>VKON01001361.1:0-15000 GCA_009741485.1 Malurus cyaneus samueli
ACCGCTACTTTCAATTCACAGGACAAAGGAACACATGAAGGCTGCAACACACAGCCTTGAAAACATGGCTCACAGAAAGCACCCACCAAAAAATGAAGACTTTAAAGGAATTGACTCCAAGTCCCTCAACCTTTCATTCCCCGTTATGAACATATATATTTAAATGACAGTAAAATTGCGGCTTAAAAAAAAACATCCAACTTCGAAAACCCCTCAGACCAACAAAGCCAACAACAGCAACAGGAAAGTGAAATTGGACGCCCAACCACCTGATGGCTCAAGGCAACAAAGAGATCTGAACACATCTCCTATTTGACTCTAACACATGAACGAATTGACCCTTAGGAAAAGCTGTGTTTTACGGCTTGCACACAATATGGCACAATCAACAACTCGTCGGTGGTGAAGGAGCGATTCTGTACAGGAGGGGAAAGGGGTTATCTGCATCACTGTTCTGTGCTAAAAATCTCCCTCCACCTCAACGGAAAATCCACCTCTTGCGATGAGGACGTCTAATTTTTTAAAAAAAAAAACAAAGAAAACAAAGGAAAAGAAGAGAAAAGGGAATAGACTCGGACCTCCTGTTGTAATGCATAGACCGTCGTGGTGCCCACGCCCGCCGTGGTCCTTTCGTCGTAATCGCCTCATATGCTCTCCGCAGTTGATCTGCATCATGCACTCAAATACTTATACGAGGCTCGACTACAGATAACACCACATCGAACATAACATACATTAAAATTCCGCCAAGAAAGAAGACAAGGGAGAAAGTGAGAAAGGCAAGAAAGAGAAGAAAGGCAAGGAAGAAGGAAGAACTCAGCAGAAAGAAGAAGAAGAAAGCAAGAAAGAGAGAAGGACCAGGAGAAGGAAGGAAGGAACAAGCAAGGAAGGAAGACAGAGGAAGGATAGGAAGGAAAGGGCAAGGAGGAGGCAAGGAAGAGGAAGACGGAAGAAAGAAAAGAAAAAACGAAAAAGAAAGCTAAAAAAAAAAAGAAAGAAAAAGAAAAGAAAAGAAGAAAGATAAAAGAAAGAAGAAGAAAAAGAAAGAATAAGAAAGAAAGAAAGAAAGAAAGAAAGAAAGAAAGAAAGAAAAGAAAGAAAGAGAAAGAAAGTGAATTATTTTGCATGTGAGAGATCAATACTCAGCCATGGGCTGCATCTGACCTGTAACCTCAAACCCAATAATCCACTCTTGATCAATCAAGATTTCACCACTCTTCAATCAGGATTTCAGTAAAGGAAGGCCAGACTTAGCCCTGGCACCAGGTATTGTGTCAACCTGGAATGCCAATATGGGGGCAGGAATTCAGGTATCTAACCAGAAAAGATGGGAGATGAAATACCAGGGAACTTGTCTTGAATTTGAAGTACCCAGTATAATTCAGTCTAGGTAAATTCATAATTAAATTCTTTATCTTTTCATAGCCAGTCAACACCTGAAAGCAATGAAGCAATTCCCAACCCCTGCTTTCCAGGGATTTTCACACTAAAATATATAAAGTTCTTATATTTTGAAACATATAAAACTCCAGCTGTTTGGAATGAGTGGATTATTACACTTTAATGCAGCAAGAAATGCACACAGGAGGTATCTGCAGGCTGCACTTGGTGAAGTCGACATGTCTTCATTCCTCTCCGCCTGTCAACAGCCCAGAATGTTTTTGTCACTACAAAAAGGTGGCTAAATATTTTAACAGGGAACAGTGTTTACTTCTTCAGTCCTCAGGAGGGAGAGGGGATAGCTGGGTATTTAAAAATTGCAAGTAAGATGTGAAGATATATTATAATTTAAAGATTTCCTTAGTCAACAGACCACAGGCATGGGAATACAAGAAACGCTATGGCTGAGGACGAAGCTTATTCGAGGAATGTTTGTTACAGACTAAAGGAAGAAATATAGAGTCACAGAATGGCTGGAAGGGACTTTCAAGCTCATTTTGTTCCCACTCCCTGCCATGGGCAAGGACACCTTTCCCCAGACCACATTACTAAAAGCCCCATCCAAACTGTCCTTGAACAATTCCAGGGATAGAGCAGCCACAAAGTCTCACAATATTCCCACCAAAACATGAACATGCAACCATAAATATACCTGCACAAAACTATACACCTGTGTTGATTCATATAATGGGTGTGCAGGAGAATTCTTTATGTCATTTCCTTGCTTGCTGCTTTGATGATGATGATATCTAATGGCAAAATCTAAATGTTTTGAAGACCATATCGCTGCTGTTTATGAGCATGGCTAGCAATTCCCATGACAGGAGTGATAATATTAGGGTTTTGTTCCATAGCTGAGCCACACAGTGTGTGAAAATATCCCAAGTGCTTACCCAAAGCATGGAGAGATGGTGAATGAAGACTTGTACAAACATGACAAATGTATGTCAACACTCAAAAGCAGACCCTGCAGTTTTAAGAATGGATTTTTTTTTTTTTTGTCATTTGTGCTGAAATGTTTCAAACTGCAGCCAGTTGTTAGGCTTTGTCACATCTCTCACCTCCCCAAGCTTTTTTAGCTGCCACTGAGGGAGCAGCCTTTTAAATCATGGCTCACATCCAACCCCTTGAAAGGCCACCCTCAAGTTTAATGACCCTGATGAAAATGAACAATGTTGAAACAACTTACAGAAACAAAATCAGTTAAAATCAAAGTACATCTCTACCAAAGCCTGGGCTCCTGCAGCAAGCCTTGTCAGTACCAGGCTCTCTGCCTTTCTCCACAACAATTGTTCAAAACCAACATAAAACTCACAAATGTGATTATCGCTCCAGAATCACAGGGAAATTTCTTGCTTGGACTTTTTTTTTTTTTTTTAATGTTTCATCTTAGTTACCCTTAATAGCATTCATGTCACTATTTGAATTAAAGAGCATTAAAAGAAAATATTTCTTACAGACAGAACAGTGAGACTTATGTCACCCTTTGCTGCCTGTAGAAGGCCAATGTGGTTTCCCACTGAAAAATGTCCTCTCTTACACACATAAGAGTTTTAATTCCACAGAGTTTAAACAGATCAGAAGAGCTGCCCAACAAACTACATTTTTTCATCATCATTAACTGATCTCCAAGGTGTTGTGTAGTTGTCTGATGCTGTTGAAGACTAAAATGTTTCAGATATTCTTGGACAGAAAATATAAATTATATGCACAAGGTTGGCTGCCAGGTCTCTGAAGATACATATTTCATTGTTCTGTATAATCTGGAGTTTCTAAGGTTTATATACAGAAATACCACATTTTCATAATTCATCTCAGAAGAAATTAAATTAATATCTGCTCATTGCCTGTGAGTATAGAGTGGATTTTCATATGGCTTGGGGTAACTGCTCAAGGACTTAAACAGCTGTATTTCCAACCAAATGAAACTGCATAAAGGATTAAAATTTCTATGAATTCTAAAAGAAATTTCTTCTGCTTATGACTTCTGCCATTTTTCCTCAGTCATTTCAGCCAGGATAATTGGTCAAGAGACAGAGTCCCTATAAGAATAATTTTTATTCACTAAACATCAGTGAATGTTCTGGTCACTAAACATTTTGATGAAATTGCCTGATCTAGTTAGCTCTTGGATCTGTCCCCCATTTGTCTCTTGGCTGGATCTGGAGCAAACAAACATCATCAGCTCTTCCAATCTGTGCATGCAGTGGTCCCTGTATCCTTTCCAAACTTCATTTCACAGTCTCACTCCTGCACAGATATTTGCTCATTACAAAACAGCCTTCTCCTGTCTCAAGGTGGAAGAATGATCCCATGAACACTGGAAAACTTTCTGATACAAGAAAGCTGAATTTGTTTCTGTGTTGAGACCATTGTAGTTTCTTTGTGTTTTCTCCCCTTAAGGAAAAAAAAAAACAAACCCACCCCAAACCCACAGAATCAACACCACTTGCTTGACCCAAGGCTACAATCAGATCTCACATCCCATCAAATTACTTCACATACTGTGTTTCTCATGCTGTTTCAAATACTTTCTTCTTCCAGCCCACCAAGAAATTTGTACTTCAGCAGCTCAGAGGTGTTGAACTGGTTTCCATAAAGGCTCACCAACCATTCCTACTTCATGCCACTAGTGGACTTTTTTTAGCTCATATTTAACAAGAGAGCTCTGGAATTGGCAAAGCAGAAACCTGGCTGAAGATCTTGGCAAATTACTATGAAACCACATGTATCCTTACTGCAGCCTCATGATTTTTGCCTAGACCTGAAATCTCTCCCTGAATACTTTTGAAACATTTTTTTTTGCATAACGCTGATTACAGGTGGAAAAGAGTTTCTCCAAATCTTTAAGGCTTTGATCAAGGATTGTCTCTTCTCTAAGCTTTCACAGAATCACAGAATATTCTGAGTTGGAATGGACCCACAAGGATCGAGTTCAAATCCTGGCCCTACACAGGACAAACCAATAATCCCACCATGTGCCTGAGAGTTGCCCAAATGCTTCTTCAACTCAGCAGGCTTGGTGCTGTGATTGCTTCCCTGGGGAACTGTTCCAGTGTCCAGCCACCCCCGGGAAAAACCCTTTCCTCAATATCCAACCTAAATCCCTGACACAACTTCAGACGCATTCCCTCAGGTCCTGCCACTGTCACCAGAGAGAAGAGATCAGTGCCTATCCCTCTGTCTCCTCCTGAGAGAAGGTATAAACTGGCAGGAAGCTGTATTTCCCCTTTGTGAAATACAAAATATAGCACACAGCATGACTGTTTTGAGAAACAGCTGGGACCTGGTCAGTTTATCTATGCTGTGATCATCACTCTAACTTTTACTACAATTTTAGTTTTTAAATAGCTTCTGCCTGACAGCACAGCCAAAAAGCAAGGGATTAACAAAACAAATTTTTAAAAACCACAAAACAACAAAAAACCAACAAACAAAAAAAAACCTACAAAAAAAAACACAACAACAAACAAACAAAACAAAAAAAAAAACAACAAAAAAAAAAAAACCAAAAAAAACAACTAAATTAAAGAGTGAAAGACAATTTAAAAGGTTAAATGCGTTATATTTTAATAAAGAGTGATTGGGACAGAATGATTTAATTTTACACTAGATATAGCTAAATCTAATTCCAGTAGGAAGAGACAAAAATAAGAACTTTATTTTTTTTGAAACGCAGAGGACTGAGAGTGCCTTATGAAGAAGGCAGGTTCCCTCAGGGCCAGAGGCTCTGGAACAACACACAACGAGTTTGAGCAGCAGTAGTTTCAAAGAAGGGTCACAAACTCATTCCTGTTGAGTGTTTTCAGCTATAAAAATTTACCAGCCTCTCAGAAAACCTAAAAACCCTGAATGTGCACATGCAGCACTGTGTTTGTAGTGATCTTTATGTGTAAAAGAGTAGGACAGATATAAAAATAGAGATGAGGTGACCGCTGGTCACATCATAGTATGAAGATTACATGGAGTGCCCAGAAAACATTTTTGAGAATGGAAGACACTCTCAATAACCACAGAGACACCAGGCACAAGAGCTGACACCAAACACACCAGGCAGCAATGGAGGACATTGAAAGAATTTCTTTGTATGGGATTCAGCTCCATTTTCACATTTTTACTTATGAATTTAGGTGACTCTGTGGGCACTTAGGTACTCTCCCCATTGCATGCAATAGAATTGGTGGAGACCAGAGGATTTCCAGTGCACTCTGAACCAGAAAAAACAGAATTGCAGTCAATGAGCTGAGCAGAGTAGTCTCTCACTATTTCCAAGAAGTTTTAAAGTTTTGAAATTCTTTTATAATCCCTTAATTCTCCATTAACCTGTTTGAAACCAGAATAAAGTCTGCCAGTAGCAGTCACTAAGCTTCAGTGAAGACTCAATACTTACTCCCTTCTCATCAGTATCGGCAGTCCCACCAGCACAAAGTCCCACAGAACACAAAAACACTGATTAAAGCCTGGATCTTTAGATTAATATGTGAAGATGTTTATCTTATTTTAAAAAACATTATTATTAACTTTTTCCCAAATGTATTCAAACACCAGATGCAAAAAAAAAAAAGTTATCAGGTAAAGTGCTTTTAAAGTTATATAAACCAGAAATCATATTTGTTAACTTAGCTGACCCTAATATGGTAATTAACATAGAATTAATCTCTCTGGAAGAGATATAAAACATATGAAATCAAGACAATCTGGAATCCAGCCCAGCAAAAGGGTTATATAAAAAGGATGTACTGAACCATTTAGTCAACAACACTGCACTAATCTCTTGAAAGGAGATTCTAAATGCTAAATTTTAAAGTGATAGAATAAATAAAACCTTCAGGACTTTATTCCTAACCCCATGAAGCAGAATATTAATTACATCTTCAGAATGAGATAATTTTCAAGTGCATAAACACGGCTCACAGGTTAACCATCCTTTTTGCTTTAGGGTTTTGTCAGCTGGGAATATTAATTCATTTAAGGGAAAAAAAAATAAAAAGAAAAACAAGATCAAAAAACCCAGACACATGCTGTCAGTTTTATTGCAATGGCAGGAGACAAATCTAGCACAAGAATTTAGTGGCCAAATCATTGTCTCTGTAACAAAAAATGTCTGGCTAAAGCCTGGAGGACAGGGACATACTATTAGAAAAAAAAGATTCATAGCCTGATTTATTAAAAATAAAAACAGCACAAGTGATTCCAAGTGAAGGAGAATAAATTCACAAGAAATGAGACAGTGAACAAAAGAATGGTTAAGGTGACAAAGAGGCCTCTTCAAGAGGACCCCCAGCCTCACACAGAGAACTCATAACCTCAAAAACAATGAAAATTAGGCAGATATTTGTTATTTGCTACCTTCCATATCTCCAGGTACTTTTCCACCAGGGAAGAGAACCTATCCCTTGTTTCCTTTGCAAACTTTGAATCCTTGATTTCTTTGAGGCTCACGAATTGTTGAAAATGATCCTGAAATAGCAAATAAACTATTGGAGAAAACAAAGATGAAGTCTAAAAGTATCATGATAGAGGATTGATCACACCCAGAAGAATGAAATTGTGTGAGCACCAAAATGTATCAAGGCACCACCCAAAACCACCTGTCCTGGAACCTTTGGAGCTCAAAGCTGTGGTTCACACAACACATTGACCAAAAAAAAAAAAAAAAAAAAAAAAAGGAGAGGAATGTGCTGTTTTCTCCTTGTGTCTCAGAGGTCAATGGAGGCATAAAGGCAGTGCATTTGTTTCAGGAGATGTCTGGTTGCATCATTCACAACTGGTGATTTCTGATGCTCTCACTTTATTAAGCCAAATCAGCATGGACCCATTAAACAGCACAACAAGGAAGCACAAAAAAACCTACTGGACAGAGAAGCTCACTTTTCATGCCAGTATAAATATACTTCCATCATTGCTCACAAAGACTAAATGCACACTTGAATCTCAAAAAAGTCTAAGCAAAGTTATCAAAGGCACCCCTAAAGTTACTGAAACATGATAAATACACTTAATATGTTGCACCTGCATTTAAAAACTTGTAGACCTTTTAAGGGGGACACAGAAACTGAAGTTTTATTAGGCACTGAACAATTCCCATTTCATTTAGACCTCTTCTTTGCCCTCTGCAAGTGACTCTTCCCCTTGCCTGTTTGTACAGCCTTGGCACTAGGGGTCCATCATTCCCAATGTTTAGCTCTCAAGGCTCAGACAGATGAACATATTTAGTTTTATAAATAGAAAAAAACATTTGCGTCAGCCACCACACTATGTTAATTCCCTAAATTGCCATATTTTCATTACTCGTTATAAAACATCCCTTGACCCCCCTTCTCCCCCTCCCCCAATCAGGAAATGATCTCTTGTGTAAAGGAGATAACTGTGGTTAACAGTTTAATTAATCCTCACGTTAGATCACAGTTTCTCAAATGGAAATACTTAAATTTGTAGAAGGCAAATAAAAAATATCAATAAAATGGAAGCTCTCTTTTCTCAAAAAAGAACTTTAGTTCTTCTACCCAATTATAGTCCCTCTAATTGCAATACTTCAAACATTATTCATTTCATCCATATGGGAACAGGTTTCCCAGAGAAATGGATGTCCTGTCCCTGAAGTGCCAAAAGGCCAGGTTGGATGGGGTTCTGAGCAGCCCGTTCTAGTGGAAGTGTGTCACTTCCCATGCAGGAGGGCTGGAGATAAAGGGTCTTTAAGGTCCGTTGCAATCCAAAACATTCTATGATTCTATGCCATCATTCCTTTTCCAATTTCTCAGAGAATCCTGCAAAGATGATAATCCTCTGCCTGTTCAGTCACACTCCCACCACAGTGGATTCCCATATAAACAGAACAATCTTCTTTGCTTCCATAACAGGACAAACTTCCTTTTATTCATTCTGTTCTCTCCAAATAATCTGCCACAATACAGGAATTTTACTGTAGCTCTGCATAACTTTTGCAATAAACAAATTCATAATGAGTGGCTTCAGTTTCCCCATTTAACAAAACTTCCTTTGAATTATCTATATATAGGTCATATTATCATGTATACACATATATATAATATGTAGTCTGATAAGCAATATGGTTATTTTCATTTACTGGAGAACCAGATAATCAAATAACTATCATCATATTACACAGGGCAATGAGGCAGCAATTAATTTATTAATAATTGTGCAGCTCTTTGAAAAGGTAAAGAGCTCCAAGTGCTGGGCACTGTAATTAAGAAACTGTTAAATGTTGATAAACTGGAAACCAAAATTTAATATCAGAAATTGCTACAGAGATATTCACCCTCCATCTGTGGATACTGTTCTTGCAGCAGCTATTGATTGCACACAGCAGCAACCCTGAGAAGGCTTCGTTCTGAAAAACCAGCAGGTGAAATGCTGGTCTTATTCCAGGCAATAAACACCTCACCCTGACATCAGAGGGTCTCTGTCTCCAGACTATACCAGCTACTAGGAAGAAAATTACTCATCCCAGCCAAAACAAGGACAGAGCCTAACTTTTGTGGTGAATTTTTTTGAGTTCAGGCAGCAATAGATCGTTTTAAGGAGCAGTTTGTTTTGGTTTTGTTTTATTACACAAGAAGCCACCATGTCTGCTCACAATAATTGCCTGGAATCATTGGCTCAGTACAGAGAGGATCACAGAGTGGTTTGGGTTGGAATGGACCCTTAAAGACCACCCACTTCTGAGCCTGCCATGAGCAGGACACCTTCCACCAAACCAGGGTGCTCAGAGCCCCATCCAACCTGGCCTTGAACATTTCCAGGGATGGTGCAGCCACAGCTCCTCTGGGAAACGTGCCATATCTCACCACATCAAGGTGAATTTCTTTCTTATTCTAATCCAAAGCTCCTCCATCAGCTTGATGCCATTACATGCGTTTGCCCTATCACTACAAAGCCCATGTAAAATGTCACTTTCCATGGGCTTCAGCAATACTGTAGGGGAAAGGCAGGTATGAAAAAAAGGCTTCTCTGCTTCTGTGCTTGGAGATCAGCTTCATTAACTTAAAATACCCAGAATTAACAGAAACTCTTTAAAATTTCATCATGTTCATTGGAATATACTCATATTTCAAACCAGGATGATTTTTTTCCTTCGAAACAGGCCCGGAAATTTTTGCTTTGTCTCATATTCATTAATATCATTAAGGTCTCTTTTGATTTACCATAAAATTCTGTCCCCTCTATATGCATGGATTAATGGAGGACAGTGACCTGCAGCAAGGAGTGACTTGGGAAGGGATCAGCCTTGTTTACCACAGTGTTTAACTATTTTCATCACCAACAAGCGAATTATTTACTGTTGTCTATCAGGTAAGAGAAATCATGAAGAAATTAGCCAATCCTTTACCTTCAACTGGAGATCTCAACTGATGTGTTGGCTCTCTAGAAAAGGAATTAAGTAAAAGCACCCTTCCACTAATGAAAAAAATACCAAATTAAAGGCAGTGACTTGCCATCTATGTTATCTGCCAGTACCATGTGCAAAAACTGGACTGTGGTTGTGTATGGAAGATTTATATAGCGAACCTGCTTGAAACAGCTAAGAAAACAAAATCTGCTTTTCCAGAAACAACTTGATACAGAAGTCAAGATGGGTGCATAACAGCTCAGGTCCATCTGCAGCCTAACCTGATTTTGAAGGCACAACAAGGAGGGTAGAGAGAGCACAGGTTAATAGTGCAAGCTCATGCCTAAATCCATACAAGCAAAGCTTCAGGGGGTTCGTCTTTTCTACCCACAACATCTTCCAAATCACTCTGCTTTGTTCTGTGGTAAGTCTTCATGCTGTCTGTCAAAACTGGAGCTGGCACCACTGGATCGATTGTTCCCAAAACATGTTTCCTCACATTTCTAGCAAAATGAAGCAACAGCTCAGTTTGCCTTCAAAATTATCCAGATCTGCTGCTTTGTTTGATTTTGTGGTAATAGTCAAAAGATCTGCAGCCTCTCCCCAGTCACACAAAAAATCATTGAGATGAAAAACAACATTTGAAGCAATATGGTTTAACAGTCATTTCTGGTAATAAAAGCATGGGGAGCACAGCCACAGAGCCTGGGTAGATGGAAAACCAAGACTCTCCAAGGCTCAATACAACAGTAGGGAGCTTTCTGCATAAAGAAAAACTTCCAGCTTGCATGCAGTTAGGTAGGCAAAAAACAGAACTGGTTTGCTTAGCAAAAGCCCCTTATGCTAGGAGAAAAGCTATAATAGAAAAAATGAAATTAAATTAAACAATCTTCTGTCTAAAGAGATTTGGCCACAAGAGACTGAAGAAAGACTCTGAAACACAAAAAAAACATTCACTATTCCTCATTTTTTGGTCAGCTATGATGACAAAATGGACTACCCTGAGCAGAGTGAGATGTGGTAGTGTCTCAAAATAATACAACTCAAATTGACAACATGTTGTCTCTGGAGATATAGGGTGAAAAGGCCTGACTCTGCAGGAAAACAGCATGGAGAAGTCATTCCCTATGTTGCAAATGTCCAGATGAAACAGAAGAAACTGGTTAAGAGTGTTCCTCACAGTGTTACAAAGGCATTTGAAGTATGGAAAACAATCAGTGGGTTTGGGGTTTTTTATAATCACTTTATCCTACTGGAGGTATCCTATGTTTCTTTTTCAGATTTGCTCTGGAGGTTTCTGTCTCAATGCACTACAAAGGCAGGAGACTGCTTTAAAGCTGCATATGTTCATCTTCGTGCTATAGTTCCAAGACAGAATTATCATCATCAGCTTCACTTGATAAAGGTTGCTATCAGTTCTTAACCAGTCTAATTAAGGCTGCTTTTTCCTGAGTTAAAGATCACAGTAAAAAAAAAAAAAAAAAAAAAAAAAAAAAAAAAAAAAAAAAAAAATTCTAGCACCTACGTCTCATCTCCCAATTTTTGTATAGTATTTGGAAAACTTAGAGATGTTGAAGGGGAAATATTGGCTGAAGCACAATAAAAGATAATAAAATATCTACCTGGTTTATGACTATCACAACTAAAAAAAAAAAAATTGAATGTGGATTAAAGGTGACTCCTCCTCACAAATTCCTTTTGCAAAATATAACCATGCACTGTGTCCACATCTTTTCCTCTGAAACTCTTACCAGCCCATCTTCCTAGGCATTCAAAGACCTGCTAGATGAACGAATAAACAGATTCAAGACAGTGAATAACTGATCCCTCTCCTCCATTCGACACCAGTTGTAATAATGAGACCTTCCTTGGAAAATAAACAAGCTACATAATTAGTCTGCTACCCGGAGTCTCTTATATTCCTCATTTCAAGCAACATCAATCACTTGCATCCCACGTTATTTCCACTCAAGCATGGCATCCTTCTCACTGCTATCACAGAGCATTGGTTTTGTGAGAAATGCCAAATCACATAAGCAAAATGAAACAGAAGATTGTTTACAACACTCTATGGAATCCCACAATGTTTTATATTTTCTGCCTAAATTTTATATGTATATATATATTTGTTTCCACTTCACATTTGAGCCTTGGCAGGCTCAGAATGATGTTTTCTAGCTCAGTTAAGGCATCAGTTCACACTCTTGCAAAATGCTCATGTAACTCCCTAGTGAACCAGTCAGATGTTGCAAAATAGCTTCCAGATCACAACAGCACGAGCCAAGGAACACAGCACCCTTTATGGAAGCTGACTGTTAAAGGATACAAGAAAAAAAGGGAGGAAGGAAAGATGTAATCTGGAACTTTAGGGGACTGCACATCATTTATCTATCACGGTCTCCTGGCCGGCTTGCTGGCTGATGACAAGAGCTACAGATGGAAAAGGTGGGAGGGAGTTAAAAGGAAAGCTGTCCAGCTTTTCAGACTGTCAACAGCTCTTCTCTGTTATTTTCTGTGACTTTTTTTCAGTCTCCCTGAGGAGAATTGTTCATAGTTTTAATTACTCTCAATTACTAAGAAAGAACATTGAAACAGAAAACAAAGACACAGCAGCTCTTCTCTGCTCCTGACTCCTGTAAGGATCGTGTCACCGACTCCCACCAGCTTCACAGGGACTCTCAGAGAACAATAGCAACAGGTCAGCACAGTTTAGGAACAGCTTCTTTCAGGGTTTAACTGTCTGAAGCTCAATTATGAGCCATCTTTCAACAGATCCACACACTTCCAAAGTGATATCTGTTACTCTGAGTTTGACCAGTGATGTTTTTTCTATTAATCTTTTCTCCCAGGTTGAAACTCCACAATTCTCTCAGAGAAGTCTGCACAACTGAGGAAGTATCAGAGCTGGATTTTAATTATGACATTGTTTTTCTTCTTCACCCTTTCCTTTCTTATCTTCAAAAGCCGGCTCTGTGCAAAGTGAACAGCAATAAGGTTTGACAGAGATCTGAAGCCTAAATAATATCTCACCAAGGCATAAAGTCTCCTGAGCCTTTTGCAATAAATAAATGGCATACTGTAAAACACAAATGAGCATCACTGTGGCTGTGATTTCATTGTCCCGATGGGGGACCTGTGCCTGGCACAGGGCCAGCCATGTAATTCGATACTGAGACACAGCACACAAATGGACCTCAGAAGGAGGATCAATTTTAACGTATTCCTATCTACTAATCAAAAGAGACTGAGGGATTAACATTCACTAAGAAACATCTGCTCAAAGTTGTCATAACTCAATGATACAGATAGCTTTGTTTTATTAAAATAAAAATGCCAATCCAGGTCTAATTTTAGCTGCAAATAATCAGTTATTGATGATGTGTCTGGGCTGATTTCTTTTAAACCTTCTCTAGAATATTGTTTTTAACTAGATCAGTCAATATGGATTATTTTTTTCTAACTTTACAAGGAGACCACAGTCTCATACTGTCTCATCCTCCGCATGAGTTACCCATAGTTTCGTGTTTTCCCAGTGCTCATTGTTGTCCCCATGTTAAACCTGACTCATGACTCCCCATCCACCACCCGCAAGACTGTATCCCATTTTTCTAGCCTCTGACATGCTGAAAGCAGCAAGTCCATCTGCACACCTCAAAAGGCCAGATGATGTCTCAAAAACTCAAGTAGGATGTACCAAAAATAGTTATCTCCTGCATTATCTCATCAGAGAGAGCAGAATACACCGTGCCTGGTCTAGGCTGGGTGAGTTTTCCAGCACTGACCCACCAGCAGGGCAGTACCTGCAGAAGATGTTGTCCCCACAAGTGGTACTTTCTCCTCCATCTCAGGGAGAAAAAAGAGGCCAAGGCTCATCTTGTCAGGGCTGAGAAACCCTTTCTGAGCTAGGGCTGTAATAAACAAGCAGAAGTTGGGCTGAGCAGCAGTACATGGAAAAAGACAGGCTTTTTTGCTGTCTTGGAGAGCACAAAATCATTTCTCCAGTTTCCTCATTCTGGGCTTTCCTCACTCAAATGAAGCTGCACTGTTTTGCTGCAAAACAAACACACACAAAAAAAAAAAAAAACCTGACCTCTGCCAAGATCTTGGATGCAAATATGAGAAACCTTGGACATAATTTCACCAAATATTTGGCACAAACCCCAGTTCAGAATTGAATTTTGCATCTGGAGTCTCTGTTACAGGCCACAGATACAGAGAGCTTTGTAGACTCACAGAAATCATAGAATGGTTGAGTGAAAAAGACCATGCTTGTTCTACACCCCTGCCATGGGGCAGGAACCTTCCACTATTCCCAGGTTGCTCCAAGCCCATCCAACCAGGCCTTGAAACACTTTCAGGGAGGGCAGCCACAACTTCCCTGGGCAATCCATTCCAGAGCCTCCCCAATTCCACAGCAAAGAATTTCTTCCATAACATCTGATCTCCTCCTCTTTCAGTTTAAAAAATATTATTCCCAGTAACAGATAGTCTTGTCACTATCTGCCCATGTTCCATCAGAGTGATCTTAAACACTGAAGCTTGAATGTGTTTTCTGATTTGACTCAAATCACAGTACATTCTTTCTCCTAATGTTGGTGTTCGAGGAGCGACATACAAGCAGTGAGACCAAGAGGCAGAGACTAAATCCTGCACAGCATCTCACAGCCTGACCAATCCTCTGCTGATCCCCCACTTCCTTCATTCAGACAGGATGGTTTCAAGGTGTGATTTAACTTAAAAGTTCAGGCTTTACCTCTTTGACAAGCACTCTGTTGCCTCCATCTCTCTGCTGCAAAGCTGTCAGCCCTAACTTACCGCAGACCACATCCCAGGCCTGTGGATAGCTCTTTGTTCCTACCTTGCCAGTAAAAATCCAGGGCCTCTTCCCCTCCCACCCACTCATTTGCAGTCAGCTGGTGCAACTGTGACTCATCCCATTCTAGTACAGACTTCAGAAACCTGTTCAAGGCATTTATTAGCTCATCTCGCAGTAGCTGTAGCCTTCACAATTAGTTGTGACCATTGAGAGAGGAACGATTTTAATAAATATTGCATTTCCTCTCTCTGCTTTTCCTGGCTTAGAGAAGGAATAGGTTTCGCTTCTGATGCCTGAAACTAAGATAAAGGGGTTACAGATTTCAGTAAAGACATATTTATCTTCTGCATCACTTCAGACCTGTTCACACTCAGAGCTGAACAATTCTACA
>VKON01001362.1:15253-77879 GCA_009741485.1 Malurus cyaneus samueli
CCAAAACAGGAATATTCCTGACAGCAAGGGGAAAACTCAGGAGTATTCCTCACTACAAGTGAAAAAAACAGAAATATTTCTCACTACAAAGGAAAAAACCCAGGAATATTTCTCACTACAAGGGAAAACTCAGGAATATTTTTCACTACAAGGAAAAAATTCGGAATTTTTCTCAGTATAGGGGAAAAATTCGGGAGTATTCTCACAACAAGTGAAAAAATCCAGGAATATTTCCCACAAAAAAAAAGGAAAAGGCGGAATTTTTCTTACTACAAGTGAAAAAAAACAGGAATATTTTATATTACAAGGGAAAAATTCAGGAATATCTCTCACTACAAGGGAAAAACCCAGGAATATTTCTCACTGCTACCCTTGTGCAACTCCTGCCTGTTGATCCTTGCACTGACTGGCTCCAATATCAAAGTTTTAATGTTTCTGGCTTTTTTTTTTTTGGTCTCTCTGCCTCCAAAGCAGAGCAGCTGCTGGTTCTCTGACCCTGAAGGACCTTCCCTGCCATGAAGGCACCTCCACATTCCTCAGCAGCAGCTGCCTCACCACCCCTGGCTGCTCCTTTTTCCTTTTTTATTCACCCCAGTGAACCCCGCTCCTCTGTAGGATCCCAAAGCCAGGAAATGAAATATCTCCTATTTAAGTCTGATTTAGCTGTAAATTTTTCATTGTTGTGCAGAGTTTTTTTATATTGATACAAATGCAGTTAATTAAACCTAAATTTCTTTCCTTGGGATGTTTGAAGGGAAGTTCAGCCACTCCCCCACCCCCTGATTTTTATTTTTTTTCTGCTTTTATCTCATTTAATTGTCTTCTCCTTGCCAGGTCGAAGATGGGAACATTTCCCTCGTGTTTTAGGTGAAACCTGCTGGCCATGACATCCCGAGGGAGTAAAGGGACAGCAGTGGGAATTCCTTCTCACTCCTCAAAAAAAACCCCAAATCAAACAATTGCCTAATGGTGAGGAACCTGTTGGTTTTAATTAGTGTTACATTTAGCTCGTTAATCAAGGAGTGAAGAGCTGGTGGGGATGGGGGAGGGCCCAGCTGGAAATGCTGGGAGAGGATGGGAGAGTTGGGAATCAGATTGTCCCTTGGTTTGAATCTGATTGTCCCTGGTTTGGATTGGATTGTCCCCTGGTTTGTGTCTGATTGTCCCTGGTTTGAATCTGATTGTCCCTGGTTTGGATTGGGTTGTCCTCTGGTTTGAATCTGATTGTCCCTGGTTTGAATCTGATTGTCCCTGGTTTGGATTGGATTGTCCCCTGGTTTGTGTCTGATTGTCCCTGGTTTTGGATTGGATTGTCCTGGTTTGGATTGGATTCCCTTGTCTCCCTGGTTTGTGTCTGATTGTCCCTGGTTGGATGGATGTCCCGGTTTGGATTATTGTCCCCTGGTTTGAATCTGATTGTCCCTGGTTTGAATCTGATTGTCCTGGTTTGGATTGGATTGTCCCCTGGTTTGAATTGGGTTGTTCCCTACTTTTAATCTGATTGTGCCCTGGTTTGAATCAGATTGTCTCCTGCTTTGAGTCTGATTGTCTCCTGGTTTGAAATTTGAGTGTTCCCCTACTTTGAATCTGATTGTGCCCTGATTTGAATCTGTCCCCTGGTTTGAATTTGACTGTCCCCTGGTTTGTGTCCTTGTCCCCTGGTGTGAATCTGATTGTCCCTGCTTTGAATTGGATTGTCCCTTTTGAATTGGATTGTCCCTGGTTGATCTGTTGTCCCTGGTTTGAATCTGATTGTGCCTATTTTAATGTGATTGTCTCTGGTTTGTGTCCGCTGTCCCCTGATTTGAGTCTCTCTGTTCCCTGCTTTGTGTCCCTGTCCCTTGTTTGTGTTCTGTCCCCTGGTTTGGTCTCACGCCCTGGTGAGTCTCCTGTCCCCTGGTTTGAGTCCACGTCCCCTGGTTTGGTCCTCCTGTCCTGTTTGTCCTGTCCCTTGCTTTGTTTCCTGCGTGCTGTCCCGGTGGTCTGTTGTGTTCACTGTCCCTTTGGTCCTGTCCCTGGTTGTGTCCTGTCCCTTGCTTTGTGTCCCTGTCCCCTTGTTTGTGTCCTGTCCTTGCTTTGTGCCCTGTCCCCTGCTTTGTGTCTGTCCCTGGTTTTGTCCCTCTCCCGTGGTTTATGTCCCTGTCCCTGGTTTCTGTCTTGTCCCCAGGGATTGTCTCTCTGGCCGGCGTCATGGGGAGCTGCTGCAGCTGTCTGTGCACGGACAGCATCCCGGACAACCACCCCACCAAATTTAAGGTAATTATTGCCTTTTCAGCCCCTGCAGAGAGTCTGTGACAGCTCTGACTGCTGGCACAGCCCAGAGAGGAGAGCAGAGCTCTCTTCACCACTTGAGCAGAGGATTTGCAAAAACATTACTTTTGGTTTGGAGGTTTTTTTTGGGATTTTTCCCCTTTCCTTAAGCAATTCCTGCCACGAACACATTTGTGTTGGAATTGCCTCTGCTTGGGAGAGAATGGGGGAAATGGAGAGGAAAGACCTTGGATTGGTCAGGGCTGTGTTCCTCCTGTGAGCCACGGATCCCTGCTCTCAGCTGGGAAAAAGGCAGCAAGAAATGCAGGGGAATCTGTGGGATTGTGGTGCTTCCAGAGTGGGATGGTTTGGAGCTGGGGAGGGGCACCTGAGGCTGTAGCCAGATCAGGGCTCTCGTGGTGAGGGAGAGGTGGAGGGCTGGGCATGTGGGGAAGGGAATGGAGAAACCTGAGGGAGTTGGAAAGGGTTTGGAGATCCTGAGGAAGCTGGGAAGGGTCTGGAGCACATGGATGAGGGTACTGGAGAACCCTGAAAGAGCTGGGAAGGGTCTGGAGAACTCCTGAAGAAGCTAGGAAGGCAGACAAGAAAGGTCTGTGAGAATCCTATGGGATTGGAAGGATTGGGAACCCTGAGGGAGCTGGAGGGTCTGGAGAATCCTGAGGGGTGCGAAGAGTTTGGAGAAACATGAGAAAGCTGAGGAGGGTCCGGAGCACTTGACAAGGGCCTGGAGAATCCTGAAGAGCTGGAGAGGGCTGGACAATCCTTGGGGTAGGAGGTCTGGAATCTGAGGGAGTGGGAAGGGTCTGGAGAATCCTGAGGAACCTGGGAAGGGTCTGGAGAATCCTGAGGGAGTGGAAGAGGTTGGAGAATCCTGAGGGAGGCTGGGAAGGGAGCTGGCAGCCTGAAGCAAAGGGGATCAGGGGGACCTTGTGGCTCTGCACAACTCCCTGACATGAGGGGGCAGCCGGGGGGATTTGGGATCTGATCCCAGGAACAGGAGACAGGAGGAGAGGGAACGGCCTAGCTGGGCAGGGGAGCTCAGGGTGAATCAGCGGGAATTTCCTCATGGAAAGGCGGCCAGGCTGGAAGGGGCTGCCGGGGAGGTTGTGCCCAGCCCTGGAGGAATCCAAGGAATGACCGTGGAATCCAAGCAGGGATCAGTCCCCAACTGAACTCGCTGCTCCTGGAGGGTTTTTCCCCCCTCATCTCTGAGTCCCCACCATGTCCCCTCTCAGGTGACCAACGTGGACGACGAGGGCCGCGAGCTGGGCTCGGGGTGATGGAGCTGACCGCCGCGGGAGCTGCTCCTGCACACGCACAAACGCGACGCCGTCAGGTGGCCCTACCTGTGCCTGCGCCGCTACGGCTTCGACTCCAACCTCTTCTCCTTCGAGAGCGGCCGCCGCTGCACACGGCCAGGGTCAGGGCCTGGGGGTTTCTTTTCCTTCCCAAAATCACCAATTTTTAGCGTTTTCCCCAATTCCGAGCTGTTCCCATGGGATTTTTCGCTCAAAGCGGTCGTGGGCTGTTTTAACCCACAGGAAATCTGGTGCTGTGCCTTGTAGGGATGCTCAGGAAGCATTTTTGGGGTTGTTCCTTCGGGGGCAGGAGGTCAGGAGTTGTTCCTTTGGGCCTCCCTCAGGATTCAAAAACCGTTTGCAGCTTGGAGCTTTGTTAAGCTCAACACTTTATCCTGAGTTCAAAGATTCTTTATTTTAAATTCAGGATAAACCTCACCTGCATATTTTCCAGATCCCCTTTAGGATTATATTATTCCCCAGAGCAACAGTTGGTTAATTTGTTTTGCTTTGGTGACTTTCCCTCTGCCTCTCCTTCGTTGCTATTGCGCTTTATCCCCTTTCTCGTCCCGTCCCTCTGTTTCTTGGTTTTTTTTGTTTTGTTTTTGTTTTTTTTTTTTTTCACCAGTAAGAAATACTCCTGGTTTTTCCCCTTTTAGTGAGAATAGTCCTGAATTTTTCCCTTGTTGTGAGGAATATTCCTGGGGGTTTTTCACTTTTAGTAAGAAATATTCCTGGTTTTTCCCCTTTTAGTAAGAAATATTTCTGGATTTTTCACTTCTAGTGAGAAATAAGAAATTCTGCTATTCCTGATGGAAACTTCAAGGCCTCCAGACCCTCCCTGGGCAGGTGACAGGGAATGATGCCAGTTTGCCAGCTCAGAGCCTCAGCACATCACTAAAAACCCTCCAAGAGCCCAGCACGGCTCCCTGCAGCTGGAGAGGATCCCTCTAGGACCACCAGCCCCATCCCAACTCCCTCCTTTCAGTATCCAAACCCAAATCATCCTCAGATCCCAAATTCCCAGCTCTTCTCCTCCCAAACCCACAGTCTTGTTCCTCCTCCAAGCCCTACTCTTAAACCCAAGACTGGAGAGGAGGGGATGGAACCCTAATCCCAAAGGATCCCAAAGGACCCCAAAGGATCAGTCAGGGCACCCTGACACAGGGATACAGGGAAACCTCTTGTGGAAAAGCACCTGATCCCACATCAACCCACCCAGGACACAAAGGGACAGACCCAACACATCCCCCCAGGATGGGAAGGAGAGGGGGAGCAGCTCTGGGGGTTGGAAGGGTGAGGAGAAGGACTGGAGGAGGAGAAAGGAGTGAGGGTGGGGAAGGGGATGGAGGGATGGGGAAGGGCTGCAGGGAGGAGGAAAAGGATGGAGAAAGAAAGAGAGGGATGGTGGGATGAGGAAGGGGCTGGAGGAGGGAGGGAAGGAATGGAGAAAGGAGGAAAGGGATGGAGGATTGAGGAGAGGGCTGCAGGGAGTAGGAAAGCGATGGAGAGAGAAAGAAAGGGATGGAGGGATGGGGAATGGGCTACAGGGAGGAGAAAAGGGGTGGACTAGGGAGAAAAGGGATGGAGGATTGAGGAGGGGGCTGCAGGGATGGGGAAGGGGCTGGAGGAAGGAGGAAAGGGATGGAGGATTGAGGAGGGGGCTGCAGGGAGGAGGAAAAGGATGGAAAGAGAAAGAGAGGGACAGAGGGATGGGGAAGGGGCTACAGGAAGGAGGAAAGGGATGGAGGATTGAGGAAGAGGCAATAGGGAAGATAGTAAGAAGGGGAGAGAGAAACAGAGGGATGGAGGATGGAGAAGGGGCTTGAGGGATGGGGAAGGGGCTGGAGAAAAGGGATGGAGGAGAGAGAAAAGGGACGGAGGATTGAGAGAAGGGCTGCAGGATGGGAAGGGATGGTGGAAGGAGAAAAGGATGGGGGAAGGAGGAAAAGGGATGGAGGATTGAGGAAGGGGTTGCAGAGATCAGGAAGGGGATGCAGGACGGGATAAAGGATGGAGGAAGGCGGAAGGGCTGCAGGGACGAGATCAGAAGGAGTAGTGGATAGTGGCAGTTCAATACAGGAATATTCCTGACAGCAAGGGGAAAACTCAGGAGTATTCCTCACTACAAGTGAAAAAAACAGAAATATTTCTCACTACAAAGGAAAAAACCCAGGAATATTTCTCACTACAAGGGAAAACTCCAGGAATATTTTTCACTACAAGGAAAAAAATTCAGGAATTTTTCTCAGTATAGGGGAAAAATTCGGGAGTATTCTCACAACAAGTGAAAAATCCAGGAATATTTCCCACAAAAAAAAAGGAAAAAAGCAGGAATTTTTCTTACTACAAGTGAAAAAAACAGGAATATTTTATATTACAAGGGAAAAATTCAGGAATATCTCTCACTACAAGGGAAAAACCCAGGAATATTTCTCACTGCTACCCTTGTGCAACTCCTGCCTGTTGATCCTTGCACTGACTGGCTCCAATATCAAAGTTTTAATGTTTTCTGGCTTTTTTTTTTTTTTGGTTCTCCTGCTCCAAAGCAGAGCAGCTGCTGGTTCTCTGACCCTGAAGGACCTTCCCTGCCATGAAGGCACCTCCACATTCCTCAGCAGCAGCTGCCTCACCACCCCTGGCTGCTCCTTTTTCCTTTTTTATTCACCCCAGTGAACCCCGCTCCTCTGTAGGATCCCAAAGCCAGGAAATGAAATATCTCCTATTTAAGTCTGATTTAGCTGTAAATTTTTCATTGTTGTGCAGAGTTTTTTTATATTGATACAAATGCAGTTAATTAAACCTAAAATTTCTTTCCTTGGGATGTTTGAAGGGAAGTTCAGCCACTCCCCCACCCCCTGATTTTTATTTTTTTTCTGCTTTTATCATCATTTAATTGTCTTCTCCTTGCCAGGTCGAAGATGGGAACATTTCCCTCGTGTTTTAGGTGAAACCTGCTGGCCATGACATCCCGAGGGAGATAAAGGGACAGCAGTGGGAATTCCTTCTCACTCCTCAAAAAAAACCCAAATCCAACAATTGCCTAATGGTGAGGAACCTGTTGGTTTTAATTAGTGTTACATTTAGCTCGTTAATCAAGGAGTGAAGAGCTGGTGGGGATGGGGGAGGGCCCAGCTGGAAATGCTGGGAGAGGATGGGAGAGTTGGGAATCCAGAGGGACGGGACGAGAAAGGGGATAAAGCGCAATAGCAACGAAGGAGAGGCAGAGGGAAAGCACCAAAGCAAACAAAATTAACCAACTGTTGCTCTGGGGAATAAATAATCCTAAAGGGGATCTGGAAAATATGCAGGTGAGGTTTATCCTGAATTTAAAATAAAGAATCTTTGAACTCAGGATAAAGTGTTGAGCTTAACAAAGCTCCAAGCCTGCAAACGGTTTTTGAATCCTGAGGGAGGCCCAAAGGAACAACTCCTGACCTCCTGCCCCGAAGGAACAACCCCAAAAATGCTTCCTGAGCATCCCTACAAGGCACAGCCACCAGATTTCTGTGGGTTAAAACAGCCCCACGACCGCTTTGAGCCGAAAAATCCCATGGGAAACAGCTGGAATTGGGGAAAACGCAAAAATTGGATGATTTTGGGAAGGAAAAGAGAACCCCCAGGCCCTGACCCTGGCCGGTGTGGCAGCGGCGGCCGCTCTCGAAGGAGAAGAGGTTGGAGTCGAAGCCGTAGCGGCGCAGGCACAGGTAGGGCCACCTGACGGCGTCGCGTTTGTGCGTGTGCAGGAGCAGCTCCCGCGGCGTCAGCTCCATCACCCCCGAGCCCAGCTCGCGGCCCTCGTCGTCCACGTTGGTCACCTGAGAGGGGGACATGGTGGGGACTCAGAGATGAGGGGGGAAAAACCCTCCAGGAGCAGCGAGTTCAGTTGGGGACTGATCCCTGCTTGGATTCCCGGTCATTCCTTGGATTCCTCCAGGGCTGGGCACCCCAACCCTCCCTGGCAGCCCCTTCCCAGGCCTGGCCGCCTTTCCATGAGGAAATTCCCGCTGATGTCACCCTGAGCCTCCCCTGCCCAGCTGAGGCCGTTCCCTCTCCTCCTGTCCCTGTTCCTGGGATCAGATCCCAAATCCCCCCCGGCTGCCCCCTCCTGTCAGGGAGTTGTGCAGAGCCACAAGGTCCCCCCTGATCCCCCTTTGCTCAGGCTGAGCCCCTTCCCAGCTCCCTCAGGATTCTCCAACCCTCTTCCACTCCCTCAGGATTCTCCAGACCTTCCCAGGTTCCTCAGGATTCTCCAGACCCTTCCCACCTCCCTCAGATTTCCAGACCTTCCTACCCCCAAGGATTTCCAGCCCTTCCAGCTCTTCAGATTCTCCAGGCCCTTGTCCAAGTGCTCCGGACCCTTCCTCAGCTTTCTCATGTTTCTCCAAACTCTTTCCCACCTCCCTCAGGATTCTCCAGACCCTTCCCAGCTCCCTCAGGGTTCTCCAAATCCTTCCCAGCTCCCATAGGATTCTCCAGACCCTTGTCCTTGTGCTCCAGACCCTTCCCTAGCTTCTTCAGGAGCTCCCCAGACCCTTCCCCAGCTCTTTCAGGGTTCTCCAGACCCTCATCCATGTGCTCCAGACCCTTCCCAGCTTCCTCAGGATTCTCCAAACCCTTTCCCCAACTCCCTCAGGTTTCTCCATTCCCTTCCCCACATGCTCCAGCCCCTCCACCTCTCCCTCACCACGAGAGCCCTGATCTGGCTACAGCCCTCAGGTGCCCCTCCCCAGCTCCAAACCATCCCACTCTGGAAGCACCACAATCCCACAGATTCCCCTGCATTTCTTGCTGCCTTTTTCCCAGCTGAGAGCAGGGATCCGTGGCTCACAGGAGGAACACAGCCCTGACCAATCCAAGGTTCCTCTCCATTTCCCCCATTCTCTCCCAAGCAGAGGCAATTCCAACACAAATGTGTTCGTGGCAGGAATTGCTTAAGGAAATGGGGGAAAAATCCCAAAAAAACCTCCAAACCAAAAGTAATGTTTTTGCAAATCCTCTGCTCAAGTGGGAAGAGAGCTCTGCTCTCCTCTCTGGGCTGTGCCAGCAGTCAGAGCTGTCACAGACTCTCTGCAGGGGCTGAAAAGGCAATAATTTACCTTAAATTTGGTGGGGTGGTTGTCCGGGATGCTGTCCGTGCACAGACAGCTGCAGCAGCTCCCCATGACGCCGGCCAGAGAGACAATCCCTGGGGACAAGGACAGAAACCAGGGGACAGGGACATAAACCACGGGAGAGGGACATAAACCAGGGGACAGAACACAAAGCAGGGGACAGGGACACAAAGCAAGGGACAGGGACACAAACCAGGGGACAGGGACACAAAGCAAGGGACAGGGACACAAACCAGGGGACAGGAGACCAAACCAGGGACAGGAACAAACCAGGGACAGGAGACCAAACCAGGGACAACCAGGGACAGGGACACAAAGCAAGGGACAGGACACAAACCAGGGGACAGGAGACCAAACCAGGGGACAGTGAGACTCAAACCAGGGGACAGTGAGACTCAAACCAGGGGACAGTGAGACTCAAACCAGGGGACAGAACACAAACCAAGGGACAGGGACACAAAGCAGGGAACAGAGAGACTCAAATCAGGGGACAGGGACACAAACCAGAGGACAATCACATTAAAATAGGGGCACAATCAGATTCAAACCAGGGACATCAGTCAAACAGGGACAATCAATTCAAACAGGGACAATCAATTCAAAGCAGGGACAATCAGATTCACACCAGGGACAAGGACACAAACCAGGGACAGTCAAATTCAAACCAGGGGACAGATTCAAATCAGGGCACAATCAGATTCAAAGTAGGGGACACTCAAATTCAAACCAGGAGACAATCAGACTCAAAGCAGGAGACAATCTGATTCAAACCAGGGCACAATCAGATTAAAAGTAGGGAACAACCCAATTCAAACCAGGGGACAATCCAATCCAAACCAGGGACAATCAGATTCAAACCAGGGACAATCAGATTCAAACCAGGGGACAATCCAATCCAAACCAGGGACAATCAACCAAACCAGGGACAATCAACAGGGACAATCAACCACCAGGGACAATCAGACACAAAGGGACATCCAATCCAAACCAGGGACAATCCAATCCAAACCAGGGACAATCAGACACAAACCAGGGGACAATCCAATCCAAACCAGGGACAATCAGATTCAAACCAGGGACAATCAGATTCAAACCAGAGGACAACCCAATCCAAACCAGGGACAATCAGATTCAAACCAGGGACAATCAGACAAACCAGGGACAATCCAATCCAAACCAGGGACAATCAGATTCAAACCAAGGGACAATCTGGATCCCAGAGAGCCACATTCTTGCAAAAAAAAAAAAATAAAAAATAGCTGGATCTACCTCCTATCGAGTGGAGAAAGGAGGCCCTTGAGTAAAATTAATAAAATCCTACAAGGAAAAGGAGAAAACTCAATAAAATCTATCGTTTCTCTGATTTCTGCCCAGTAAAACTGCTGCTAGATGTGAAGAGCTCTGCTTCATCCCCTCTGCCTGTGATGCCTGAGGAGTTCTGCCTTTCCTTTTATATGTTTTATATATATACTTTTATATTTATAAATATTATATGTTTTTATATATATTTACAGTTTATATAGATTATTATTATATATTTATATATTATATAATATATTTAGATTAGATACATGTATATGCTATATATATTTATTTATATATTTATATGTATTTTTATCTTTTATATATATATATATATATATATATATATATTATATTTTATAGACCCTTTTCAACATTTCTGTGCCCTTATTGTATCCCTGGTACCCCTTAACCTACGATCTTGTAATTCCTATAAGCTGATATTCCAACTTAATTTAAGAATGAAGGAAATTAAAGATTAATTTAAGGGTTCTGGTAAGCAGAAAAACCAAACCCCACTGAAATAAATATTAAAGAGCAAAGAAGAAACCAAAGGATAAATTCCCATCATTGGCAAAGAATAGGAGAGGAAAACCCCACTGAAAAAAAGTATTAAAATAAATAATCCCACTGAAAAAAAAAATACTAAAATAAATAACCCCACTGAGATAAATTTTAAAGAGCAAAGCAGAAACCAAAGGATAAATTCCTATCACTGGTAATGGACAGGAGAGGAAAACCCCAATGAAATAAATATTCAAATAAATAACCCCACTGAAATAAATATTAAAGAGCAAAGCAGAAACTAAAGGATAAACTCCCATCACTGGCAGAGGATAGGAGAGGAAAAACCCACTGAAATAAATATTAAGATAAATAACCCCACTGAAATAAATATTAAAAAGCAGCATGTGGCCCTGCAGGCTCACACAGACCCTGAACGCTCGTGGGAGCCCTTTTGGAGTTTACAAACACATGAACAGAACGAGGAAACAACTTTTTTTTTGTTTTTTTTTCCCTCTCCCGGGGGACGCAGATGCCAAGAAAACGTTCAGCTCTTTTGAAAAGCCAGAGAGACGGAGCAGTAAAGGAACCATTGTAAAAGTGGGGACGATTCCCAGCGCTGCTGATGACTTGGCATGAGCTCCTGCGTGAGTCACTTCCCTCCTCCGTGCCCAGGAAAACGTGGAAATCCTTTGCCTCTGTGTCACAAAGGGCTGCCCAGACCCAAAATCTGAGCTTGGAGCAGAACTGGAACAAAATCCAAGCTCTGAGCACAAATAGACCCAAAATCTGGGCTCTGAACAGAACCAGACCCAAAATCTGAGGTCGGAGCAGAACTCAACCCAAAATCTGAGCTCCGAGCAGAAATGGAGCCAAAATCTGAGCTCTGAGCACAAAAGGACCCAAAATTCCAGCTCTGAGCAGAATTGGACCCAAACTCTGAGCTTGGAGCAGAACTGGACCCAAAATCTGAGCTCTGAGCAGAACCAGAGACTAAATCTGAGCTTGGAGCAGAACTGGAATAAAATCCGAGCTCTGAGCAGAACTGGAGCCAAAAAGCCAAGCTCTGAGCAGAAATGAACCCAAAATCCAAGCTCGAAGTAGAGCTGGACCCCAAATCTGAGCTCAGAGCAGAAATGGAGCCAAAATCTGAGCTCGGAACAGAACTGGAACCAAAATCCCTGAGCAGAACCAAATTTCTCTGAGCAGAACCAGAGCCAAAACCTGAGCTCTGAGCAGAACCCACAACAACCAAGGCAGAGGGAAAGCACCAAAGCAAACAAAACTTAACCAACTGTTGCTCTGGGGAATAAATAATCCTAAAGGGGATCTGGGAAATTATGCAGGTGAGGATTTATCCTGAATTTAAAATAAAGAATCTTTGAACTCAGGATAAAGTGTTGAGCTTAACAAAGCTCCAAGCCTGACAAACGGTTTTTGAATCCTGAGGGAGGCCCAAAGGAACAACCTCCTGACCTCCTGCCCCGAAGGAACAACCCCAAAAATGCTTCCTGAGCATCCCTACAAGGCACAGCCACCAGATTTCTGTGGGTTAAAACAGCCCCACGACCGCTTTGAGCCGAAAAATCCCATGGGAAACAGCTGGAATTGGGGAAAACGCAAAAATTGGATGATTTTGGGAGGAAAAGAGAACCCCAGGCCCTGACCCTGCCGGTGTGGCAGCGGCGGCCGCTCTCGAAGGAGAAGAGGTTGGAGTCGAAGCCGTAGCGGCGCAGGCACAGGTAGGGCCACCTGACGGCGTCGCGTTTGTGCGTGTGCAGGAGCAGCTCCCGCGGCGTCAGCTCCATCACCCCCGAGCCCAGCTCGCGGCCCTCGTCGTCCACGTTGGTCACCTGAGAGGGGGACATGGTGGGGACTCAGAGATGAGGGGGGAAAAACCCTCCAGGAGCAGCGAGTTCAGTTGGGGACTGATCCCTGCTTGGATTCCCGGTCATTCCTTGGATTCCTCCAGGCTGGGCACCCCAACCCTCCCTGGCAGCCCCTTCCCAGGCCTGGGCCCTTTCCATGAGGAAATTCCCGCTGATGTCCACCCTGAGCCTCCCCTGGCCCAGCCTGAGGCCGTTCCCTCTCCTCCTGTCCCTGTTCCTGGGATCAGATCCCAAATCCCCCCGGCTGCCCCCTCTGTCAGGGAGTTGTGCAGAGCCAAGGTCCCCCCTGATCCCCCTGCTCCAGGCTGAGCCCCTTCCCAGCTCCCTCAGGATTCTCCAGACCCTTCCCAGCTCCCTCAGGATTCTCCAAACCCTCTTCCACCTCCCTCAGGATTCTCCAGACCCTTCCCAGTTCCTCAGGATTCTCCACGACCCTTCCCACCTCCTCAGGATTTCCAGACCCTTCCCTACTCCCATAGGATTGTCCAGACCCTTCCCAGCTCTTTCAGGATTCTCCAGGCCCTTGTCCAAGTGCTCCGGACCCTTCCTCAGCTTTCTCATGTTTTCCAAACTCTTCGCACCTCCCTCAGATTCTCCAGACCTTCCCAGCTCCCTCAGGGTTCTCCAAATCCTTCCCAGCTCCCATAGGATTCTCAGACCTTTCTTGTGCTCCAGCCCTTCCCTAGCTCTTCAGGAGCTCCCCAGCCCTTCCCCAGCTCTTTCAGGGTTCTCCAGACCCTCATCCATGTGCTCCAGAACCTTCCCAGCTTCCTCAGGTTCTCCAAACCCTTTCCCCAACTCCCTCAGTTTCTCCATTCCCTCCCCACATGCTCCAGCCCCTCCACCTCTCCCTCACCACGAGAGCCCTGATCTGGCTACAGCCCTCAGGTGCCCCTCCCCAGCTCCAAACCATCCCACTCTGGAAGCACCACAATCCCACAGATTCCCCTGCATTTCTTGCTGCCTTTTTCCCAGCTGAGAGCAGGGATCCGTGGCTCACAGGAGGAACACAGCCCTGACCAATCCAAGGTTCCTCTCCATTTCCCCCATTCTCTCCCAAGCAGAGGCAATTCCAACACAAATGTGTGTGTAGAGCCTTGCCCCCAAGTCCACCAATTGCAATCCATCACTTCTTACATGGCGGACCACTCAGGGCATACCGCTGGTTGGTACCCAGGTCCCGGGTTGCCCCTAACACTGCGCCCCAGGGCCCCTCCCAGGCCCTCTCCTTCATTTCGTCATGCAATTTGCCCCAAAAAATACCAATACTCTCACCCCAATGCCCATATATCAGAGGGACAAAACTCTCCCCCTTCGCGTAAACGGTCAGCTCCCCAACTCAATATTCTCCACACTCAGCAGGCGATCCCTTGGTTTGTATGTTTTGCAAATCCTATGCTTCAAGTTGGTAACTGTTGAACCCCTGGACCCCCCAAGCCCCCTTATCTTCATCCCGCACAATTCCTAACTCCCATCACCCTCAGCCCGGTGCCAGCCTTGTCCCCCCTCCCCATAATCGCCTTCCCCGTGACAATGCCCTGGGAGGTGGCAGCCGGACCCTGGGGGGGACATAATCCCCGAACCCCCAACCCCTACAAAGCACGGCTGGGGGGGCACCGGGGAGAAAATTATAACAGTTTGAGTTCAATGAAGCTTTAAAGCAGAAGGGAAATGCAACACCCGGCAATTAGGGGCGAACAATGCGCCCGGCGCCGCTGCCCAGGTGTGGCGGCCGGAATTAACCGAGCGGCCACCGGTGATTTTATTTTTTTTTCTCCTCCCGTTTCCTTCGGCCCCACAGCACCGGCTCCTTGTTCCTGCAGGAATTCGAGACATTCTTGAAAGGAGAAGGCTTTGAGAAAGGAGCCGGCTGGGTCCGGACCCTCCCTGCCCCCGCCACCCCCTCCCCAATTTAGCCAAAGCTTCAAAGGTAGAGGAGTTCCCTTTGTGTAATCTCCGCTTTAATTTTTCCCCTGTCCATTTTTCCTCCTTTCCATCTTTTTTCCCAAGGCCCTTCCTCTTTATCTTTCAGGGTTTTCCCGTTCCTCCCCTTCTTTCTTCTCGACTCCCGATGGATAGAAAGGGCTCGGGAAAGGGTGAGTTACTTTTTAATTATGATGAGAAGAAAGAAAAAAAAAAACCCTCACCGGTTTTCTTTGTTTTTGAGGTGAGATTGGGGGCGGAGGTGAGGGACAGGAAGTCCTCTTGCAGAAAGTGTTCACTGGAGGGTCTGTCCAGCTTTTCCCAGGCTTGCTCTGCAGGGGTGGGATGCTCTAGGAATGGGAGCTGCTGGGGCTGGGATGATCCAGGGTGAGGATATTCTGGGGCTGGGGATGTGTGGGGGTGAGATGCTTCTAGGAACGGGAGTGCTCGAGGACCTGAGGATGCTCCACAAGGTGGGGATTGTTCAGGCATTGAGAAGCTCTTGGGAGCTGGGAATCTCGGGAGCTGGGATGCTCCAAGGGGCTGGTATGTATTGCAGGGGTGAGATTACCTCTCGGGGATGTGAGGCTCCTTAGGGGTGAGGAGAGTGACTTTCCGGGTGGTCGGGATATTCGGACTGGGATGATTCTGGGTCGGGATGTTCCAGAGGCTGGGATGATCCAGGGCTGGAGGATGCCCCGGTTGGGTTGCTCCAGGGTGGAGCTGCTCGCCAGGTTTGGGGATGCTCGGGCTGGGATGTTCAGGATTGCGTTCTTGGGGGGCTGGATCTCGCTGGGATGCTCAGGGGCTGGGGATTCCAGGGGTTGGGGTACTAGGATTTGGGGACTCAGATCTGGGCCATGTGGGGGTGGGATGTCAGAGGTTGGGATTTTGGGCTAGGTAGTGCCCGGGGCTGGAGCGTTTCCGGGGTGGGGATGTTTAGGGTGATTCGGCGTCTTGCCGGGGCTGGGTTGTCCGGATGTCGATGATTGGGGTGTCTTCAGGGTAGCCAATGCTGCCGGGGAGGTGCAGAGATTCGCTCCGGTGGGCTTGGATGCTCCGAGGGTCCGAGGGGAGGCTGCATGACACTGGAGGCACACCGTCCCAACCACCCGGCCTGTCCAACCGCGATGGTGACGGCGCTGCGCAGCCCCCCAGCCCGCTGCACATCGCACGAGAAAGCACAAGTTCCGGTCCTCTTGTCTCCGGCAGAGCCCATGAGCGTGGCGTGTCACTGCGTGACCAGAACTGCTGTCGCCCTGGGCGCGATGGAAGCCACCCAGACCAGCCCTCGCTGGGTGCTAAGGTATCCCCATAAGAGCAACCTCATGGGGTTACCCAGCACCAAGAGGCCTGCTCAGGGAGCCCGTACGGGACAGTTTGGCCCTGCTGCTTTTGGGCGCAGGGGACGGTAAGCCCCCCGGAATTGGGGAGAATGCTCCTCGGCCCCATCCCGCAGGGTGGGGAGGATGAGGGATGCTCTTGCATCCCCTCCATATCTGTCTCAGTCCAGAGGATTGTTCTGCATACCCTACATCCCTCGGTGAGGCTGAAGGCTTCTTCTCCACCCCCTCAATCCTTCACTGCAGCCCAAAGATGCTCCTGCACCCCCTCCATCCCTCTCTGAGTCCAGAGGATTGCTCTGCACATCCTCCATCCCTCACTGCAGCTGAAGGACGCTCCTCTACCCCCTCCATCCCTCTCTGAGTCCAGAGGATTGCTAGGGACACTTCAAACCCACTCACTCCCATCTCTGGAAGTGAAGCCCTAAGGATGCTCCTGCACATCAGCATCACATCCATTCTTCATAGTCAGAGGTTTGATTTCTGCACCCATTCCATGCCCTCTCGAAGCCGAGGGATCTGGTTGCCAGGCTGTTGCCGTTGCCATGGCTTTGGTGTGTGCCAGCCCCGGGATTGGCTCCTCCCTGGGCTGCTCCTTTGGGTGGAAACTCTTCAATCCCTGGGATTTTTTTTTAAAAAAATTGACATTTCTGTCCCTCCTTCATATCCAGAGGGTCCAGCTCAGCTTTGAGGAATCACTGGAGGATTGTCACTGGGAAATCACAGGATTTTTCCCTGGAAATGAAGGATTTGGGTGCTGGGGGTTCAGGTAGAAGTCACCTGGCCCTCCACAGCTGGGTGCTGGTTTTGAGGTAACACCACAGCCTTGAAGGGGTTAAAGCTGGGCTGGATGGACTCTGAGTGATCTGGGAAGGTTAGCAATGGAACTGGGTGATTTTAAGGTCTCTTCCAACCCAAACCTTTCCATATTCTGTAATTTCTGGGGTTATTTCATGAATAATCCCCAGGCTTGTTGGGCTGTGTTTTTCCCTTTTTAGTGAGAAATATTCCAGCATTTTTCCCTTTTAGTAGAAAATATTCCTGTTTTTTTTTCCCTTTTAGCAAGAAATACTCCTGGATTTTTTCCCTTTAAGTGAGAAATATTCCTGTATTTTTTTTCCCTTTTTAGTGAGAAATGTTCCTGGGTTTTTTCCCCTTTTAGCAGGAAATGTTCCTGGGTTTTTTCCCTTTTTAGTGAGAAATATTCCTGGATTTTTTCCCTTGTAGTGGGAAATGTTCCTGGATTTTCCTTTGTAGTGGGAAATACTCGAAGATTTTATCCTTTTTTAATGAGAAGTATTCCTTGATTTTCCCTTGTAGTTAGAAATGTTCTGGATTTTTCCCTTTTAGCAGGAAATATTCCTAGGATTTTCCATTGTAGTGAGAAACATTCCTGGATTTTTCCCTGTTAGCAACAAATATTCCTGGACTTTTCCCACACCTGTGGGTGTCAATCCTGTTAAACCCAGAAGGAAAATCCAGAATTCCTTCAGAACCAGCAAAAACCCCAGTTTTTAAAGCAGAATCTCTTCCTTGCCTTTTAACCCCTCCTCTCTGTCCCTGGCAGGGATTTTTGCCTTCAAGTGCTCCCGAGCAGAGGAGATCTTCAACCTCCTGCAGGAGCTGATGCAGTGCAACAGCATCAACGTGGTGGAGGAGCCCGTGGTGATCACCAGGAACAGCCACCCCTCGGAACGAGAGCCGGCCCGGACCCCCCAGGCAAACCCCAGTGAGACCCCATTGGTGACCCCATTGGCGACCCCATTGAGACCCCATTGGTGACTCCATTGGTGACTCCATTGGTGACCCCACTGGCAACCCCATTGTCGACCCCACTGGCGACTCCTTTCTCATTGTTTTCCTCCTTATTTTGTTTGACTCCCACTGTTGACGCCTTTGACCCACTGTTGACCCCATTGGCGACCCCATTGGCGACCCCATTGGCAACCCCATTGAGACCCCATTGGCGACCCCATTGAGGCCCCATTGGCGGCCCCATTGGTGACCCCATTGGTGATCCCATTGGCGACCCCATTGAGACCCTATTAGCGACCCCACTGGTGACCCCATTGGTAATCTGATTGGTGTGACCCCATTGGCAACCTCATTGGCGACACCATTGGCAAGCCCACTAGCAACCCCACTGGCAACCCCATTGGCGACCCCATTGAGACCCCATTGGTGACCCCACTGAGACCCCATTGGCACTGGGGACAGCCGGGGACACACAGGGATGGAGGATATCACCAAACTGCCCGCAGATCTATCCCATATCTTTATTTTTGTGTTTTTATTGTAAGGCCCCACTGGTTTCCTGGGTGGAATTTGGATTCTGGGCGACACCACCCCAAAAAAACCCTTCAGACACGCAGAGCTGTCACCTCTCAGCTGGATTTCTCCAGGCCACCCCTGCCCAGTGGCCTTTCCTGAGCAGGAATCCATTTGGGGTGGTTCAGGTTGGCTCAGTTCCCATCTTTGTAAGGAATTCCTCAGATTTCGAGGAGGTTCTGGCCCTTTTTCACCTTCCTGGGTGTCCCCAAGATTCCATCTCGCTTTGAAACCATAATAATTTTATTTTCTACCAATTTAACGCTTCTCTGCCGTGATTCTCCCGCAGGTCTGGGCTACACTGGACTTCCCAACGGATTTCACAGCTTCTCTGGAGAATCCCTGTCCTACCCCTCAGTGAGCAGCCTGAGACATTCCTCTGTGGGGGAAGACTCCACTCATCCCCTCCTGGGGCCTGAGGAGCAGGTAAACCCATCCTAAACTCTTCTGGGTTTCCCTGGCTCGCAGCTCGGGGGTTCCTCACACCTTGGCACTCTTTCTATTCTCTTCATTTTGCTCCTGCTTTTTGACACTTCACTGGAACAGAAGCTTTGTCAAAGAAAAAATCTGATTTTTGTCCTCAATCCACTGGAATTTGGGTGGCAATTACCTGTCAGCTGTCGCACAACCCCTAAATCCAGGCCCTTTTATATTTTTGTTTTTGAGGTTCAGCTATTTGCTCTCAGGTGTAGAATTTGGAGGATTTTCTAGTTTGGAGGCCTGGGCAGGTTTGAGGGGCTGTGGGATCACCTGTGGGCCACTCAAGGGGATGTTTCATTTGTGTCGAGCATGACACAGAATCCCAGGATCGCTGAGGTTGGAAAAGACCTTGGAAAAGATTGAGTCCAAGCTGTGCCCGATCCCCATGGGCACCAAGTGCCCTGTCCAGGTGACGCCCCCAGGAATGGACACTCCAAACCTCTCCGGGCAGCTCCTTCCAAACCCTGACCACGCTTTCCATGAGGAAATTCCTGCTGATGTCCAACCATGTGGACATTCAGTGTTTATCCGCAGCTGGATTCTCTTTACCTCTCTGCCAGCCCACAAAACCTAAACCAACTGCAGGTTTTTAATGGGGATGCAGGATTTCCATGCAAATCCAAGTTCCCCGTGGATTTTACAGCTCCAAATTTCTCACCTCTTGGGGTTTGCTGGTTGTTCCATGGATCCCTGGAGGTGAGGGAGCTCTCACCATGGCCTTCCCCCTCTCAGCTCCGTTTCCTGCGCTCCTGAAGCTTTTTGTCCTTCTGTCCCTGTCTCAGAGCCAATTTCAATTGAACAGCTGAACTTAAACAAGATGAGCACGCAGTGTAATCACAGAAACCCCTGAACTAAGAGAGCCACAGCCACACACCGCGATCACCAAAACCCGTGAACCTCGAAAGGCTTTTTGTGCCTTCCAAAACCTTCCCACCTTCCGACATCCCTTTTTTTCCCCCTCCTGTCCCACCGACAGATTCCCCTCTGCGGTGTTTTCTCAGCTGCTTCGCTGCGATCTCTGCTCCCTCCTCCTTTCACTGTCCCTCTGCTTCTCTCCTTGCAGTCCCACACCTACGTCAACACGGCCGGCGCGGAGCCGGAGCCGAGGGGCCGCCACTGCATGCACTCCTTGCCTGAAGCCCACCCTCCTTTCCCCCCTAGGAACCACGGCCGTTCCCTGGAAGACCGCAACCCCCAGGTCTTCCTGCAGCCGGGGGAGGTGAAATTCGTGCTGGCTCCCAGCTCCGGTTACCGCCGGCTGTGCCGGCAGCCCCGGGAATGCCGGCAGCACCTGTGCCCCGCCAACAACAACAACGACGACGACGAGTGGCGGGAGGGCTGCGGGTCCCCTCGGTGCGTTTACGAGAACCTCAACGGGCTGGTGGCTCCCGGCGCCACGTCCCTGTGCCGGGCCGGCCGCTCCAAGGAAGGGAACTGCTGCCATCGGCGCTTGGCGCTGCTGCACTATGAGAACCTGCCGGCGCTGCCGCCGGTGTGGGAGCTGCAGCCGGGCCGGCCGGGGGATGAGGACACCGGCACGGCCCCCACGCCGTCCCCGAATGGCTTCTCGGAGGCCGGCGAGGAGGAGCCGCTGCAGAATGCGGCGGGTTCGGGGAGCTCGGCTCCGCAGCCACGCCGCAGCTCCTTCCTACCCCGAACGCGCCGCAGCCGCCTGCCCAACGTCTTCAGCTTCGACTTCCCACGGCCGTGCCCGGAGCCTCCTCGGCAGCTCAACTACATCCAGGTGGAGCTGGAGCCGGAGCCGTGCCAGACCCGCCGGGAGCAGCCCCGGGAGCCGCCCGCTGCCAGCCCCGGCGCCCGCCGCAGCGGCTCCTACGCCGTCATCGACCTCAAGAAGACGGCGGCCATGTCCAGCCTGCAGCGGGCGCTGCCCAGGGACGACGGCACCTCGAGGAAAACGCGGCACAACAGCACCGATCTGCCCCTGTGAGGGGCCAAAATGGAAAACGCGCCATGACAGTACCTGTGAGGGGCCACAAGTGGAAAATGCGCCACAACAGCATAGACCTGCCTCTGTGAGGGGACAAAATGGAAAATGTGCCACAACAGCACCGACCTGACCTTACAAAGAGAAACGTGGCACGACGTACTTGTGAGGGGCCAAAATGGAAAACATGCACCACTACAGCAGCTGTGAGGGGCACCTCGAGAAAATGCCCACACAGCACCTGTGAGGGGCAAAATGGAAAATGTGCCACAACAGCGACCGACCTACACTGACCTTGTGAGGGGCCAAAATGGAAAAAGATACAGACTAGCACTGAAAAAGCACAGCACACGCCCTGTGAGGGGCCAAAATGAAAACGCGCCATGACAGCACCTGTGAGGGGCCAAAATGGAAAAAACGCGCCACAACAGCACCAACCTGCCCCTGTGAGGGGCCAAAATAGAAAACGCGCCATGACAGCAACTGTGAGGGGCCAAAATGGAAAAAGCTGCCACAACAGCACACCTGCCTGTGAGGGCAAAATGAAAACGGCCAGACAGCAACTGTGAGGGGCCAAAATGGAAAAAAGGCCACAACAGCACCACCTGCCTGTGAGGGGCAAAATAGAAAACGGCCATACAGCACTTGTGAGGGGCCAAAATGGAAAAAACGCGCCACAACAGCACCGACCTGACCTTGTGAGGGGCCAAAATGGAAAAAATGCGCCACTACAGCACCTGTGAGGGGCCAAAATGGAAAAAGCGCGCCACTGCAGCACCTGTGAGGGGACAAAATGGAAAATGCGCCACAACAGCACCGACCTGCCCCTGTGAGGGGACAAAATGGAAAATGTGCCACAACAGACCGACCTGCCTGCATGAGGAAACTGGCACGACAGCACCTGTGAGGGGCTAAAATGGAAAATGTGCCACAACAGCACCGACCTGCCCCTGTTGAGGGGCCACAAGTGCCATCCCCATGGCTTTGGTCCCTGTCCTTCGCTGTGCCCTGCCCCGCGTGGCTTCCATCGGCCGTTCCCCATTTGCCACATCCCTGAGGGCCCCGTTTGGCTCCCGAAGCTGCTGCTGTTGAGGCTCTTCTGTCTGTCCGTCCATTCTGCCCTCTCTGTTGCTCGTTTTTTCAAGCCTTGTGGGATGTTTGGTGGCTCTGAGGGCTGAATTCCTGGCAGGAGGTGCCAGCAGTGCCAAGGGGGAGCGCTCCCAAAACTCAGCTGCTTTAGGAGCTCCCTGCAAATCCAAGTTCCCCGTGGATTTTACAGCTCCAGAGATTTCTCACCTCCTGGGGTTTGCCTGGTGGTTCCAGGGGTCCCTGGAGGTGAGGGAGCTCTCACCGTGGCCTTTCCCCCCTCAGCTCCCTGTTTCCTGCGCTCCTGAAGCTTTTCGCCCTTCTGTCCCTGTCTCAGAGCCAATTTTAATTGGGCAGCTGCAATTAAACGAGAGAGCCATGGGCCCACACTGTGATCACTGAAACCTGATTGCCTAAATGCTGAAAATTCCCTGCTTCGGAAGAGGAGGGAAAGGCCACAACTGTGAGGGAGATTGGAAGTTTGGTCTGGAAAACTTCACTTGTGCCATACCCCGCTTTGTGGTTTTTTTGGGTTTTTTTTTGGAGGGTTTCTTTGTGGCAGCTGCTGAGAAGTGTCGTGGATTTATTTATTTGTTTACTTATTTATTTACGGACTACTCCTTCGCATCCCAGTTCGTCGCCAAACCGCTGCCGGTCCGCAGCCGGGGCTCGCTCCCGAAAGAAAACGGGAAAAACGGGGCAAAAATACTGTGGAAAAGAGCAGCAGAGAATCAAGAATTTCTCATTACTTGGGTCTGGCTGCCATGGGGTGGGTGGGAAATGGAACGGGAGACGTGGGAGTGGGAGCAGAGCCGCCGGGCAGCCGAGCTTGGAGCGGCATCAAAGCGGTTGCTGCGCCCCCGTGCCTGCCTGGGGCCGTTCGCTCCCTCTGCTACGGACCTGGAAGGGCTAAAATTCCGCCTCCATTCGTGGCCTTTCGCTGTGGATTTGTGTCTTGATGCCGGGGCTGAGCCGAGCCGAGCTGCTCTGGGATATCTCAGCCTTTGCCGGGGTTTCTCCGTGCCTGTTGCAGCGCTCTGGGTTACCCTGGAGTCCCCGTTCCTGCTGGCCGTGCCCGTGCTCCTCCTGGCACCAGAGCCAAACCTCGTGTCCCCCTCGTCCTTCGCTGTTTCCCGCTGTCAAAATGTGGAAGAGGAAAAACCCCATCCCGAGGGCCGGCAGCTCCATTCCCAGCGTTCGAAACTTTAATTTTTTTTTTTTTTTGAGTTTTTTGGTGTTGCCGTGTCCCGTTGAGCCGTGACCCCGTTGGGAGCGAGGCCACACGTCCCCGAGTCCGAGTGGTGCCATGTTTGTGTCGCAGAGTGTGGAGTTCTTGGCTTGCCGTCGCACTGTAAACCCCGAGTGTGCCCCATGCTTCGATCCCCCCGGTTTTTCCTTTTCATTCCCCATGTCCTCGTGCTCGTCTTCCATCCTTTTGTCTGTCCCCATCCCTTTGTGTCGCCTGTAACCCGAAGGAAACCCAAGTAATATATTTTTATATGTATAACAAATGATTTTATTGAAGGGAAAAAACAACCCACTCCCACCATCCCGAGTAATGTATCCCCCCAAAATCCAGCTTTCATTAGGGAAGTGAGAGAAGAAATTGTTATATCTCTATATATAAATATAAATATATAATATATATAAAATTAACTGCGTTAAGCTTTAAATAAAGTATTTAAATAAAGAGTTGCTGAGCTGTTGGTGTCACCCTCTGGGGCAGCACAATTCCCTCTGGAGCCTCTGTAAAAACCTGCTTGAGGTGCAAAATGCAAAATCCTTTTTCTTTTTTTCTCCAGGATGGGAAAAGGGAAGGAAATATTTTCCTTTTCCATGGAGGAGGAGGTGAGGGCCTCTTTCCAGGTGGGATTAATTCCAGGGAAGGTTTTGTGGGGTGGCTCTTTGGGGCTGCCCTTGGGTGCTGCCCGGGGCTCCTGGGATCAGGGAATTCCTGCTGGCATTCCTTAGGAAGTTGGGATCATGGCTGGTGGCTCCACCTGAGCTTTGTGGTGGGAAATCCAGCTCGGATCGCTCAAAACGCTGCTTTTCACCTCCTCCAGGAGATCTGGGCTGTCCCTTTCAGGTTTCCCTTCCCTCCTTGCAATCCTTGGCGAATTCCCGAAGGAAGCAGCAGCATCAGGGATGTGCTCACAGCACAAATCCACCATGGCTACTTTCTTATCCCTCCTGGGGAAGGCTGCTCCTCTTCCAGGCAGGAGAATTCCCTCAGTGCTGAAGATGAGAAGGGATCGAGCTGGTGGCGGCTGCAGGTTCCAGAGCAGAGCATCCCAGGCTCCGTGTCCCCTCCTGTCCCCCCATCGTGATCCCAAACTCCCCAGGAATATTTGGGAATGATAAGGCTCCCAAATTCCCGGGAAGTTTTGGGATTTGAAAGGTCCCAAAGTCCCAGGGAAGTTTTGAGAATGAAAAGGTTCCAAAACTCCCTGGGAATTTTTGGGAATGAAAATGTCCCAAATTTCCCAGGAAGCTTTGGGAATTAAAAGACTCCCAAACTCTCCAGGAAACTTTGGGAGTGAAAATGTCCCAAACTCCCCGGGAATCTTTGGGAACGAAAAGCCGCTCTCAGCCTATTGTTTGCGGTGGGTTATCCCGCGGCTGAGCCGTTAAATGGGAATTTAACGGGCAGCCAGGAAAGCAGCTGGAATTTATGGATTTCAGGGCGTGCGTGGTGTTCCCATCCCAGTGATTTTCCCGTTTTTTTTTTTTTTTTTTAATTTCCCAAGAGCTGTGTCGCGCACCCGACCCTTGGGAGTGCGATATTCGTTTCCAGGTGTGGAGCCGCTTGGGGCGCTGAGCTCGCCATTCCACATTTTGGGATTCTCCCGGCGCAGTGTCGCAGCTTCCTCTAGCGGCCGTGCGGGAAACGGTTCCAGAGGATCCACGTTTGGATTGGGAGGAGGTGGGGATGGAATCCAAATCCTCCTTCTCTCATCCCTTCCCTTCTGTGATTTGCGATCTTTTTGGATTTTATTTCCCTGTGGCTGTTTTATTTTTATTTTTTTTTGGGGGGACATTTCTCTGATCTGTTGTGTCTTTATGGCACCTTTTAAATATGGATTTTATGGATTTTTTATGGGTTTTCCTTTGGGTCTCATTCCCACCAGGCTGGTTCAGCCGGGTGAATTTCCATTCCTCACAACTCCAGTCCTTACAATTCCTCTGCTGGAATTGCGGTTTGGGGATGTCATGGGCTGAGCAGAGGGAATATCACCACCTTGACCTTTTAAGTAGTCTTTGAAATCCATCAGATCTCAGTCTGAAATCCATCCAAGAATCCATCAGATTTCAGTCTGAAATCCATTGATTATTCCATCAGATTTCAGTCTGAAATCCAGCAATTAATTCATCAGATTTCAGTCTGAAATCCATTGATTATTCCATCAGATTTCAGTCTGAAATCCAGCAATTAATTCATCAGATTTCAGTCTGAAATCCATTGATTAACCCATCAGATTTCCTCCCCTGATATTTCCTCCAATGCACAAACAAATCTCTCCCTCTCCCCTTTCCCCAGAACCCCCTGCCAGGAGCAGAGCATCTCCCAGGGCTTCGTTGTCTCATCGTGGGTGTTTTTTTTCTCTTTTAACCCATCTCAGGTGCCTCAGGGATCCCAGAGAGGGGAAAGGAGAAGTGATGAGGGTTAAAAGATCCATATTTCTGCAGAGATCCTCAAAAGTTTGGTTATTTCTCTTTTTATTACCTCAGCTGTGCTGTTTACCAGGAGAAAACCCAAACCAGGGGTGACATTGGAATTTTCTCGCTGTCTCTCTGTGGGATGCTGCCCAGCCCTCTTAGGTGAAAATCATTAATGAACAATCCTTAATGAACCCATTTCTTAATTCCAGCCTCTGGCATGGCCGCCCTGAGTCTCTCTGGGAATTTTGTCTTTCCCCAGAACTCGGCTGGTCTGGAATTGCCGCTCCCAGGCAGCAGAACTGGTTTGGGCTCCTCTTACTGGAGGGGAATTCATCAGTGAGAGCCCTGAGAGCTTTGAAGTTGGCAATTACAGGCCCGGGAGTGGAAAAGGCTCATCCTAAAGTTGGGTCTTGATTTGTTTTCCTGCCCTAAACAAATGGGGTTTTGGAAAAATCTCATCCTAAAGACTGGATCTGATTTGTTTTCCTTCCCTAGGTGAATGGGGTTTTGGAAAAGCTCATCCTAAAGTTGGGCTTTGATTTGTTTTCTTTCCCTAAATGAATGGGGTTTTGGAACAGAATCATCCTAAAGGGATCTGATTTGTTTTCCTTCCCTTAGCGAATGGGGTTTTGGGAAAGGCTCATCCTAAAGACGGGATCTGATTCATTTTCCTTCCCTTTGCAAATGGGATTTTGGAACAGGTTCATCGTAAAGTTCAGCTCTTATCGTAAAGTTCAGTTTATTTTTTTTTTTTTTTTCCTAAACTATGGATTTTGGAACAGAATCATCCTAAAGATGGATCTGATTTGTTTTCCTTCCCTAAGCAAATGGGGTTTTGGAAAAGGCTCATCCTAAAGATGGGATAAGCAAATGGAATTTTGGAACAGGCTCATCCTAAAGGGATCTGATTTGTTTTCCTTCCCTAAGTCCTGCCTCTCCATCCCCTTGTCCCAAAGCACCCTTGGGGTTCCCGTAGGTTCTCATCATCAAGAAGCAGCTGATCCTCACCTGTTTTGGGAATTTAAACGCCTGACCTGCAGCCCAACCCTTTATTTCCAGTTTATTTTCCCATCTTCTCCTCGCAGGGAAAAAGGAATCTGTATTTTGATGGGATGGAGGCGTTCCTGTGTGCTGCAGCCTCTGTTTTGGAAATAAAGCACCCAGAGCAGCTGGGGCAGCAGCAAGGGGAGGATCCAAGCACTCCTGTGCATCCCTAAACACAGCTGGTTCAGCTTCCAGAGAACCACGGGATCCCAGAGCTGTTTGGATGGGAAAGAAATAAAAAAATCATCCAGTTCCACCCCACCATGGCAGGGACACTTTCACTATCCCAGGTGTCAGCCTGTCCAACGGTCTGGACCTTCTAGGGATAGGGGCACCTCAGCTCCTCTGGAATTCCATCCCAGCTCCTCCCCACCCTCACGGGGGAGAATTCCTTCCCAATACCAAACCTAAATTTCATCTCTTTCAGTCTGAATCCATTCCCCCTTTCCCCATTACCCAGTTCCCAATGAAGAGCCCTTCTCCAGATCTTGTAGCCCCTCTCCAGATCTTGTAGCCCCTCTCCAGTTCCTTGTAGCCCCTCTCCAGATTCCTTGTAGCCCTCTCCATGCTCCTTGTAGCCCTCTCCAGTCCTTGTAGCCCCTCTCCAGATCTTGTAGCCCCTCTCCAGATGCTCATAGCCCTTTCCAGTTCCTTGTAGCCCTCTCCAGTTCCTTGTAGCCCTCTCCTGCTCCTCATAGCCCCTCTCCAGTCCTTAGCCCCTCCCTAGCCCCTCATCCTTGTAGCCCCTCTCCAGTCCTTGTAGCCTCTCAATCCTGAGCCCCTCTCCAGATCCTTGTAGCCCCTCTCCAGTCCTTGTAGCCCTCTCCAGTCCTTTAGCCCCTCTCCAGTCTTCGTAGCCCTCTCCAATCCTTAGCCCCTCTCCAGATCCTCGTAGCCCCTCTCCAGATCCTGTAGCCCCTCTCCAGATCTTGTAGCCCCTCTCCAGTCTTGTAGCCCCTCTCCGCCTTAGCCTCTCCACTTGTAGCCCTCTCCAGCTCCTGGTAGCCCCTCTCCCGATCCCAGAAGGGGATGTGGGGTCTCCACACTTCCTTCCCTTTTCCAGGCTCCTCTCCAGTGCTGGGTTTTCCCAGGGAAGGCAGTGGGGTCGGCCATGGGATGTGGAGGGAGAGATGGGATTCCCTGAGATGGAGCTGGGCCCTCAAACCCTCAAATTTCTCAGAAGAGAAACTGAAATCGAAGGAGAGGGAATTTCCAGAGCCGGATGTGGAGGGAAATCCTGGGAGCGTCGCGGGTGCTCAATCCCTGCTCCGTGCGGGATCACCGCTGTGGGAAACTGCAAATCCTTAATTCCATGAAGTAAATCCATAATTCCCTAAAGTAAATCCAAAATTCCCTGAAGTAAATCCGCAATTCCTGCCAGAATAAATCCATAATTCCTGCTAGAATAAATCCATAATTCCCTAAAGTAAATCCTTAATTCCCTAAAGTAAATCCATAATTCCTGCCAGAATAAATCCCTCTGTGCCACCCAACTTTGGGTCAAGAAGTGCCAAAATGTGGAACGTGCGTTCTGCAGAGGGCACCTTCTCTCCGTGCCCAGCGGGGCCGTGCCGGGAACGGGCGCTCTGTTGACGTTCCGATAACCAAGCTCTGTTTGCAGCCAAAATTCACCTTTTTTATCCAATCTCAGGCAGCCGAATTTTCTATCAACCCCTGCTGGAGAATGAGATAACAGCTCCGCGATAATCTCGATATGTGGAGAAGGACGCACACGGTCCCCGCCGAGGGAATGGAATTGGTGCGGAGCGCTGGCGGTGCCGGGTGATGGAGAGAGGGAAAATTCCATACTGGGAAAAGCTGCAGTGCTCAGATTTGGGATGCAAAGAGGGCTGGAAGAGCTCTGAAAACAGCTGGGCTCTAACCATAAGGAAAATGCTTCATTCACCATAAAATATTTCAGTTATGACTAAAAAAAGCTTTGGTTTGCTGGAAAATATTTCGATTGCAGGTGCATTTCCTGGAGAATATTTGGGTTTGAACTCAAAACGTTTTGGTTGGTTTGGGCGCTTGTTGGTAATTTGGAAAGTGTTTGTGTTTTTTCTGATTTTGTGGGTTGGTGTGAGGATGTAGAGCATGGATTAAACCCCGAGGGTGGGCTGCACCTTCCTGGGGGTTACAGCGCCTGCCTTTGGATATGGGATGGGGAAGAAATCGTTTGCCTGGCAAAACTGAAAAAGAAAGAAAATGGGGAAAATGTGTGATTTCTGCCCAAAAAGTGAGAGCAGGAAAAGGTAGGACATGGAAATGAGCTCATCTTGGGGAGAGGAAAGTAAAGGTTTGGGATGGTGATGAAGAGGAAAAGGTGGGACAGCATTGGGGACCACCATGGGAAAAAACCAAGAGAAGGGACCTGGGGATCATCCTGGAGGAAGTGAGAGAAGGAATCTGAAAAATCAAGAGAAGGAACCTGAGGACCACCTCGGGGAAAATGAGAAAAGGAATGTGGGGACCATCTTGGAAAAATAAGATAAGGAACTCGGGGACCACCCTGGAGAAACCAAGAGGAGAAACGTGGGGACCACCTTGGAGGAAACGAGAGAAGGAACCTGGAAAAATCAAGAGAAGGAACCTGGGGACTACCCTGGAAAAACCAAAAAAAGGAACCTGGGGGCAGCCTTGGAGCAGATGAGAGAAGGAATCTGGGGACCACCCTGGAAAAACCAAACGACTGAACCTGGGGATCACCTTGGAGGAAACAAGAGAAGAAATTTTGGGATCACCTTGGACAAACCAAGAGAAGGAACCTGGGGACCACCTCGGGCAAACCAAAACAAGAATCCACGGGCTCCATCTCCTCGCCCCGCGCCCTGGGAAAGCCTCTCCTCCTGCAGCCTCTCTCTCCAGCGGCGGAAGGAGCGCAGACCAAAGCGTTTCGCTGCCGAGCCAAGAGCCACGAGTCCCTTTGTCGCGGGGCCAGCTCGGCGCAGGTTTTGGCGAGCGCAGCCGCGGCCCGGCGCGGTGACGTCCCCGATAAGTGCTGACCCCTTATCGCCTCTTTCCCCTTTGATCTCGCCCCCGAGGGCTTGCGCGGCTCTGCCCGCGGCCGACGCAGATTCCGCAGGATCCTCCTGGAGCACAAAGAAGCCCTTGAGGCCGGGGCAGCCCGAGGTGCCAATGGAAAGCGGAGGTCAGCAGATAAGAGCCGGCGCTGCCTCCCGGGATAAAAGCGGGAGCGCGGGCAGCCCGGTCCGGCTGCCGCCGCCTCCCCAGGGGTCAACGTGGACTGCTCGGCACCATGAAGGGGCTCCTGGTGGTCCTGGTGTGTCTGCAGCTCGCCCAGGGGGCGGTGAGGTGGGTGAGCTGGGCGGGAGGAGCGGGGAAAGGGCGGGTGATGGGGCTGGAGGATGCTGAGCGGGATCGGGAATGCGGCAACCGGCATCAGCACGGCGTGGGCACAGCCCGGGGACATGGGGACACCCTGGGGACACGGCCTGGGGACATGGAGAGATCCTGGGGACACAGAGAGACCCTGGGGACAGAGAGAGATCCTGGGGAGCAGCTTCTGGGACATGGAGAGAAGCTCTGGGGACCTGAAGAGCAGATCCAGGGACATGGAGAGATCCTGGGGACAGAGAGATCCTGGAATCTGGAGAGATCTTGGGGAACAGCTCCTGGGACATGGAGAGCAGCTCTGAGGACACAGAGAGCTCCTGTCACAGCTCAAAGGAGCCCAGAGAACTGAGCTTTTGTAAAAGCCCAAATTTTCTTATTTTCTGCTGTTTTGTCCGTTTTTTCTCTCCCTCTGCGCAGGATCAGTCTGAGAAAAGGCGAGTCCATCCGGGACAAGATGAGGGCAGCCGGGGTGCTGGGTGATTACCTGAGGCACATTAAATTTGACCCGGTGAAGAAATACCAGCCCAGCAAGGGCTCGGTGGTGCGGGAGCCCATAACCAACCACCTGGATGTGTGTATCCTAAACCTCCCTCACTGCCCTTCCTCCTTCCCAGAAAAATCTCAGATTCTGCCCCTCCAGGAAGGAAAAATCCCGTTGGCCCCTTTTTTAAGTTTCTGGTTTTCTGCCCAGCCAGGGCTCGGTTGTGTATGAGCCCATAACCTGGATGTGCATACCCTAAACTTCCCTCACTGCCTGCCCTTCTTCCTTCCCAGAAAAATCTGAGATTCTGACCCTCCAGGAAGGAAAAATCCCGCTTTGCTCCCTTTTTTAAGCTTCTGGCTTAAATTTTGAAGAAGTTTTCTGCCCAGCCAGGGCTCTGCGGTGTGTGAACCCATAACCACCTGTATGTGCGTACCCTAAACTTCCCTCACTGCCCTTCCTCCTTCCCAGAAAAATATGAGCCTCCAGGAAGGAAAAATCCCTTTTTCCCTACCTTTTTAAAGTTTCTGATTTAGACATCAAGGAAGTTTTCTGCCCAATGAGGACTCTGTGGTGCGCGAACCCATAACTGACCACCTGTATGTGTGTACCCTAAACCTCCCCTGCCCCCTGCCCTTCCTCCTTCCCAGAAAAATCTGAGCCTCCAGGAAGGAAAAATTTATTTTTTCACCACCTTTTTTAAGCTTCTGGCTTAAACTTTGAGGAAGTTTTCGTCCAGCCAGGGCTTGGTTGTGTGTGAACCCATAACAACCTGAATGTGCGTGCCCTAAACTTTCCTTGCTGCCCTTCCTCCTTCCCAGAAAAATCCAGTCACCCCTGACCCTCCAGGAAGGAAAAATTTATTTTTTACCACTTTTTTTAAGCTTCTGGTTTAAATTTTGAGGAAGTTTTCTGCCCAGCCAGGGCTCTGTGGTGTGTGAACCCATAACCACCTGGATGTGCATATATATCCTAAACTTCCGTCACTGCCCTTCCTCCTTCCCAGAAAAATCTAAGCTTCTGACCCTCCAGGAAGGAAAAATCACTTTTTCACCTCTTTTTTAAGCTTCTGGTTTAAACTTTGAGGAAGTTTTCCCCCATCGAGGCTTTTCAGAGTGCAACAGCCCCACCATCATTATTTAATATCTCAACTTTTGGGATAAAAGCGGGGTGGGAGCTCAGTTTGCTCCTGTGGGGTTGGTTCTGAGAGTGATCCTGGGGGAATCCTGGCCTGACCCTGAGCCCATGACCGACAGAGATTCCCCATTTTTTGCAGTCCTCCTATTTTGGGGAGATCAGCATCGGGGAGCCCCCCCAGAAGTTTTCGGTGCTCTTCGACACCGGCTCCTCCAACCTGTGGGTGCCTTCTGTGGACTGCAAGAGCCCTGCCTGCTGTGAGTACCCCCAGGAGTAATTAGCACTAATTACTACCCCAGCACTGCATAATTATGTTGGGAACATCACAGTTCCGGATCAAAAATGATCCTGGGATGCTGATTTGGGATAGCCAAATGAAGGACAGAGTGCTCTGCCTGCCTGGCTGGGAGAGATGGAGAAATCCCACAGCCATCCCGGGAATCTCAGAGGTTTCAGAGGAATTTCCTGAGCAGAGGGAAGAGGAAAAGTGGGAATTTCAGGCAGAGCTGATGTCCCGCTGCCAGCAGAGCTCACCTTTCCCGGTGGGGCTTTGCTGTTGTGCCTGCAATCCCTGGAGAGGGGTCAGAGATCCCCCATTTTCCCAGGGAAAACTGGGATAAAAACCCCAAAACCTGCGAGAGAACCACGGGGCAGAGGAACAGCCTGTCCTGCTCTCGGGATTATCCCAACAGAGCATCCCAATCCCGCTGCAGCACATCCCCAAGACTTTTCCAATACTTTTCCAGGACTTTCCCCCCTTTTCTCTCTTTCTCCCTGCAGTCAACCACGCCAAATTCAAGGCCAATGACTCTGCCACCTTCACCCCTGGTGGGCAGTCCTACACCGTGTCCTACGGCAGCGGTGCTGTCACCATCGTTCTGGGCTCTGACACGCTCCGGGTGAGCGCTCCCCGAGGGATTTCTCCATGGGATGACCCCAGGAGCAGCCTGATCTCCTGTCCTGTGTCACCAAACCCAGGCAGAACCGATATCAAGGATTTATTGCCACCCTCAGTAGGGTTTTGGTTGGGTTTTAACCCAATTTCTGAGGGTTTTCACATTTTTCCCCTCTGCCTGGTGCTGCTGTGACCCTGCAGTGATTTCACACTCCGGGTTTGCCCAGCTGACCCCGCACCCCCTTCCCCGCAGATCCAGAGCATCACTGTCACCAACCAGGAGTTTGGGCTCAGCGAGGACGAGCCCACTCAGCCGTTCTATTTCGCGGATTTCGATGGGATCCTGGGCCTGGCCTATCCCTCGCTGGCCGTGGGCGGGACAGCCACGCCTCTGGAGGGGATGCTGGAGCAGAACCAGCTGGCCGAGCCCATCTTCAGCTTTTATTTCTCACGGTAAAAATCTTTCCATGTGCCCCGCCTGTCCCCCAGAGGATTTTTGGGGGGATTTATCCCTCTCTAACCCATGTTTAACACACTGATTTACTGATCCTCACTGCTGTGGGTGTGTTTTTATTGCAGCCAGCCCACCTACGAGTATGGGGGAGAGCTGATCCTGGGCGGGATTGACCCCGGACTCTTCCAGGGGGACCTGGTGTGGGCGCCGGTGACACAGGAGTTTTACTGGCAGGTGGCACTGGAGCAGTGAGTGGTCTTTGTCCTGCAGAGCTCTGGGCTCAGTGCATTTCAGAGCAGCCCAAGGGGGTTTAGGGTGCCCAAAGCCATGTCCTTGTCCCTGTCCTGCCCCCAGGTTTGCCATCGGGCAGTCGGTGACCGGCTGGTGCAGCCAGGGCTGCCAGGCCATCGTGGACACGGGGACGTTCCTGCTGACCATGCCCCAGGACTACCTGGAGAGCATCCTGGAGGCTCTGGGAGCGCAGGAGACCAGTTATGGGGTGAGCACTGGGGTTTGGGGGGCGTGGGGCAGCGGGGGCACCTGGCACAGGGATCAGAGCCATGGGCACCAAATTCACCAGGGACTGCAGGGGTGACAGTGAGGATGAGGGGACAGCAGGTTCAGAGAGCTGGGAGGGTTCAGACTGGGGAGAGAGAGAGGGGAATTGGGAAGGTTTGGGAAGGGAGGGTTTGGGAAGGTTGGGAAGGGAAGAGAAAGAGAAGAGAAGAGAAGAGAAGAGAAGAGAAAGAGAAAGAAGAGAGAGAAGAGAAGAGAAAGAAGAAGAAGAGAAGAGAGAGAAGAGAAAAGAAGAGAGAAGGAGAGAAGAGAAGAGAAGAGAAGAGAAGAGAAAGAAGAGAAGAGAGAGAGAGAAAGAAGAAGAAGAAGAAGAGAGGAGAAGAGGAAGGAGGAGGGAAGGGAAGGAGGGAAGGGAAGGAAGAAGAGGGAAGGGAAGGGAAGGAAGGAAGGAAGGGAAGGGAAGGGAAGGGAAGGGAAGGAAGGGAGGAGGGAAGGGAAGGGAAGTTGGGAAGGAAGGTTTGGGAAGGGAAGGGAAGGAAGGAAGGGAAGGAAGGGAAGGAAGGGAAGGAAGGGAAGGGAAGGGAAGGGAAGGGAAGGGGGAAAGGGAAAGAAAGGAAGAGAAGAGAAGAGAAGAGAAGAGAAGAGAAGAGAAGAGAGAAGAGAAGAGAAGAGAAGAGAAGAGAAGAGAAGAGAAGAGAAGAGAAGAGGGTGGTGTGGAGACCTCCGAGCATCTTCCAGGGTCTGAAGGGGCTGCAAGAAAACTGGAAAGGGACTTGGGACAAGGGTCTGGAGTGACAGAACCAAGGAGATGAGCTCAGATAGAAAGAGGAAATTTAGGCTGGATATTGGAAAGGAATTGTTCTGATTGAGGTTTCCCAGTGAAGCCGTGTCTGCCCTGGGATCCCTGGCAGTGTCCGAGGCCGGGCTGGACATGGGGGCTTGGAGCAGTCTGGGACAATGGGAGGTGTCCCTGCACAGGGATGAGATGATCTCCAACTTCCCTTCCAACCCAAACCATTCCACCATTCCACGCTGTGGCACTGCCAGGGGACACAGTATGTCACCCTGCTGTGCCATCCTGTCCTCTCGGTGCCACCCCTGTCCGTCCCTGTCCTCGCAGTATGCAGTGGACTGCAACGGCATCCAGGACATGCCCGCCCTCACCTTCGTCTTCGGCGGCGTCCAGCTCCCGCTCTCGCCCTCTGCCTATGTCCTGAACGTACGTACGGGATCCACCGCGCCGGGTTCCTGGGGGACGGGCGGCCCCGCATCTCCCCGATTCCTGAGGGACGGGCAAACTCCGCATCTCCCCGGTTCCCGAGGGATGGAGGGACCCCGCAGCTCCTCGGTTCCCGAGGGCCGCCGGACCCCGCACCTTCCCGGTCGGATTACCGCGGGACGGGGAGATGCGGGGTCTGCCTGTCCCGCGGGATGGGGAGATGGGCAGACCCCGCATCTTCCCGGTTCCCGAGGGATAGGGGGATGGGTAGACCCCGCATCTTCCCGGTTCCCAAGGGATGGGGGGACAGGCAAAGCCCGCAATTCCCCGATTCCCGAGGACCGCCGGACCCCGATCTCCCCGGTTCCTGCGGCACGGGCAGACCCCGCATCTCCCCGGTTACAGCGGGAAGGGCGGACCCCGCAGCTCCCCGGTCGGATTCCCGAAAGACGGGCAGACCCCTCATCTCCCCAATTCCCGAGGTCCGGGCGGCCCCCGCATTTCCCCGGTTCCCGAGGGCCGCCGGACCCCGCATCTCCCCGGCCAGCAGCGATCCCCTCCCCTCGCCCCTGCGAGCCTCTGAACCCCCTCAAACCCCTCCCGCAGAGCAACGGCTACTGCACCCTGGGCATCGAGGTCACCTACCTGCCCTCCCCGGACGGGCAGCCCCTCTGGATCCTGGGCAACGTTTTTCTGAAGGAATATTACACCGCCTTCGACATGGCCAACAACCGCGTGGGCTTCGCGCTGTCGGTCTAGAGGAGCGGGGCGGTGAATTCCAGCCCTTCTCCCGGCCCGGCACGGCCGCGGCGTTCCCAGCGACGTTTCCGCTCCTTCCCGTGCCCGCACGAGTCCCCGTCCCTCGGGATTTCTGTGTCGGTGCGTCCTCACCGCCTCCCGTAACCAATAAACCGCAACATCCCAAACGGTCTCTGAGCTCCTGGGTTTGTTGGGAGCGGCCCGAGGGGTCCCTGAGTGGCTCGGAGTGCCTTTCCTCCAGCGAGGTAAGTGCTGGGAGAAAATCCGGAGCCGGGGATAAATTCCAGCGCTGGGATGAAGCCCTGGGGCTGGGCAGTGCCCGCCTCAAACCCTCGGGAAAAAAAAACCTTAGCGGGGAAGCCCCTGACCTTCCCTGCAGCTGGAAAAGTGTTGGAAAAGCCCCGTGGTTGATCCAAGCAGGAATTTGAGGTGAGTCCCGACCCCTAAACCCTGAAGCGGGGCTGCTCAGCCAGGGAAAACCGCGCTGGAATATCGGGAATTGAGAACGAAGGGAACGGGGAACACCCTGGGCGGGGGGAGCTTGGGTGATCCCGCTCTTTCCCGGGATCCAGACTCGTTTCTCGGGAATTCTTCATGACAGGAGCTCGTTCTCAGCCGCGCTCGTAGCTCTGTCACTTCCCGGTAAAGGACACGGAGCGCTCCGGGCTCGTTTTCGAAATATTGACACGGGTTAAGCGCTGAGACAAGGATTAAAGTGGGAAGGGCATTCCTCCTCCTCTTCCTTCTCCTCCTTCTCCTCCTGCTGCTGCTCCTTCTGCTCCTTCTGCTCCCTCTGGAATGGGAAATTTCTGCTGCAAATGGAGCTCTGGTGGCCGGAGGGGACAGGCAAAGACTGACCACGTCTCTGCCGGTCTTTTTTGTCCCCTTTGCTGTCCCGCAGGATCTGTCCAGGCCAAGTCAGACCCACGAGGAGAAGAGAAACTTTTCCCGCTGAGGATTCCCAGCATCATTCCATCCCCAAAAACGCGGGTGGAAGCAGCCAGGCTGCGCTGCCAGCAGGTCTGCAGCACCTGGAACGCTCCTGCCCATTCCCAGCATGCCAGCAGCAGGAATTTCCATTTGCTGTAAAGGGTGTGTGGTTTGCCTTTGTTTTTTTTCCGGAAAGCTCGGAGCTGGGGCTGAAGGCGGGAGAAAAAAATCGCCTCGAACGCGGTGATAACGAGAGAATTTCGCTTTTTATCAGATGTCCCGTATTTGGCTTCGGTATCAGAGGCGCTGCCCGGAGCGCTGGGTAAGGAGGGAAATCAGGGTGGATGCGGTGACAAAGTCCGGGCGATGTGGTGACAAAGTCGCGGCGAGGCGGTGACAAACTCCCCGCGATTGGTGACAAAGTCCGGGCGATGTGGTGACAAAGTCCCGGCGAGGCGGTGACAAACGACTGCTGGGGAAGGAGGGAAATCGGGGTGGATGCGGTGACAAATTCCGGGCCATGTGGTGACAAACTCTGCGCGACACGGTGACAAAGCCAGCGCTGCTGGAGGTGGGAGCGGAGATCGAGGGAAGGAACGCGGAGCACGGCTCTGGCTGTCCCCACGTTGTCCCCACGCTGTCCCCACGCTGTCCCCATGCTGTCCCAGCCCCGGAGGAGCCACCGAGCCGCTGCCACCCGCGGGGCCATGTGGCGGCTGGCGCTGGGCCTGCTGTGCCTCCCGCTCGGGGAGGGGACGCTCAGGTGGGTCTGCGGGTGCGGATCTGGGGTTTGGCGCGGCCAGGGGGAGGGGACACCTGGATGTCGCCGCTCTGTCACCTCGCAGGGTCCCCCTGAGGAGGGGCCGGTCCGTGCGGGAGGTGATGAAGGACAAGGGGCTGCCGGAGGAGTTCCTGGACAACCCGCGAGGGGACCCGGGGAGGAAATACCTGCTCGGCGGGGCCGCGGCTTACGAACCTCTGCTGAACCACCTGGATGTGAGTGAACGGAGCTTTGCCTTCCCCCTCGGCTTTTTGGGGTTCCTGCTTCCGGCTGCAGTTCGTGGCTGAGCAGAGCTGGAAAGGGTTTTTTTTGTTTTTGGGGTTTAGTCAGGCTCCGAGAGCTGGGTGGTGTTGAGAGGGCAGGAGGCACTAACTCGAATTGGAACAGGGAAATCTCTTTCTGAAAAAGCAGAGTTGGTGGTTCCAGGGCAGATCCACCACTCCTTGCCCTGCTGCTCCGTGTCCTGGGTAAATCTTTGTCCCTTTCCGTGCTTTGGTGCCCTCCAGAACCACGAGCAGCAGTTTGGGGTCTGAGCAGAGCTCAAAACCATCCAAAACCCAGGCAGGGAGCAGGAAACCTCCCCTGTTCTCATTCACAGACCTTCTACTTCGGGGAGACGCATCGGGGACTCCCCAGGAATTTCCTGTGTGATCTTCGACCCGGCTCTCCAACGTGGGTGCCCCCACTACTGCCAGAGCCCGGCCTGCGCGTGAGCGCCTGGGGGACACCAGGGGAGCGGGGAGAGGGACACCCGGGGGAGCGGGGAGAGGGACACGAGTGGGAACTGTGACAGGGATACCCGTGGGAGTTGTGACAGGGACACGAGTGGGAACTGTGACAGGACACCGGTGGGAGCTGGGACAAGGACACCTGGGGGAGCGGGGAGAGGAAATCTGTGAAAACTGTGATAGGGACACCCATGGGGACTGGGACAGGGACACCCAGGGGAGCCAGGACAGGGACACGAGTGGGAGTGGGGAGAGGGACACCCAGGGGAGCCAGGAGAGGGGGCAAAGTGGAAGGGACAGGACACCCTGGGAGCGAGGAGAGGGACACCTGGGGGAACCTGGGACAGGGAAATCTGCAAGAACTGCTGACAGGGACACCCAGGGGAGTGGGGACAGGGACATCCGGGGACACGGCAACGGGAACGAGTGGAACGGACAGACACCTCGTGGGAGCGGGAGGGACACCCAGGGAACTGGGAGAGGGGAAATTTCAAGAACTGTGACAGGAATCCCGGTGTGAGAAGATGGGAGAGGACACCCGGGGAGCTTGACAGGGACAGAGAGTGAAGGGGACAGGCACCGGGGAATGGGAGAGCACCGGGGGAGCGGGACAGGACCACCCAGGGAACTGTGACGGAATCCTAGGCTGGACAGGGACCGAGTGTGAGCTGCAGGGACACCCGTAGGAGTGGGGAGAGGGACGCCCAGGGGGAGCGGGGACAGGGACACCCATGGGAACTGTAGACAGGGACACCCAGGGAGCCAGACAGGGACACCATGGGAGCTAGACGGAACCGGGGGAGTGGGGACAGGGAAATATGCAAGAACTGTGACAAGGACACTGTTGGGACCTGTGACAGGGACACCCGTGGGAGCGGGCAAGGGACACGTGGGAATGGGAACGGAACACAGGGAGAGTGACAGGACACCATGGGCGAAGGAACCCATGGGATCTGTGACAGGGACACAAGTAGGAACTGGGACAGGGACACCCAAAGGAGCTGGGACAGGCACATTGGTGGGAACTGTAAAAAGGACACCCATGGGATCTGTGACAGGGACACCCGTGGGAGCTGTGACAGGGACACTCGTGCCACCCAAGGGGGTTTGGGGCTGCCAGACTGGTGGGACTGGGTTTTATATCCCCCTTCTCTGCGAGGACAGAGCTGTGACCTGGGGATGTCACCTGAGGCTGTCACCGGGGGACTGTGACCTGGGGGCTGTGACCTCGGGATTGTCACCTGGGGATATCACCTTGGGGATTGTCACCTGGGGATGTCACCTGTGGATGTCACCTTCTGTCCCTGCAGGTGACCACGCCAGGTTCAACCACAGCCTGTCCTCCACCTTCCTGGGCATCGACGAGAGCTACACCCTGAGCTTTGGCTTTGGGGACGTGGCCGTGGCGCTGGGATGGGACACGGTGACAGTAAGTGACCCCCAAGGGGCTGGTGTGTGGCCACATCATGGAAAAATCGGGTTAAAACCTCCATTTTTTATAACTTTAATAAATTAAATAATTTTAAAATTTCCTTTTTATTCTGGGGAATGGTTCCTGATTAGTTTAGGGCGTGTCAGCATGAATTCACTCCGAGGCTGGGATGTGCAAACAAACCCAATCCCGCTCCTCTGGACTTTCTGGGATAAGGGAGGGATATCTCAACCACAAGAATTTGGTTGATGTGAATTTAGGATTTGTCATTCCAGGACAAATCTGGGCGAGACTTGAACACAGGGAAAATTTGATTTTAAACCGATTTTGTCGGGGATTTTTAATGGAATAAAACAGGTGAAAGGACAAAACCATGAGTCAGGCTGCTCCCGACCCCACCAACGATGGGGAAGAGCTCAGCCTCTCCTAGGACAGTTTTTTTTTTTAAATCACTTTTGTGACCAACCAAGGACAGATTTTTTTTGTTGTTTTTGGTCCTTTTGTGACCCAACCAGGACAGATTGTTTTTTGTCACTTTTGTGACCAAACCAGGACAGATTTTTTTGTTGTTTTTGATACTTTTGTGAACTAAACCAGACAGATATTTTTTTGTGACCAACCAGGACAGATTTTTGATCACTTTGTGACCAAACCACGACAGATTTTTATCTTTTTTTTGTCACTTTGTGACCAAACCAGGACAGTTTTTTTGATCACTTTTGTGACCAAACCAGGACAGATTATTTTTTTGTTTGTTTTTGGTCACTTTTGTGACCAAACCAGGACAGAATTTTTTGGTTTGTTTTCGGTCACTTTTGTGACCAAACCAGGACAGATTTTTGTTTGTTTTTGATCACTTTTATGACTAAACCATGACAGATATTTTTTTTTTGTGACCAAACCAGGACAGATTTTTTGATCACTTTTGTGACCAAACCAGGACAGATTATTTGATTATTTTTTTGTTGTTTTTGGTCACTTTTGTGAACAAACCAGGACAGAATTTTTGATCACTTTTGTGACCAAACCAGGACAGATTATTTTTTTGTTTGTTTTTGGTCACTTTTGTGATCAAACCAGGACAGATTTTTTTTGTTGTTTTTGATCACTTTTGTGACCAAACCATGACAGATTTTTTTTTTTTTTTTTTTTTTTTTTGTGACCAAACCCCACCATCTCCCATCATCTTCCCCATCCCTCCAGATCCAGAACATCACCGTCAGGAACCAGGAATTCGGCCTGAGCCTGGCTGAGCCCAGCAGACCCTTTTATTACCTGGATTTTGACGGGATTTTGGGCATGGCTTACCCGGGTGTCGCCATCCCCGGTTTCTCCACTCTGCTGCAGAATTTGGTGGTGCAGGAGCAGCTCAACCAACCCATTTTCAGCTTCTACTTCTCACGGTGAGACCTTTGGGGAGCAGGTCCCTTTGTCCTTTCCAGGATCAGCATCCCTTCCCTCCATCCAAACCTTCTCTGCGTGCTTCGCTGCTTTCCCGGGGCAGAAATGTGGATTTTGGGTGGATTTTGGGCCAATTTTGGGAGGATTTTTGGCAGATTTTGGGCAGATTTTGGACCAGTTTTGGGTCTGATTTTGGGCAGATTTTTGGGCTTGATTTGGGTGAGTGGTCTGGTTTTGGGTGATTTTGGGTGGGATTTTGGTGGATGGGTTCATTTTGGGTGGATTTTGAGTCTGATTTTGGGTGGTCGGGCTGGATTTTGGTGGATTTGGGTTATTTGGGCGGTGATATTTGGACTGATGGTTTTGGGTGGATTTTTTGGTCAGATTTTGGGTAGATTTTGGGCCATGATTTTGGGTCATGATTTTTGGTGGATTTTAGGTGGATTTTGGGCTCTGATTTGTGTGATTTAGCAGATTTCGATTGGGCTGGATTTGGGTGTATTTTGAGGTGTATTTTGGTATTTTGGGTGATTTTGGGCGGTATTTTGGGTGTCTGACTTTGACCTTGGTGCGATTCTGGCAGGTTATGTTTATTGTTGTGTCATTTGGCTTTTGGGTGTTGGCTGATTTGGGTTGGGTTTCAATGTAGATTTTTAGGCTTTCGCCATTTGGGATTTGGGGTATTGGTTTGCAGAGCTGTTTTGGTGATTATGCACTTTAGGTCTGTTTTGGGGATTTTGTGCGATTTTGGGAATTTTGGGTAGATTTTTAGGCCAATTTAGGCTGGATTTTGGGCGATTTTGGGTCTGATTTTGTGTCTTTCCAGCAACCCCACATATGATAACGGCGTGGGCAAGTTCATCCCTGGGCGGGTTGATCCTCACCAGCTCTTCTTCGGTGGAGGTTTCTGTGGGCTCCTGTGGTGCAGGAATTGTACTGGAAAATGGGAATCGAGGGTGATGACAGCATTGATAACAATCAGAGCTGGGATTGGAGGTAGGTGATTTGGGATTGGGTTTGGGGTGAGTTTGGGGCTGTTTGGAGTGTTGAAGAGTGGAATTCTGGGGCAGGTTTTGGGACAGAGTTATGGAACTGGGTTTGGAATGGGTAGAATGGATTGGAGTGGTTTGCGCAATAGGTTGGTCGGATTTGGCAGGTGTATTGGGATTGTCGGGAGAGTGTTTGAAGCGAGGTTGGGCGGAGCTAGAGTTTGGGGGGTGATTTTGGGAGCGGGTTTGGAGCAGTTTGGGGCGGTTTGGGGTTGATTTGGTGGGGTGGGTTGGGACTGGGTTTGGAGTGGGGTTTGGAATTGGCTTGTGCAATGGGTTTGGAACGTTATTTGGAGAACGTGTTTCGGGTGTGCGGTATATTGGAGTGAGATTTGGGGCGGGGTTTGGAGCAGAGCACTTTGCCAATCCTTTTCCAATCCCTTTCCACCCTTTCCTGCTCTGTCCAGGTTCTCCATCGGTTGGCCCTCGTCACTGGGCTGGTGGCAGCCAAGGCTGTTCATGGGGATCGTGGACCTGGACTCCTAGCCATCCCAGGACGGTCATGGCAAGCCATGCTGCAGGCTATGGGTTGCAGACGGAGATGTGAATACGGTAAGCGTGAATTGCTTCGTAGAGAGTGGGCACGGAGTGGGCAGGTGGCGAGCCGTGGATGCATCCTAGAGATCCCTCAATAAAAGGCAAATGGTCCCACGCGCAAAAAAGCTCTTTGACAGTGGTGTAGAGAGAATGAAGATCGAATTTGAGTAAATGTGGGTCTGGAGGCCATCAGAGCTCTGGACTGACCCTTCAGAAAGCGTGGCTATGGTGAGCCACTTGGACATGTCCAGTAGCGCAATATCCCGAGTGTCTCTGAGCCTCCTTTGCTCTCCAATAGTCCCCAAAGAAGCCAAATATGCCCACCCCAGAACATTCCCTTGCAGCGGGCATAAAATGAAATTATTGTAAATGTGGGGCTTGCTGCCTATCAGAGTGTGCTGACCTAATTGCGGGAACTGTGCCTTGTGAGTGTACACCCCCGGTGTCGCCTGTAGCCCTCCTTGGTACCTGGAGGTCCCAGAGTCCCCAAAAAACGAAAAATTCACCCGAGAGAGACCCTTGCGCGGCAAAAAAATAATTTATTTCGAATAATGTGTCTGCTGCCATACGAGATGATCCCTTGGAAAGCTGGCTTGTAGTGTGACCATCCCTTGTTTCCTGAGCCCTCCTACCTGGAGGGCTAGAGTCCCCAAGAGCCAAATATCCCCACCCAGAAACAGCCTTGACAGCGGCGTTAAAAATGAAAATTACTACTGTGGGATTTGGCAACATCAGAGCGTCTGCTGACCTTGAAATTGGGACTTTGTGTCCAGACCCTGTGTCCTGGTCCTTCTACTCTGGAGGCTCGCAGGTCTCCAAAGAAGGCAAAATATGTCCCACCGCAGACATCCCTGCAGCAGCAAAAAAATGAAATTATTTGATAAATGTGGGTTTGGTGCCATCAGAGCTCTGCTGACCTTGGAAGCGTGGCGTGGTGACTCACCCCCGACTTGTCCTGAGCCCTCCTTGCCTGGAGGCTCCCAAAGTCCCCCAAAAAAAAATTATGGCCCAGTAATAACCCTAAGTAAAAATTGAGAATGTGAGTTGGGCGCCATCAGAGCTGTGCTGACCCTCAATGAAGCGGCGCTGTGGGGTGACTACCAATGGATCAATTGCTCCAGTGAATCCTGTGTCCTGATCTCCTTCCTGGCAGGCTCCTGAGTCCCCAAAAAATGCAAAATATCGCCCACCAGAACAACCTACGTGGCGTAAAAAAAAGCAAAATATTCCCCCAATAAACAATCCTGACATTGCATAAAAATTAATAATTTTTGATAAATACTGAGTTTTGGCACCAGACAGAGTTGTGCTGGACGCTTTGGGAACTGTGCTGGGTGACCCTGGGACAAAAAGTCCCAGTGCGCAATCCCTGTCCTACGCGCTCCTTGCGCCTGGTGGCGTCCCAGAATAGTCCCGGCAAAAAAGCAAAAATATCCGCTCTCAGAGCAAAACACTCACAGACAGTGTAATAAAATTGAAATAATTGATAAAGTGTGTGTCTGCTGCGCATTCAGAGCTCTGCGACCTGGGAGGGGTGGGTTGACACTGGATCTATGCCCGAGTGCCATCCCGGTGTCTTTTCCGGAAGCCCTCATGCCCCACCAGTCCCAAGAAGCAAAAGTTATCCGCGCCAGAACAACCCTACAGTGGTTGTGAGGAAAATGAAATTAATTTGATAATGTGTGATCTGCTTGCCATCAGACGCTGCTGACCTTTGAGTGAGCGGTGGCTGTAGGTGACCACTGAACATGCCAGTGCCAATCCCGGTTGTCCTAGCCTCCGCTCCCAAAAGTCCCCAAGAAGCAATAATACCACCAGAACAACCCTACGTGGTAGTAAAAATGGAGAATATTTGACTAATGTGTGTCTGCTGCATAGGCGTCTGCTGACTTTGGGAACCGATGGCCTGTTGGTGACCAATACCCGGTCTGTTTTGGCCCTCCTTGGACCTTGGAGACCCAGGAGATCCCCAAAAAAGCTAAAAATCATGGCCTCCCCAATAACACCCCTACAGTGGCATAAAAAATTAAGAGATTTGAATAAATGACAGGTGTGGGTTTGGTACAGACACATCAGATTGTGCTGACCGTTGGGACGTGGCTGTTAAGTGTGACCCAGCCCTGAGCCCTCTTGCGGAAGCTCCCAGAAGTCCCCCAAAGGATAGCAATACATATCCCACACCAGATATCCCTGAGCACAGAGAAAAAATGCGAAATTATTGTATGAAATGGGTTATGTGGTGCCTAGTCAGAGTGGCTGACTGGAAACTGTGGCTGTGGTGCCGACCCTGAGGCCCTCTTTGCTCGGAGGCATCCACAGAGCTTCCCAAAAAAGCAATATTTCCCCAAGACAAGCTCCTCAATGCAGCCTAAATGAAATAATTAGGTAAATGTCGGGATTGTCTACCATAGCAGAGTTCTGCTGCACTTTTGGAACTGGATGAGCTGTCGGTGGGCACTGGACTTCCGCGAGTGCCAATCCCCGTGTCCTGAAGGTCCTCCTTGTCTGGATGCTCCCAGAGTCCCAAAAAGGCAAAAATATCGGCGATCAGAATACAACATCTACTGTAGACGGTTAAAAAACCCCAAAATATTCCCAGAAAGCAACCTCAGCGGTAAAAATGAAATAATTTAATAAATGTGGGTTTGGCACCATCAGAGCTCTGCTGACCTTTGGGAACTGTGGTGACCACCCCGGTGTCCTGAGCCCTCCTTGTCTGGATGCTCCCAGAGTCCCCAAAAAAGCAAAATATCCCTCTCAGAAAAACTCTCAGTAGGGAGTAAAAATGAATATAATTTGATATATGGGATTGGCACCATCAGAGCTGTGCTGACCCTCGAAAAGCGTGGCTGTGGTGTCCATCCCGGTGTCCTGAGTCCTTCTTACCTGGATGCTCCCAGAGTCCCCAAAAAAGCAAAATATTCACCAGAAGGACCCTGCAGCAGCAATAAATGAAACAATTTAATAAATGTGGGTTTTGCACCATCAGAGCTCTGCTGACCTTTGGGAACTGTGGCTGTGGTGACCACTGGACATTGCCCAGTGCCAATCCCCGTGTCCTGAGCCCTGTTTGCCCTCCTTTCAGTTCCTCGTCGACTGCAGCAGCGTCCCCGAAATGCCCACGCTCTCCTTTGCCATCGCTGGATCCTGGCTAGCGCTGCCTCCCTCCATCTACATCCTGCAGGTAGATGGGATTCCTCCACCCAACAGCAATTTGGGATGAAAATTCCACATTTTCTCTGCCTTGCTGGAGAAATCCACAATTCCTCTCCCAACACCCCACTTTGCCGAGCTTTTTCCCTCTGCTCACAACCTCATGGGGAGGGAATCAGAGCTGAAATTATTTTTTTTTCCCCCAGAATGATGGAGTCTGCACTGTGGGGGTGGAGAGCACCTACGTGTCCTCCTCCAGCGGGCAGCCCCTCTGGATCCTCGGGAATCTCTTCCTGCGCCAATATTATTCCATCTTCGACATGGCCAACAACAGAGTGGGTTTGGCCACGGCGATTTAGGGATCCTGAAAATCAAATTTTATCCCTGGAACAGCTTCTCCTCCCTCGGGTGTGATGAGGAGTAGGGAATAAAGGACTGCGATCCAGCTTGGGCTTGAGGTTTCCCGGCTCTTCCTGGGCTTCCAGATGCACCTTTAGATTGCGGCAATGACAAATTTAGGGGCTTTTATTTTTTTTGAATTTTTGGGCCTTTTTTTTCGGTATTTTGTTTTTTTTTGTTTGTTTGTTTTTTTTGTTTTGTTTTTTGGGTTTTTGGGGTTTTTTGTCAGGTTTTGGTATTTTTTGGGTTTTTTGATTGGTTTTTTTGGTTTTGTTTTTTTTTGTTTTTTGAGGTTTTTTTGGTTTGGGTTTTTTTGTTTTTTTGTTTTTTTTGGGGTTTTTTTGGTGTTTTTTTTTGTTTTTTTGGGGTTTTTTTTTTTTTTTTTTTTTTGTTGGTTTTTTTTTGGTTTTTTTTTTTGTTTTGTGTTTTTTTTTTTTTTTAATGAGACCCAGATCCCTGCTGGAGCCCTCTGGGAAACTGGGACGTGGACAGGAGAATTTCAGGCTGAGCCCTGGCTGGAGGCTTCGAGAACCAGTTAGAGAACGCATTTGGGAGCAGGGACACACAGAACGAGGAGCTGCGTGTGAACACCTCCTGGTTCCTTGGGGTTTTTTCATCCATCAGCCCCACGTGAATTTGCAAATAAATCAGGGATTAAATCAGGGATTAAAGTGCCAAGACACTCAGGCTGTGGAAAACACCGTGGGTTTGTTCTCTGGGGTGAAACTCATGGGTGCAGCCTCCAAGGAGGGCGGTGAGGAGGGATTTGAGGTTTGGGGTGTGTGGATGCCCCTAAGAGGAGCTGCTGGCTGTGGGGTCAGGTGGAATGGGATGGTGCCAGGTGCCCGGGGCAGATCCAAAATTGTCCCTGGTGCCTGGGGTGGGTGATGCTCAGGAGATGTTAGGATCACGGCATGTGAGCACCCCAAAAACCTGCTGTTTCCAGCCAAATCTGCCAGCAGGGCCACTGAAAGGAGGGATGGCAGGGTCACCTGGGGTCTCGAGGTGCCACCAGGCTCCCTGGCACGGCTGGGCAGGGTCCCCACTGCCCCTCCTGCTGCAGCCCCTGTTCCCAATTCATCTCACCCCAAATCTCCATTCCTGGCACAGCTTCCCTGGCATCCCCCAGACCTCAAGAATCCCATAAGGAGGGGACAAACCCCCCGTGACTCGAGTGTCCCAACACCCTACAGGTCACTGCTCCCCCTCCGTGGTTAAAAACGGCTCCAAAATCCTGGTGCAAGGAGCAAGGTGAGCTCCCGTGAGTCCGGTGTGATCCCGGTGTGATCCTGGTGTGATCCTGGTGCAAGGAGCTCCATGATCCTGGTGTGACCGAGTGCAGAGCTCCCTATTCCAGGATATCCTATGACAAAGAGCTCTGTTATCCCGGTGTGATCCGGTGTGGACCGGTTGTGATCCCGGTTTGATCCCTCAGTGTGATCCAGTGTAGGATTCCGGTGCAAAGAGCTCCCTTATCCCACTGTGATCCCGCTGTGATCCCGGTGCAAGGAGCTCCATGATCTCGCTGTGATCCCAGTGTGATCCCGGTGCAAGGGGATGCAGGATCTCACTGAAATCCCAATGCATGATCCCAGTGTGATCCTGATGTGATCCCAATGCCGATCCCGCGGGTGATCCTGGTGCAAGGGGATGCAGGATCCCACTATAATCCCAATGCACGATCCCGGTGTGATCCCGGTGTGATCCCAGTTTGATCCGCTTATATCCCAATGCTGATCCGGTGTATCCAGTGGTGATCCCGCTATAATCCCAATGCACGATCCCGGTGTGATCCCGGTGTGATCCCAGTGTGATCCCGCTATAATCCCAATGCATGATCCCGGTGTGATCCCACTATAATCCCAATGCACGATCCCGGTGTGATCCCAGTGTGATCCCGCTGTAATCCCAATGCACGATCCCAGCGCACGGGACTGCACAACCCAAACACAGCGCTGCCATCACCTCCCACCCCATCCCTCCTCTCCTGACCCGCTCTTGGGGTGGAAACCGCCGCTTTTGGGGAGAAAAAAAGCGTTTTTAAGGAGGAGAACCCCGTATTTCCAGGAAGGAAACCACCAAGCCCAAACTGCCGCCGCGGCCCGGGCGGGGACTACAAGTCCCGGCAGGCCGGACTGCAGCTCCCGGCGTCGCCGGGGCCGGCGGAGCGGAGCGCGGGCAGCGGAACGGGCCGCGCCGGGCCGGGCGGGCGATGCTGCTGCCCTCCTCGGCACGGGGCCGAAGCCGGGCCGCGCCGAGCGAGCCGAGCCGAGCCGAGCCGAGCCAGCCGGGCGACGCGCCGAGCCGGAGCCGATGGAGCCCAGCCGAGCGCCGAGCGCAGCCCGAACCGGCCCCGAGCGCAGCGAACCAGCCCGAGCGGAGCCGAACCGCGCCGAACCGACCCGAGGAGCGAGCTAAGTAGGGACGAGCGGAGCCGAGCGGAGCCGAACTGAGCCGAGGAGTCCAACCGAGCGCAGCCGAACCGGCCCGAGTAGGGCCGACGACTGAGCTGATCGGAGCGAGGGCCGAACGCGGCGGCCGGGAGCAGCCGAGTGACAGCCGTACAGACCCGAACAGAGCCGAATCGACCCGAGTGCAGCCTAACCGAGCCGAGAAGCCGAACCGGGCCGGGCCGAGAGCAGCCGAGTGAGGCCGAGCTGACCCGAGCGCAGCCGAGCGGAGCCGAACGACTTCGTTTGCTTGGCCGTTCCCCACGGGTGAGTGCAGGGGCGAGGGGTCCCGGGGGTTCCCGGGGGTCCCGGGGGGAGGGCGGCTCAGCAGCGTGAAGCGGGGCCCTTCGGCTCGGAGCCCGCCTTGGTGGGGTGCTGCGGGGGCGTTGGGGTTTCCCCCTCTCCTGCGCCATCCGGGGCGCTTGAATCGTAGTGCTTTTTTTTTTCCCCTTTTATTTTGCTGTAAATAATCCGGGCCCCTCGCCCCGTGCCTCCCCTCAGCCCCGGCAGCGGCCCCCGGGAGGCTCAACCCGGCTGCTCCTGGCGCTGCGGGGCTGCGGGGGGGCGGGATTTTGGGGTCTCCGACAGCTCGTCCCGGTGCCCCCTCCCAAAAACCGGCGGTCCCGGAGGCTGCGAGACCCCCGGCAGCCCGGGGGGACCTGCCCTGGTCGCCTTTCCCACCGGGAACCCCCCTGAACTCCGTGCTCCACGCGCGGGGAAACTGAGGCACGGGTGCTCCAGGGCACCCGGGGTTCGCTCCAGGGTTTAGGGGACACAAAGTGGGACCCATTTTGGGATCTGACAGGCTGGGAAAAGTTGGGATACCTCGTGTCCCACGGCTTTTAGGGGGTCCCCGGGATCCTCCCCCTCACCCCGGGGAATTTTGGGGGGCACAGCCGGGCCTGCCCCGAACCTCCAGCCACCCCTTAATTATATTCATGAATTAATTGCGAGACAGAAAAGGATTACGTAGCCCCCACAGAGCTTCGGGGAGTCAGATGATGGGGGGGAAATTTCCTTAAAAAAAAAAACCAAACCAAAAAAAAAAAAAATAGAAACACGAAGAAAATCTGGTGGTTATTGTGCTGCTTCTAAGATAAATAAATAAAGCCGGTGCGAGTCCGGGGAAAGCAGGGCCCGTTTCCAGGAATCCCGGCGCTCCTGCGCGTTCCCGGCCCTTGGGGCACGGGGGGAGTTGGTGTTTTTTATATAACACAGAGCCGGGCAGGCAGCGAAGGGGGGCATGGGGGGGTTATTTTTTTCTTCCTCCCCCCTTGCTCTGTACTTCCCTGCCATGTTTGCTCGGCTTCATGCACGGCTGCTCCGGCCGGAGCTGGGAACGGCTCCGGTTCCTCCCGGCCGGCTCTCGCTCACCTGCTGCGGGAAGGATCCGGCGTGGAAAACCGGTGAGAATCGGGGATCAGGGGGTGGCTGGAGATGCGAACCCACCCAAATTTGGGTGGGGGTCAGGGTGGTGGGTCACGCCAGCACGTGCTGGTGTTTTCCCAGGGATGCTGGGTTGTTTTCCTGCGGGATTCTGGGTTCGCTTCCCGAGGGATGCCGGCCCCGCGTGTTTTCCAGGGGATGCCGCTCTTATCGGTCGGAAACCGGGCTGGGGTGGAGCTGGCTGCAGCGGGGCCATCCAGGCATCCGGGTGTTTGGGATGGGGTTGTGATTCCAGCCAGGCCTTTTATTGCTTTTTCCACAAGGCACGTGCGTGTTCCTGGTCCCTACGTCCTCTGTTTGTTGTGGGACACGGGAAGATCCTCGTGTGGGTCACTGGAAAAGGGGGACACTCCCAGAGCTGAGGGTGGGGTGGCCCGGGCATCAAAACCCCACTGAGGGTGTGGAAAAAGCAGGTCCTGCGGGGAAATGGGGATGGGGAGATCCCCTCAAAAAACCCGCTGTGCTGAGGGGAAAAACATCCACTGGTTCCCCCTGTATTGTGGGGTGCAGGAATGGGGAACAATCCCGCTCTTTCTCCCTCCTTTCCTGGCGAGGAACGGAGCTGCCACATCCCTGTCCCCCCGTGCTCCATCCTTGGGGACAGCTGCAGTTTTTGGGGTGGGCTCGCCCCATGGGAGCTGTTTTGTAACTGCCCTGTGTGGGGTTATCCCATTTCCCGGGCAAAGAGGAAGTGGGCAGGGGGAACTGGCCGTGTCCTGGGCGTGGGGCTGCAGTGGGTGGCAGTGCCACCACACGTCCCAAGTGGGTGGCAGCATGGTGGCAGCGCTGCTGGTGGTGGCTGCTCCAGGACAACTTCCCAGATTGGCCGTGGGAGGATCCCAGGAGGATCCCAAAAGCCAGCGCTGGGTGTTTGACACCCCCAAAAAAGATCAGGGGAGGCTCAGAGGTGCCAGGCTTTCTGTCACCACCCCGTAGTGGCCTTGCCATGGTGGCAGCGCCTCCGTGAGCTTTGCCAAGCTGCGGTGTGATCCTGGTGATTCCCAGTGGTTGTCACTGGCGCTGTGACACAGGGATTTGTGCTCATCCTTTTCCCTCTCACTGGAATTGCTCTTTCCTAACCCATCCCAAATTCGTGTCCCTCCTCCTAGCACTCGGTTTTTGGTCAGAGTGGGTTTTCTGTGTGCATTTTCCAGCACGGTTGTCCCCTGAGATGCTCAGCCCCGGAATGCAGGAATCCCGTGCTCTGAGATGAACTTTAGGACCTGCTCCTCACCTTCCAGCGAGGCTGAGAAAACCGGGAATGGGGGATCCTCCATTTCTGGAGGCACGTGGCGGTTTGAGGGGTGTTTTAGGGTTTTAACTCCCTCAGAGCCGGAGCGGGAGCGTTGGAATCAGCACCGTGGGACGCTGGGTGGGATCACCTGGCCACGCTCACTGCGGAGGGTTCAAGGTCTCTCCCTGCCACACCCCGCGGTCCCTACAGGCTGTGCCACCTTATCTTGGAAGCCTCTTCTGAGAATTGCCCCCGGGGTTTTGTCACCTCAGCTTTGAGGGCATTCTGCTCCCAAGGAACTCCCCGTGCTCTGCCTCGGCCCTCTCCTTTGGATAAACGGGTGCAAATTCCGGATAAACCTGAAACGCCCGGTGTGGGGACGGCCAGGGGAGTTCTTGGAGCCTCGGGGACAAGCGAGGGCAGCGGTGCTGGCTCCTGCCCATTTTGGGGTGGAGAGACACACTGGAGCGAGGCTGTGTATGTGTTATTAACCCCATAATTGCCACCAGGCCGGGGTGGGCTTTCTTGGCCATACTTTGGCACCACCAGAACCTTTTAATGGACCCCATTTACTCCATGACAAGGCACACGCAGCCCAGTGTGACCCTGCTGCCTCTCCCCTGACCCCTCCCAGGCTGGCCAGCCTCACCTGGCTCTTTTGGGATAGCCCCGTTAACGTTTTTCCCGTGCCGGATCCCTCGGCTTTTTCCAGGCACGGCATCGAGCGCGGGGCAGGGAAAACATTTGGCCTCTGACCCAGCCCCGTTAACAACGTCCCGCTCGGCGTTGCTGAGATGCCGGGGCTAAAAACAGTCCCGGTGACTCAGTCCCTCGCCGCCGCTGTCAACTGACCCCGCGGTGCCTCTGCCAAGCCCCTCCTTCGCCTGCTCCTTCTCCCTTTTCTCCCTTTCAGGGCTGCGTGCTGGGGAAGGAGCTCTGGATGGGGCGGACCCCACACGGCTCTGCTGTGGGTGATGGAATTGGAAATGGGGTTATCCCGCTGATTTCCCAGCCCTCTCTCCACATCCTAAAGTCTGGATGGGATCTCTGGTTCAGCCTCGTGGCCGGTGTTGGTGTTGGGTCAAGGTTTCCAGGTGTCTCTGTCCTAAAATCCTAAAATCCCATCCTGCAGCTCCTTCCTGGAGTGTTCCCAGGAAGATGCAGGATTCCCTTTGAGCCCTGGCACTGTGGTGAGTGCCCCGAGGGATCCCTTTGAGCCCTGCAGGATCTCCCTGGGCTGGATCTGCCCCTCCCTGGGATGTCCCCAGCACAGGTGGCCTTGTGGTGGCATCGCCACCCTGCTGGGACCTGCTGGGAGAGCTGAAGGGACCACGTGTCTGCTGGGCTGTGCAATCACAGAATGTTTGGGGACCTTAAATCCCATCTCATTGCATGTCCAGGGACACCTCCCACCATCCCAGGTTGCTCCCAGCCCCAGTGTCCAGCCTGGCTTTGGACACTCCCAGGGATCCAGGGACAGCCACAGTTTCTCTGGGCAGCCTGTGCCAGGGCCTCACCCTGCTCCCAGGCTGGAATTTTACCCCAATATCCACCCAGCCCTGCCTCTGGCAGTTTGAAGCCATTCCGGCACTCCAGAGCCTTTTCTCTCTCCATCTTTCCTGCCGGCTCCCTCAGCTTGTCTTCTCCCAGGCTCTTTCCCACCTGGAATCCTGGTCCTTGCTCTGCACCCCCCTGGGCACACGGAGGGTGAGGGATCCCTGAGTGCCACATCCCCTGGGAGTGCCAGGGTGCGAGGCACGACAGGCCCAGCTGGCCTCCAGCCCATGATGGCAGTGGCCCATCCATTTTTTCCCGCTGTTTCTCAGCCCCGGTGCTCTCTCCTGTGTTGCAGTGAGAAAACCAAGCAGGTTTTTTGTGGTTTTTTTTGGTGGGTTTTTTTGGCAATTTCCCGCCCTGCACCCCGCTGGAAATGAGGATCGCAGAGGAGCCATGACCCCCCGCCCTGCACCCCCCAGCTCTGCACCCAGGTAACCCCTGCCTCGTTGTGCCCCTGCCCCAGGGTGGCCCCCAAGCTGGGACACTCATGGGGTGGCTTTGTGGGGTGGCACTCGGTGACATTGGCGCTCCCGAGTTTGGGGCTGCCCAGACCAGCTGTCCTGCCAGGATTGGGGTCCCCTGAGCTCCCTCCCTGCCACCCCCGTGTCCCTCCCCCACCCCGGCGCTCGAAAACGAGAAACTGAGGAAGGAAGGAAGGAAGGCAGGCTGGGCGGCCGGGGCGAGCAGCAAAGCTGTTTTCACTTCTCTTCTCTTTTTCCTTTCCACCGCCCCGCAGTTACCGGCTCTGAGTGGGTTTGGGTGGGTGGGTGGGCGCCTGCCCGAGCCCCTCCTTCCCCCGGGGGTCCCCACTCCCGCTCGGAGCTGCCCATTGATTTTTCCGCTGGTAAACGGCCCCGATCGACCGGGAAATAAAGCACTGGTGCTGTGAGTTTGGGGCTCCTCAGCCGAGCAGGGCATTGCTCCCCTTCTCACAGGGGTGGCAGGGGGTGTGTGGCACTCGCAGGGGGACTGTAGCTGGTGGGTGGCGCGGTGCCACCTCCCCTGGGAGGGTAACGCGATCCCCGCGGCTAAATCTGGAAAATGCCCGGCGGCGGCTTGGGTTTGTCACCCACACCTGAGCCTGGGGACGCTGGCCTGGCTTCCCCAGGTGCCGTGTCCCCTCGGGTGGCACTGGGTGCCCCTTGCCAGCCCGGGCAGCGGATCTGTCACCGGACTGGCCCCCTGCGTTGCGGGGCAGCGCCCGATGTCGCTGTGCACGTCCCAGCGGTTGCTGAGCAGCCGCCCCCGCTGTCACCACCGGCTGTCACCACTGGCTGTCACCGCGGGGCTGGGGGACAGCTCGGGGTGCTGCAGAGCCCTCAGGGGGCTGAGGGAGGGGTGGGGCAGCTCGGGGGATCCTCCAGCTGGAGCCACCCCCGAGTGCCATCCCGGGACGTTGGGTTCTCGCTGAAATAACACCCGTGGAGGGAAAGCGAGGAAGGGCCAGAAATAACCGCGCTGCTTTGGAAAAGGGAGATGCATTCCCTGGCTCTGGCCCCACACTGAGGCTGATGGAGCACGGCTGAGCCTGGACAGCCCCGTTGTCCTGGGCTGGGGGTGCTGATGGAGCCTGGACACCCCGTGTCCTGGCTGGGGTGCTGATGGAGCCCTGACAGCCCCGTGTCCTGGGCTGGGGGTGCTGATGGAGCCTGGACAGCCCGTGTCCTGGCTGGGGGTGCTGATGGAGCCTGACAGCCCGTGTCCTGGGCTGGGGGTGCTGATGGAGCCTGGACAGCCCCGTGTCCTGGGCTGGGGGTGCTGATGGAGCCTGGACAGCCCCGTGTCCTGGGCTGGGGGTGCTGATGGAGCCTGGATAGCCCCGTGTCCTGGGCTGGGGGTGCTGATGGAGCCTGGACAGCCCCGTGTCCTGGGCTGGGGGGGGCTGATAGAGCATGGCAGCCCCATGTCCTGCGTTCCTCCGGATGGGAAATGTGGATTTGGGGTGGGGAGAGCGGCCGGGGCCATCCTGATTTCCTTCCCCTTCAGCCTCCCTTCAGCCCCTCCATCCCTTTCCCAGCTGCTCTTTTGCCTACCCTGGGTCTCCCTGCACTCTTGTTCCTCCCTGTGCCCCAGGCTGAGCCTTGCCAGGGTTTCTTTCATTCCAGTAAGGACCAGTCTGGGGCTCCCAGTGGTGCTGGGCTGGCTCTGGTTCAGTGGGAAGACCCTCCCAGGAATGACAGGATGGAGCTGCCGTTCCCGTGCTCTGCTGGCTGCCCCCATGGATCACAGGAGGGCAGGAGGTGTCCCCAGGGTGGGACAGGGGCCCCGGGTCCCCGTCCTGTCCCACTGCTGCCCTCCTGGCGGGGCTGACTCAGAGCGAAAGCAGAAGCTGCTCAGCATTTTGGGGGGTTGGGGGGAAGCCAAGCAGAACCCAAGGGGTTATTTTAAACCTGACCTAATTTCCCCTCTCTCCTCGCTGAGACCAGCTCTGGCCACCCTTTCCCATCCCATCCCATGGATCCCATCCCATGGATCCCATCCTCATCCCATACTCATCCCCATCCTCTGCAGTTTTTCTCGGGAACTCCTGACTCTGCCAGCCGCGTTTCCCATCCGGGAGCAGCTGGGGGTGTCCCTCAGCCCGGCTGGGTGGTGACACCGGGGTGGGCAGGGCTCAGTGGGTACCTGTGCCGTTCGGTGGGTTCCTGTGCCTCGGCACCCTTCTGTGACACCCTCCTGCCTTCCTCAGAAAAGCCTCTCACCCTTCCCTTCGCCTTTGGGGTTGTGCATCAGTTGTGGGTTTTCCTTCTAACTCAGGCTCGTTCCATCGTCTGTGGGGTTTTTTATGGGGTTCTGTTCCAACACCCGCCCCGTGCCCTCCTCTGAAGCTGTTCACACACCCCTTTAACCCCAGCGGATCGCTGGCCCGGGCTCGGGGCTCCCATCCCCCTTCGGCCAGGCCACCATGGCTAATTAATTCCCTTCCCCTCGCCGCTCGATCAATAGCCGCTCCCGAGCTGTGTAATCGCGCTGCCCGCCCGTGCTGCCTTGATTGAATTTCCCCTCCGGGCAGCGCGTGGCGCCGGCTCCGGGTGGCTGTCACCGTCCTCCTCTGATCCCGCCTCGCATTTAAACACCAAAACCCCCCCGATTTGTCTGGTTTTCTTTCCCCTCTTCGCGCTTGGCTCCTGCTCGTCCCCGCTCCTCTTCCCCGGGGATGCCCCGCATCCCCTACGGCACCTCCCGCATCCCGGCCGTGGAAAGCCGTGGGTGCGGCTGCTCCCCGTGTCTCGGCATCCTCCGCCCTCCGCGGGCCGCCGTCCCCTTTGTCCGGGGGAACAAGGGCCGGTCTGTGCCGGGCGGGGGCCCCTGCGGTCCCCCCCGTCCCCGCGCTCGCGTGCCGGCCCCGCACAGAGCCCGCCTTGTTCGCCCCGCGTCGGAGCCGAGCTCGGCACGGCCGGCCGGGGGGTTCGAGCTGCCCCCGGCTCCTGGCACCCGCCGGCCTTTTTCCTGCTCTTCTCTTCCCTCGCTTTCTCTTTCCCTTTCGCTGCCGGCTCGCTCCGGCTTTGCTGCGGCGTTTGGGAAGCGGCTCCGGCGGAACGTGAGTGCTTGGTGGCGGAGTCCCGGCTGCTCCGTCGGGGATCCCTGACTGACCCTTCGGCTGGCAGCGGGGGCTCCCGAAGACCAGTTTGACCTTCACGGAGCAGGAAAGTACCGGGCTGAGCCTGGCACAAAGGAGGGGACAGCACCGGGCTCTTGGAGCGGGTAAAGCGGCGCTGGCTGGGTGGGAGAGGTGCTGCCAGGGGGGGACGGCGAGCCCTGGGGTGCTCTGGGAGGGCAAGGATGGGTGTTCCCAGTTTGGGTGTTCCCGATGTCCCCCGTGATCATGGTGGGGCTGTGGGATGGTCACACGAGCTGTGCCTCTGCCGAGTCTCCGGGCCGGGCGCTGGGGGCTGGACACGGCGTATTTATAAATATTACCTCCCTGCAGCAGCATGGGGCTCGCAGGGAGGGAGGGGAGGGAGGGAGGAGGGATGGAGGCGGTGCTGGCAGTGCCACTGGCACGGGGAGAGGGGCACGGGGTGGCCGCTGTCACCTCGCACCTCTTGCTGGTGGCAGGTGGCACCGGGAGCTTGGGGTGCGTGAAGCTCCAGGGCTGGTTTTGCCTGGCATCCCCCATTTCTGGGATGGTTTCTAGGATTTTGGAGCGGGTGGTGGTGGTTCTGGGATGGTTTCTAGGATTTCGGAGCAACGTGGTGGGTGGTTCTATGATGGTTTCTAAGATTTCAGAGTGATGATGGTGGTTCTGGGATGGTTTCTAGGATTTCAGAGCGGGTGGTGGTGGTTTTGGGATGGTTTCTAGGATTTCAGAGCAGGTGGTGGTTCTGGGATGGTTTCTAGGATTTTGGAACGGGTGGTGGTGGTTCTGTCCCAGCCCCGCTGGATCCCAGCTGTGGGCCAGGTTTTGCTGTGTTACCAGTTCCCCTGATTGCTCATTTGTGCTGTTATTAAAAAAGCCAACACCCAAATTGCCGTCAGTGACCCCGAGCTGGGGCACGGCGGGGTTTTTCTTTGGGGCTGCACTCCCGGTTCACTCCTTTCATGATGGGAGCGGGGTGTGGAGTGGGATGGGGAGCAGGATGAAGATGGAGCAGGATGGGGATGGAGTGGGATGGAGAGCAGAATGGGGATGGAGCTGGACGTGGATGGAGCAGATGGAGAATGGGATGTGGAGCGGGATGTGGATGGAGTGGATGTGGATGGAGTGGGATGTGGATGGAGAGGATGGGAGCAGGATGGGGAATGGAGAAGGATAGGAAGTGGGATGGGGATGAAGCTGAACGTGGATGGAATGGATGGGGAATGGGACGTGGAGCGGGATGGGGAGCAGGACGTGGATGGAGCGGGATGGGGAGCTGGATGGGGAGTGGGATGTGGATGGAGTGGGATGGGGAATGGAGACATGGATGGAGCAGGATGTGGATGGAGCAGGATGTGGATGGAGCAGGATGGATGGAGTGGATGTGGATGGAGTGGGATGGGGAATGGGACATGGATGGGGCAGGATGTGGAGCCTGCCCGTCCTCCAAGGTCACCGCGGTCCCCTCCTGCCGTCCCCGCCGTCCGGGGTTGATTAATCCCCGCTCCCGGGGTGGTGCCTCAGCCCATCCTCCTGCCTGTTCACACTTTTATTTTTAATTGCTGCCGGCGGGGGGGAGGCCGGGAGGGGCAGGGGCTGCGGGCGGGGGCTGTGAATTCCCGGCGGTCACTCGGACAGTGATGTTTCATCAGGGCCTGCACTGAGGGGTTTTGCTCAGCTTTGGGGACAGGGTCTGGTCCGTGCTGGGCTCCCGGGGGTCCCTCCCTGCCCCCAAACCTCCCCCTGCCATACCCGGCTGGGTGAGGATCTGCAGCCATCCCTCAGCTGTGTGGGGTTTTTGTGGGGTGAAAGAGAGGATTTTTGGGGTGGAGAGACACACTGGAGCGAGGCTGTGTATGTGTTATTAACCCCATAATTGCCACCAGGCCGGGGTGGGCTTTCTTGGCCATACTTTGGCACCACCAGAACCTTTTAATGGACCCCATTTACTCCATGACAAGGCACACGCAGCCCAGTGTGACCCTGCTGCCTCTCCCCTGACCCCTCCCAGGCTGGCCAGCCTCACCTGGCTCTTTTGGGATAGCCCCGTTAACGTTTTTCCCGTGCCGGATCCCTCGGCTTTTTCCAGGCACGGCATCGAGCGCGGGGCAGGGAAAACATTTGGCCTCTGACCCAGCACCCGTTAACAACGTCCCGCTCGGCGTTGCTGAGATGCCGGGGCTAAAAACAGTCCCGGTGACTCAGTCCCTCGCCGCCGCTGTCAACTGACCCCGCGGTGCCTCTGCCAAGCCCCTCCTTCGCCTGCTCCTTCTCCCTTTTCTCCCTTTCAGGGCTGCGTGCTCGGGGAAGGAGCTCTGGATGGGGCCGGACCCCACACGGCTCTGCTGTGGGTGATGGAAGTTGGAAATGGGGTTATCCCGCTGATTTCCCAGCCCTCTGTCCCATCCTAAAGTCTGGATGGGATCTCTGGTTCAGCCTCGTGGCTGGTGTTGGTGTTGGGTCAAGGTTTCCAGGTGTCTCTGTCCTAAAATCCTAAAATCCCATCCTGCAGCTCCTTCCTGGAGTGTTCCCAGGAAGATGCAGGATTCCCTTTGAGCCCTGGCACTGTGGTGAGTGCCCCGAGGGATCCCTTTGAGCCCTGCAGGATCTCCCTGGGCTGGATCTGCCCCTCCCTGGGATGTCCCCAGCACAGGTGGCCTTGTGGTGGCATCGCCACCCTGCTGGGACCTGCTGGGAGAGCTGAAGGGACCACGTGTCTGCTGGGCTGTGCAATCACAGAATGTTTGGGGACCTTAAATCCCATCTCATTGCATGTCAGGGACATTCCCACCATCCCAGTTGCTCCCAGCCCCATGTCCACCTGGCTTTGGACACTCCCAGGGATCCAGGACAGCCACAGTTTTCTTGGAGAGCTGTGCCAGGGCCTCACCCTGCTCCCAGGCTGGAATTTTACCCCAATATCGCACCCAGCCCTGCCCTCTGGCAGTTTGAAGCCATTCCTGGCACTCCAGAGCCTTTTCTCTCTCCATCTTTCCTGCCGGCTCCCTCAGCTTTGTCTCTCCCAGGCTCTTTCCCACCTGGAATCCTGGTCCTTGCTCTGCACCCACCCTGGGCACACGGAGGGTGAGGGATCCCTGAGTGCCACATCCCCTGGGAGTGCCAGGTGCCGAGGGACACGACAGGCCCAGCCTGGCCTCCAGCCCATGATGGCAGTGGCCCATCCATTTTTCCCCCGCTGTTTCTCAGCCCCGGTGCTCTCTCCTGTGTTGCAGTGAGAAAACCAAGCAGGTTTTTTTGGTGGGTTTTTTTTGGTGGGTTTTTTTGGCAATTTCCCCGCCCTGCACCCCGCTGGAAATGAGGATCGCAGAGGAGCCATGACCCCCCCGGCCCTGGCACCCCCCAGCTCTGCACCCAGGTAACCCCTGCCTCGTTGTGCCCCTGCCCCAGGGTGGCCCCCCAAGCTGGGACACTCATGGGGTGGCTTTGTGGGGTGGCACCTCGGTGACATTGGGCGCTCCCAGAGTTTGGGGCTGCCCAGACCCAGCTGTGCCTGCCAGGATTGGGGTCCCCTGAGCTCCCTCCCTGCCACCCCCGTGTCCCTCCCCCACCCCGGCGCTCGAAAAACGAGAAACTGAGGAAGGAAGGAAGGAAGGGCAGGCTGGGCCGGCCGGGGGCGAGCAGCAAAGCTGTTTTCACTTCTTTCTTCTCTTTTTCCTTTCCACCGCCCCGCAGTTACCGGCTCTGAGTGGGGTTTGGGTGGGTGGGTGGCGCCTGCCCCGAGCCCCCTCCTTCCCCGGGGGTCCCCACTCCCGCTCGGAGCTGCCCATTGATTTTTCCGCTGGTAAACGGCCCCGATCGACCGGGAAATAAAGCACTGGTGCTGTGAGTTTGGGGCTCCTCAGCCGAGCAGGGCATTGCTCCCCTTCTCACAGGGGTGGCAGGGGTGTGTGGCACTCGCAGGGGGACTGTAGCTGGTGGGTGGCGCGGTGCCACCTCCCCTGGGAGGGTAACGCGATCCCCGCGCTAAATCTGGAAAATGCCCGGCGGCGGCTTGGGTTAGCTGCAGCCCCGGGCTTTTGGGGGAACCGCGTGGGGCAGGGATTTTATGGAGAAAATGAGGAGGGGACACAAAAGTCAGTAGTTCCCCTGCTCCCATTTCACACTCTGGGGAGGAGCGAGATGGGTGCCAGCGGGTTCGGCTGAGCATTTTGGGGATCCTCCAGATGAAGGGCTTGCCTGGAGAAATGCCAGCCTGATGGGAAAAACCTCCGAGCTCCTCTGCAGCCCAACCGGGCAGCGTGCCCGCGGCCACGAGCAGCCCCGGCGGCACCGGCACCGTGCCAGGCCAGGGGCTGAGAGTTTAGCGTACCAAACCCTAATTTCCCCTCTCCTTATCGACCCCAGCTCTGGCCACCCTTCCCCATCCTCATTCTTGACAGCACCGTTTTTCTGGAGCTTCCCGGGGGTGCTTTTGACTTTTTTTCCCTTTTTTTCTGTAAGGAGGCAGGCGGGGTGGGGGGACCCGATGCCAGGAGGGCAGAGCCAGCATGGGGATGATCCTCCTGGATTAATCACAAACCGCTGTGAGCGCTCCGGGATGCGGGGCCGGGATGCCTCTCCGTGCCTCAGTTTCCCCGCTGTCGCTGACATGCCGTGTCCCCCTCGCAGGGTGACCTCGGTGCCAGGCGGGCTCCCGCGCCCCTGCCCCGTGCCCAGCCATGGCGTCGCGCATCGGGCTGCGGATGGAGCTGATGAAGCAGCAGGCGCAGCAGGAAGCGGAGCGCGAGCGGGTGCAGCAGCAGATGATGATGAACTACATGCAGCAGCAGCGCATGCCCGCGGCCTCCAGCCCCGCCATCAACACCCCCGTCCACTTCCAGACCCCGCCGCCCGTGCCCGGAGAGGTCCTCAAGGTACCCCGGTGTCCCCTCACCCCAGCCCTGGAACAGCCTGTGGGGTCCCTGATGGATTTTGTCCCCAGCCCAGATCTGGGACAGCCTGTGGGGTCCCTGACAGGTTTTGTCCCCAGCCTGGCTCTGGGACAGCCTGTGGGGTCCCTGATGGGTTTTGTCCCCGGTGGGTTTTGTCCCCACCCCAGCCTGGGTCTGGGACAGCCTGTGGGGTCCCTGATGGGTTTTGTCCCCGCAGGTCCAGTCCTACCTGGAGAACCCCACCACCTACCACCTGCAGAAGTCCCGGGACAAGAAGGTCCAGGCTTACCTGTCGGAAACCTACGGGAACAAGTTTGCTGCCCACGTCAGCCCCGCCAGCCACTCTCCCAAGCCACCCCCGGCCGCGTCCCCCGGCGTCCGGCCCGGCCACGTGCTGTCCTCGTCAGCGGGCAACAGCGCTCCCAACAGCCCCATGGCCATGCTCAACATCGGCTCCAACCCCGAGCGGGAGGTGAGGGGGTGTCACCAGGCTGCTGGGGACACCCACGAGGTGCTGGTAAGGGTGGAGGAGCCTGATGGCACCTGTGATTTTGGCTTTCAGTTCGATGAGGTCATCGATGACATCATGCGCCTGGATGACGTTTTGGGCTACATGAACCCCGAAGTTCACATGCCCAACACGGTGAGTGAGGGGTGACAGGAGGGGACCAGGCCTGCTCCCACGGTCCTTGCAGGGGTGGAGGTGGCACAGAGGGGACCTCCTGTGCCATCCCTGCAGCGGTGGCAGCCCAAACCAGCCTCATCCATGGAGGCAGCAGCACCCACAATAATCAATTCTCCAGCTTTTTTCCCTCCCTGAGCATGGTTGGGAGCCCTTTTAATAGCTGGAGAAGCAGGAGAGGGGCATGAGGAGGGACCAAGGATGGGGAATTGGGAGATCCAGCAGAGATTTCGCAATCAGGAGTTTCCCCAGAGCAGCACAATGTCCTGGGTCAGATCTGTGTGCCTCCCAGCGGGATTCACCCTGCTGAGCCCTTCTCCCGTGTGATTTATGTGCCCTGTTTTAGCTGTTGGCCGTGGCAGGGGATCAGCTGTGCCCTTTGAAGTCCTGGTTTCTTTGCTACTCTGATGAAAGCTGCTTTAAGGGCCTGGGAGAGCAATTCTACCTGCCCAGGCCGTGTGCTCACATCCCGGCTGGATCCTGGTCCCTCTGTGTGCTCCCATCCTGGCTGGGCTGGATCCTGATCCCACTTTGCACTCACATCCCAGCTGGATCCTGGTCCCGCTGTTTGCTCCCATCCCTGCTGGACTGGATGCCGATCCCAGTCCCGGTCCTGCTGTGCACTCCCATTCCGGCTGGGCTGGTTCCCGATCCTGATCCCAGTCCCACTGTGTACTCACATCCCCACTGGATCCTGGTCCCACTGTTTGCTCCCATCCCCACTGGCAAGGGGACAGGGCTGCACCGGCTGGCAGCAGAGCGCCTGCCTGCCCTGGGGACAGGCACAGCCCATTTTGTCACTTGCCCTGCCGTTTTTGACCGGTTTGGTGTTGGGTGTGTGTTGGTGTGGTGATGGTTGGGTTTGGTGTGTATGTGTGGGTGTGGGGTGGGTTGGTTGAGGCTGCCCGCTTCCAGGGCCAGGGAGTACCTGTGAGCTCTCTCTTCTGGGTGAGGTCAGCGGGGCAGGAGCTGCTGGTGACCCCGACCAGCGACGCCGTCACCTGCGGGTCCCCACTGTACAACGTTCATGTGGCTGCTGGACATGGGCAGCTGAAGGGCAGAGGGACAGCGGGGTCAGCTCCACCCTGGGGTGGGGACCGGGGTCTGGCACAGCAGAGGTGGGAGCAACAGTGGACCAGAGAGGAGCACACAGTGGGACTAGATCGGGATCAGGATCCAGCCCAGCAGGGGTGGGAGTGCACAGTGGGACCGGGACTGGGATCGGGATCCAGCCCAGCAGGGGTGGGAGTGCACAGTGGGGACCGGACTGGGAATCGGGGATCCAGCCAGCAGGGTGTGGGAGTGCACAGTGGTGACCGTGACTTGGGATCGGATCGCAGTCGCAACTAGGGTGGGAGTGCCAGTGGGAC
>VKON01001362.1:77889-94054 GCA_009741485.1 Malurus cyaneus samueli
GGTGGCAGCAAGTGACAAAATTTGGGCTGTCCTGTCCCCCAGGGGTGCAGGGGCTCTGCTGCCAGCCCGGGGTGCAGCCCTGTCCCCTCTGGGTGACATCGTGGGTCTCTTGCAGATGCCGAGAGCCGCGCGCTGGCCAAAGAGCGCCAGAAGAAGGACAATCACAACCTGAGTGAGTTCAGCCCTCTCCTGACCCCACAGCCATTTTTCCATCCTCTCTATCCTCATTCCCACTTCCCTGAGCTGCATCCCCATTCCCATCCCAGCTGACCCTCAGGAAAGACTCCCCGAGCCCCTCCTTCCTGGCTGTGCCCAGTGGGACACAGGGGACACCCCACTGTCCTTCTGGGGGGAGGTCAGACCTGCTGAGCCAGGGATGGAACAGGGGCAGCTCCAGAAGCTTCTCATCCTGAGCCCCCCCAATTCCAGAGGGTCTGGCTGGGGTCTGCAGTGATTTGGGACAGATTTGGGACACGTGGGGACCATGCTGATCCCTCTCCTCTCGCCCGCAGTCGAGAGACGGCGAAGGTTCAACATCAACGACCGCATCAAGGAGCTGGGAATGCTGATCCCGAAAGCCAACGACCTGTATGTACTCAGGGCTCCCGCGGGACTGGGATAACTGGGATCACTGGGGGGACACGCTGCTGGCATCCAGGCCCATTCCTTTGTCCATCCTGGTGACAGGGACGTGCGCTGGAACAAAGGGACGATCCTCAAGGCGTCCGTGGACTACATCAAGAGGATGCAGAAGGACCTGCAGAGGTCGCGGGACCTGGAGAATCACTCGCGGCGCCTGGAGATGACGAACAAGCAGCTGCTGCTCCGCATCCAGGTGGGCTTCCCTGAGCTCTCCCCTCCCTCTGCTCTGCCCCAGCCCCTCCAGGAGATCCCTCCTGCCCCACTGAGGGGATGGCCAGGGAGTCTTCTGGTTTTTTTTTTTGGCTGGGAAATCACCAAGAGTAGAGTCTTGAGGCAAACTGTCACTGCTGAGCTTTGCATGGATCACCGTGGATATTCCATGGGTTCCTTCCTGGGAGCTTCTCAGTCTGTGCCACCTCCACAAATGTCCCAATGTCACCTCCCCGAGGGTGACACCCCCATGGAATCCACGCTGTGTCCCCTTGGCAGGAGCTGGAGATGCAGGCACGCGTCCACGGGCTGCCCACCTCCTCTCCCTCGGGCGTCAACGTGGCCGAGCTGGCCCAGCAGGTGGTCAAGCAAGAAGCCGGCGGCGACGAAGCCACCCTGGAGCCGCTGCTGGCCCCTCCAGACCCCGAGTCGCAGCCGCAGCCCGCGCTGCCCGCGCCGCCGCAGTCTCCCTATCACCAGCTGGACTTTACCCACAGCCTGAGCTTCGACGACGGCTCGCAGGGCTTCCCCGACAGCCTGGAGCCCGGCCACGGCGCCTCCTTCCCGTCGCTGTCCAAGAAGGAGCTGGACTTGATGCTGATGCAGGACACCATGCTGCCCCTGGCCTCCGACCCCTTGTTCTCGGCCATGTCCCCCGAGGCCTCCAAGGCCAGCAGTCGCCGCAGCAGCTTCAGCATGGAGGATGCGGACATGCTGTGATGGGCTGGGGCTGCTGCGCCTGGGGAGCTCCCGGGATGCTCCTGGAGGAGGAGCCCATCCTGCCATGCACTTGAACCTCCCCAGGAGTTCCTTTCTCTATGCAATGGGTCGGGTTTGGTGGCTTCTCTCGCCGGCAGCGGGAGAGGACCTTGCCGGTTTTGAGTGCAGATCCCCCGTCCTGGGAATGGGATCTCAGCCGCTTTGCCTTGCAGCAGAACCAGAACCCTCCTGGCCTCGCCCTGTCCCATTCCCCGGGGTGGTGCCACGGAGCCCCCGAGAGAGGAGGGACGATGATGATGATGATGATGATGATGCTGCGAGCTCTGCGTCTGCTTCGGGCTCTTCTCGCCTTGCTCCGGGATCCTTCATCCCCGTGGAGTCCTCCCCAGCCCCTGGGTGCTCCCCAGTCCATCCAGTCCCTCCTTCCTGGGAGCTCTGGGGTCGTTATTTGGTGCATGTTCGTTAATGTGGCCCCCCCAGGGTGTTGAAGGCACCCACAGCACCTGGGATTTGGGGGGTTGATGCTCCATGGGGCCGCACCCACCACCCCAAAACCCCTGGGTGAGGGTGCCAGGTGACCCTGAGCCTCCTCGGGATGTCCCCACGGTGTCTCTGCCCTGTGACACCAACCCTGGCTCTGTCCCAGGAGGATAAAAGGGTTTTACACTTCATTTTTTGGGGATACTCCCTGCAAGTGCTGCCCCACGAGGGGGTGAAGGTCCGGGCTCTGAGCAGGGAATGGTTTGTGCCGCTGCCAAACCGGAGCTGCTGCTCCCAGCCCTGGGATTTGGGGTTTGTTTCTGTTCCCAGCCCTGGAATTTGGGGTTTGTTTCTGTCCTAGTGCCCCCAGTGTCTGGTCCATACTGGGGAGCTGCTCTCTGGGAGGGGCAGGGGAGTGCTGTTCCCATGGATTTATTGAGGGAGAGGAGGGAAATGGGGAGAGGAGACCCCTGGGTGACCGTCCCCCCCTGGGCTGGGGGTCACTGGGTGCCCCCTTCCTGGACCTGGATGTTCTGGGGTTGTGACAGGCCAGCCAGGGAGGGACAGAGGTGTCCCCATGGTGTCCCCGTGGTGGCCGGGTTTGGGGTTGACAATGGGGTCAGCACTGGAGAGGGGTCTGGGGGCCAGAGGGTGGTGGGGAAGTGCAGAGGGTGGGGAGAGAGAGGGAAGGAGGAGGAGGAGGTGCTGGAGTGACCCTGGAGCCAGGCAGGGAGCAGGAAGGGACCCCAGGGTGACCTGAGAGGGGCTCAGGGCTCCGAGCTGGGGGGGCTGGGGGTGTTCACAGGAGGCCTTGGCACCCTTGGAGTGCTGCCATCAGTGCCTGGACACAGAACTGTCCCCTCAGGGTCCCCCTGGGGACAGCGGGGTGTGGAGAGCCGCGCGCTCCGTGCGCCCCAAAGGGGCTGGGGTGCTCCAGGGCAATAATCCCATGGGAAATCAGGATTATTGTGGCTTTAGGCAGTTCTGGGCACCTGTGGGCTCAGCCCCAGATGTCTCCCTTGGCTGTGGGTAAACAGTTGTGGATATATATTACTTTTTTTTTTTTTTTTTAAATCTTGGGGGTTTCGTTGTTTTTTCTTGTTTTATTTTGTTTGTTTTTTTTTTAAAGCACTGTGCTCTGATTAAAAAATTTTACTACTGTTTTATAAATAAATGTATAAAAGAATGAACTGGAATGGAAGAAAATCATTAAAAATATATTTATTTACAACATCCTGAAGCGTGGCAGCTTCTTCTTTGGCCTGGGGGAGGACTACACTGCTGGGGATGGATTAACCCTGGTCCAGGTGGGTTTTAGGGACTCTCCTGCCCAGGGAAAAGTGAAAAAATCTATTTAAAGTGTAAAACTCATGAAGTTTTAAAATTTCATTTATTTTAATTTTATTAGTATTATTTATTATAAGTGTAACTTACAATCTGCGCCTGATTTGTCTAGTGAAGGGTTACAACCAGCAGTGAAGAAATACCTGTAATGCATTCCCGCTGGCAAAATCCACAGGCAGTCTATCTAACTTTACTGAAAAGAGTAAAAAGAACCACGACTGAAGGACTGCCCGCCCCCAGGCGCCCGGGATGAGGAGGAAACCGATGGTTCGGCGCAGAAAAAAAAAAACAAACTTAACAGAGAAAAAAAAAAACACAAAAAAAAAAATTTAAACAAAAAAATCCCTGATTTGATTTATCAGGGGAGCGCGAGCGCTAAATAGAGAACAACGCCTGAAGTGTGAATTATTCCTATATTAACACAGAGAAAAACTGATAGCCTTTTCATGTCAGGAGAATAGCGTGCCGGGGAGGGCGGGCGGCGCTCGCATTGTTCCGGCGCCGGCTCCGCTCGCGCTTTATCAGGCCCAGATCAAAATTTATTCCCAGGATGAGGCCTGCGGGCCCGGCTGAGGCCCTGGAGATTTTGAAGGGCCTAATTAAGAAAACAGGATGAAAATGGCGAAATAAGAGGGCAATTTACTTCTCGCGGAATGGGGAGATCAAATCAACTTATGAGCAATTAATGTGCGCGAGGAGAGAATAAAGAGGATGCCGGGATATGGAAGAGGGGCCTCATTTTAATGACATGCTCTGGTGTGGCATAGAGGATTATTCTGAAGGTCAGATGGAGATTGAAACGACCTTGCAGATTCTTAACCCTCCTTCCAATTAACAGAACCAACTCAGAAATGCAAAAGAGCCCGGCTCGGAGCGCTGGCGGCCCTTTTGTGCCGAGGGGATGGGGCGGAGAGCGGGGGGAAATGGAATTATAAAGGAGAGAGAGAGGACGAAAGGGGCTTTCCTTGGCTTCCACGGCGGCCTGGAGAGGGAGGGGAGGCTCTTAATTACAGTCGGGGAGGAAAACACGGAAAACGCCATGTCAGGGCTGAGGGAGGACACGAGAGGGAGGGAGGGAGCGCTGCGGGGCTGTGGTGGGCTGACGGGCTGGGAGAGACTGTGGGGATGGACTGGGGTGGACTGGGATGGACTGGGTGGACTGGGGTGGACTGGGATGGACTGGGATGGACTGGGATGGACTGGGATGAGACTGGGATGGGATTGGGATGGATTGGGATGGACTGGGGTGGACTGGGATCAAACTGGGATGGACTGGGGTGGGACTGGGATGGACTGGGATGGACTGGGATCAAACTGGGATCAAACTGGGATAGGACTGGGATAGACTGGGATAGACTGGGATCAAACTGGGATGGACTGGGGTGAACTGGGATGGACTGGGATAGACTGGGATGGGATTGGGATGGACTGGGATGGACCGGGATGGACTGGAGTGGATTTGGATGGACTGGGATTGGACCGGGATGGACTGGGACGGACTGGGACGAACTGGGATGGACTGGGATGGACTGGGACGGACTGGGATGGACTGGGATGGATGGGATGGACTGGGACGGACTGGGAACGAACTGGGACGGACTGGGATGCGACTGGGATGGGACTGGGATGGATGGGCAGAGCCGCGGATGGGGACAGGACAGGAGCCACAGCCCCGGGAGGGTCCGGGAGGTCCTGGCCGCTGTCCCATCCCGGTGACACCGCCACTCCCGCGCTGCTTTATCCCAACCTGGGGCTGCTCCCGTGGGGAGGAGGAGGAGGGGACACCGAGAGGGGGAAAGCGGGAGGGGACACCGAGAGGGGACACCGGGATGGGAACACGGGGCCGGGCAGCGTGGAGGGGACAGCGGGATGGGGACACCGGGAGGGGGGACACGGGAGCGGACATCGGGATGAGGACACGGGAGGGGCACCGGGAGGAGACACCGAGCTCGGGACACCGGATGGGGGACACGGAGGGTCGGGGGATCCTGGTCCGCTGTCCCCTCCCGGTGGCACCGCCACTCCAGCCCTGCTTTATCTCCAACGCTGGGGCTGCTCCCGTGGGGAGAGACACCGGGGGACAGACGCGGGGGTGGCTGCGGGCTCCCGGCGGCTCGGGGCTGCAGCGGGGCTGAGCAGCCACAAGAGAGAGCCCGAAGGTTGCGGAGGAGCCGGGACTGAGCGGGATGAGCGCCCCGAGCTCCGCTGCGGCCCCGCTGCCCGGAACGGGGCGCTCCCAGGGGCTCCGCGGGGCTCCGGACCCGGGTTTGGGGTGTCGGCCTCCCAAATTCATCAATGCCAGCCCTGGCTGTGCCGGCAGCAGGGAGGGAGGGAAAAGAGGGGGTTCAGGTGAGACAGCACCTGTCCCAACCCTGAGATCCAACGCAGGGGGACCTGGAGCTGCTGGAATAAATCCAGAGGAGGTCACAGAGCTGCTCCAGGGCTGGAGCATCTCTGGAGCTGCTGGAATAAATCCAGAGGAGGTCACAGAGCTGCTTCCAGGGATGAGCATCTCTGGAGCTGCTGGAATAAATCCAGAGGAGATCATGGAGCTGCTCCAGGGCTGGAGAATCTCCGGAGCTGCTGGAATAAATCCAGAGGAGATCACAGAGCTGCTCCAGGGCTGGAGCATCTCTGAGCTGCTGGAATAAATCCAGAGATTAGGGAGCTGCTCCAGGATGGAGCTGCTCTGGAGCCGGGCTGGAATAAATCCAGAGGAGATCATGGAGCTGCTCCAGGGCTGGAGCATCTCTGGAGCTGCTGGAATAAATCCAGAGAAGGTCACAGAGCTGCTCCAGGGCTGGAGAATCTCTGGAGCTGCTGGAATAAATCCAGAGGAGATCATGGAGCTGCTCCAGGGCTGGAGAAATCTCTGAGCTGCTGGAATAAATCCAGAGGAGATCATGGAGCTGCTCCAGGGCTGGAGAATCTCTGGATGCTGGAATAAATCCAGGGAGATCATGGAGCTGCTCAGGCGCTGAGAATTTTGGAGCTGCTGGAATAAATCCAGAGGAGACATGGAGCTGCTCCAGGGCTGGAGAATCTTGGAGCTGCTGGAATAAATCCAGAGGAGAATATGGAGCTGCTCCAGGCTGGAGCATCTCTGGAGCTGCTGGAATAAATCAAAGATCACGGAGCTGCTCCAGGGATGGCTGCTCTGGAGCTGCTGGAATAAATCCAGAGGAGGTCACAGAGCTGCTCCAGGGTTGGATCCTCTCTGGAGCTGGGCTGGGGGATGCTCACCTGGAGAGGAGAAGGCTCCAGGGAAACCTCAAAGCCCCCCGCACCGCGGGATGGTTTTTCCATGAGACAGCTCAGCACTCCCCAAAAATCCAAAAGGCTCCCAATCCCACAGCCCTAAAAAGCTGCTGATGGAAAAGCAGGAGGCTAAACTTGTCCAGGGGGAGATCCTTCCCACCCCGAGCCCCTTCTTTGGAATAAATAAATTCCTGGATGAGGCATCAGAGGTTTCCCAGCCTCACCCACTTTATTGCAGGTGCAGATTGGCTCGGAAGGAGCTGCTCTGGTTTTTGGGAGCCCTTTGGATTTTTGGGGAACCCTTGGGTTGTTTTGGGAACCGTCACACCCGGTTTAACAGCAGTGAGGATTTTTGGGAGTGTCTCTGTGAACCAAAGAACTGGGGGAGGATGAGGATGGTGGAGTTGGGAAGAGGGCTGGAAAAAAAACCCTTGGGAAGAGGGAAATGAGGGGCAGGTGGAAGGTTCTGCCTCAGTTTCCTGCCTCAGTTTTCCTCCTCAGTTTCCCTCCTCATTTTTCTGCCTCAGTTTCCCTCCTCAGTTTCCCTCCTCATTTTTCTGCCTCAGTTTCCCTCCTCAGTTTCCTGCCTCAGTTTCCCTTTTCAGTTTCCCTCCTCAGTTTCCTGTCTCATTTTCCTGCCTCAGTTTCCCTCCTCAGTTTCCTGTCTCAGTTTCCTTCCTCTTTTTCCTGCCTCAGTTTCCCTCCTCAGTTTCCTCCCTGCCCAGGTGACCCAGGGAAGTGACCCGGCCCCTTTCTGGGATTTTCATCCCCTTTCCATAGGATTTTCCCCACTCCCTGATCAAACCCCCAGCTCGTGGCTGGCTCAGACCCAGCCAGCCCATTTTGGGCGCTGGGAAAGGCTCAGCTCTGCCTCCCGGGCAGGATTTTCACCCCCAAACCCCTCCGGAGCCCAACGGCCCCGTTCTGCCGGCCCTGGTGGGGTTGGGATGTGTGCCAGGGTGGCTTTGGCCCCACAAACTCTGGATTTTCCACATCTGCCGCATCCACATCTGGATTTACAGCGCAGCCGCTGCTCCCTGCCGCCCACAAAGGGCACGGAGAGCCCCGGGAAGGGCCGGGGCAGCGGCAGAAACCCCGGGCACGGCGGACAGGAACCCTGAGGAGCTCCAGGCTGAGGAAGCAGCACCACAATTTGGAATCCTGGCGAGAATTCGCTTCTCTCTCACTCCTCATGCCACTGTCACCCCAAAAAGGCCGGGATGGATCCCTTCTCCACCGGGCTGCACCCCAAAACTCCCAAACCCCTTCCCATGCCCTGCAGCCACCCTGAGCCCCATCCAGGGATTTTCCTCCTGGCTGGGCAGCGCTGGAAATGCGGGATTCCTCACCCTGCCGAGCTTTGTCCATCTCCCACTCCACCCTGGAGTTTTTCTCCCCTCTTTCCTTGGTTTATCAGCTCTGAGTTTCATTTCGTGCCTTTTTCTCTCTTCTCCTCTTTTTGAGGGGGCAGTGTAATTTATACAATATTTAAGCAGCATGCAGGCGTCCTGGAAGTATATTCATTAAAAGTAAAGGGAACAGGCTGGAAATGCACACTGAACCTGGTTACAACAATTAGGAGGTGATTTTTCTAAAGGTCAATGAATTCACGATAATATCCACAGGGGGGAAAAGAAATTAATACCTTTTTAGTGAATATAATTAATTATAATATATATACTAGCTTGGGGTTCTTTTCCAGAATGATTAAGGGAACGATCTGTCTTCGGAGAGGCTGGGGGGAAGTCGAGAAGAGAGGAGAGACTGACAGAGGCAGGAGAGGAGAGAGGGGGAGACTTTAATGGGAGAAAAACGGAGCATTTTTGACCCTTTCCAAACTTTCTGCTCTTCCAGGCCACTGCCAGCTCCAGACCTTTTCCTCCCAGCCTCTCAGAAGTTTTCTTGGAGGATAATTTGGAAATTTTCACATTCCCAGCGCAGCTTTGGGAGTTTCAGAGGTTCTGGGCATTGCATGAAACTTTGTGGTGACTCCAAGTTAGGGACACACAGAGTCCCAGGAGCCACCCAAAAACCACCAGGAGCCACCAAAAACCACCAAAACCACCAAAAACGTGGTTTTGGCTTTTCTCCAGCCCGGCCAGCCCCCAGCCCTCGGTGCTGTTGGTTTATTCCTCGCCTGAAGCCAAAGGACTGGAATTTACAACTCAACCCGCTAACAATCTGGCCCGCCCCACGAAATTAAACATACCGGCCTCCATAAAAAACACATGTACATAAAATTACATAAACCTTTCTGGATATCTGTCCTTACAGCACTGGAGCGGGCTGGGGTCCCTCGGCTGCCCTGCAATTGGAGCCGTTTTCCTTCCTCATTCTCCCCTCCCCGCCCTGGTTTTTTTTTTGGAGATGTGGACATTTGAAGTTGTTAATTACGAGGCTGGGAGCTGGTGAAGTTTAAGAGGTTTGTGATTGTCTGTGCTGCTGGCAGAGTTTGGAGAAAAAGGAGATTCAAGGGAGTCTCTTCTCTCCTTTTTTTTTTTTTTTTTTTTGGAGAGTTTAAATCATAGTCCATGGGCTGGGAAGGGCTGGGCACCAAAATTCACTCGGAGTGGTTTTCAGGCCTCGGTTGGGGAGCGGATGGGCAGGAAAATGGCTTTGCTGAAGTTGCCTCTGCTGTTCATTGTGGTCACTCAAATCAAAGCAGCTTTTTTAGTGTGGGAATTAGGGCACATTCCCACTGCTCTGTGAGCCCCCACCTGCAGAGATTCCTGCCCACAGCGGTGTGGACTCAAAGCTGATGTCCCAAAAGGCGCCCTGGTGTCCCTAGAGTCCTCTCACTAGGAACGGGGGCACCCCGAGCTGTGGATGGGTTGGGATTGCCGAGGATGGGGCTGGGATGGGGTTGGGATTGTTGGATGGGTTGGGGATGGGTTGGTTTGTTGGGATAGGGTGGGAATGGGGTTGGATTTTGGGATGGGGGTGGATTCGGTTGGGGATTGTCAGGTGGGCTGCCTCAGTGTCCCTGGAGCTCCTGTCACCAAGGAATGGGACCTCGGGAGCTGTGGGATGGGCTTGGGATGGGGCTGGGATGGGATGGGTTGGGATGTTGGGATGGCTGTGCCTCCGTGGATCTGGAGCTCCTCTCACTGAGGAATGGTGGACCACTGGGAGCTGTGGAGTTGGGGCTGGGTTGCCAGGATGGGCTGTTGCCTCAGTGTCCCCATAGCTCCTCTCACTGAGCAGTGGGGACACCCCAAGCTGTAGGATGGGTTTGGGATGGAGTTGGGATGGGGTTGGGATTGCCAGGATGGGCTGTGCCTTGATGGATCTGGAGCCTCTCTAATCAAGGAAGAAGGAAAACTCTGAGCTGTGGGATGGGGTTGGGATGGGATTAGGATGAGGTTAGGATTGGGTTGGGATCGGGTTAGGATGTTGTCTGGGATGGGTTAAGGATAGGTTGGGTATTGTGGGAGTTGGCTGTGCTCAGTGTCCCTAGAGTCCTCTTACTGGGGTGGAATGGGCCCCTCCACCCAACCACTGGAGCTGTGGGATGTTGGGATGGGGTGGATGGGGTTGGGATGGGGTTAGGTGGGTTGGGATGGGATTGGGATTGTCGGGATGGGCTGTGCCCCCATGGGTCTGCTCATAAACCCAGGTGCCAGCGCCCGGAGCATCCTCCTGCAGGGGTTTGCTCCTGGCTGCTGCTGCAGCATCATCACAGCCCTGGATTCCCTGATCTCCCCAAAAAACCCAGCCAGGGCCCATCCTGATGCTGCTGGGTCATGGAATCATCAAATTGCTCGGGTTTGGAGGGACCTCATCCTGTTCCACCTTCGTGTGTCCAACCTTCACCGTCCCAGGGCTGCTCCAACCCCGTCAACCAAGCTCGGACATTCCAGGAGATCCGTGGGGCCAACCCTAAGGAAGGGGATTCAGAAGGGCCGAGTTGCTGGTGGCTCCGAGCTCCTGTTCTCCTGCTCCTGCTGGGAAATGTTCATCCCTCAGGGTCCATCCCTCCTCCTCCACTGCTTCCAAGAGGACGGAGAACTTCCCAGGGCCTTTGGCCGCATTCTCCTCTTCCCCTCTTCCCATCTCCCCTCCAAACCCCCACATCTTTTTATCAAACAAACCCTTTCATTCCCCATTCCTCCCCTCCCTCCACCACCTCCACCTCCCCTCAGCAGTGAGAGAGAGAGAGAGAGAGAGATCGCGCCAGCTCCGCTCCCATTGTGCTATCTTTGGTCCTAAATTAAAATTTCATTGACATCTTGAAATGAGCAGTGAGGTAATTGCTTCTGAGCGAAGATGCTTAATGAGTTCCCTTAATGGCGGGAATAAGGAGTTGACGGGGTCGCTGTGTCACTTGGCGCAGCCCGTTGCTGGTGGTGTAATAGTGCCGCAGTAAGTCGTCGGTTAATTACCACCCTGTCTCGCTGTATTTTGGCAGCCGTTGTGGGAGAGCGCGGCGGCCGAGCGGGGGGGGAGGGAGAAAGGAAAAGAGGAAAAAAAAAATAAAATCAAAGCCCCTCCTGGCGTCCTTTCTGTGCTCCTGGAGTTCCCTGTCCCCTCTCTTGTGCCACTCCAGTTTTGTCTCCTTAGAAGGATGAAGATGGTTGAGGATGAGCTGCTCCCATTCAAGGAAGGTGGAGCGGAGAAGGGAAAAGGTTAAAAAAAAAAAATCAAAGCCCTTTCTGTGGTGTTCTTCTGGTCCCCTGGAGTCCCGTCCCCTCAGTGTGCCACTCCAGCAAGCTTTGCCAGGTTTGGGCTCCAGAAGGATGGGTGATGTTTTTAGGATGGAGCTGCTTCATTCTAAGGAAGGTGGAGGGAGAAGAGAAAAGGAAAAAAAAAAAAAAAAATCCCAGGCCCCTGTCCTGGGCGTCCTCTGTGACTCCCTGGAGTCCCTGTTCCCTCTTGCTGCCACTCCAGTTTGGCTCTACGAAGTGATGAGAGGATGGTTTGAGGATGAGCTGCTCCATTTCAATGGAAGGGTGAAGGGAGAAGGAAATAGGAAAAAAATAAAAATCCCAGCCCTTCCTGGGTGTCCTCTGTGCTCCTTGGAAGGTCCCTGTCCCCTTCCTGTTGCACTCCAGGGCTTTCCAGGTTGTCTTCTAGAAGGGTATGAGAGATGGTTGAGGATGAGCTGCTCATTTCAAGCAAAACTGGGAAAAAGAGGAAAAAAAAATCCCAGACCATCCTGGTGTTTCTCTGTGCCCTGGAGTCCCTGTCCCTCTTGTGCCACTCCAGTTTGTCCTATAAGATGAGAGAGGGTTGAAGATGAGCATGCTCCATTCAAAGAAGGGTGGTGGAGGGAGAGGGAAAAGGAAAAAAAAAAAAAAAATCAAAACCCTTTCTGGGTGTTCTCTGGTCCCTGGAGTCCCTGTCCCCTCGTGTGCCACTCCAGAGCTTTGCCAGGTTTGGCTCTAGAAGGATGGGTGACTGTTTAGGATGAGTCTGCTCATTCAGGAAGCGGTGGGTGCGGAGTAAGGGAAACAGCGTGAAAGAAAACAAATAAAAAATCGCCAGCCCCTCCTGGGTGTCCTCTGCTCCCCAGACTCACTGTCCACTCCAGGTTTGGCTCTAGAAGGATGAGCGATGGTTGAGGATGAGCTGCTCATCCAAGGAAGGGTGGAGGGAGAAGAGAAAAGGGGAAAAAAAAAAAAATCAGCCCCTCCTGAGTATCCTCTGCTTCCCAGACTCACTGTTCCACTCCAGGTTGTCTCTAAGTATTAGGAACCAATCGCCCTAACAATACCCATGATTTTTTTTATATCTTTTGTTTTTTTTTCTTATTGTTCATTTGTCATTGTTATTAGGATGAGCTTGCTTCATTCAAGGCAAAACGGGAAAAAGAGGAAAAAAAAAAATCCCAGACCCTCCTGAGTGTCCTCTGCTTCCCAGACTCCCTGTCCCCTCTTGTGCCACTCCAGGTTTGGCTCTAGAAGGATGAGAGATGGTTGAGGATGAGCTGCTCATTTCAAGGAAGGGTGGAGGGAGAAAGAAATAGGAAAAAAATAAAAATCCCAGCCCTTCCTGGGTGTCCTCTGTGCTCCCTGGAGTCCCTGTCCCCTCCTGTGTCACTCCAGAGCTTTCCAAGGTTTCTCTAGAGGATGAGAGTGTTGAGGATGAGACTGCTCATTCAAAGGCAAAACCTGGGAAAAAGAGGAAAAAAAATCCCAGACCATCCTGAGTGTTCTCTGTGCTCCCTGGAGTCCCTGTCCCCTCTTGTGCCACTCCAGGTTTGTCTCTAGAAGGATGAGAGATGGGTTGGAGGATGAACTGCTCATCCAAGACAGGCTGGAGGAGAAGGGAAAACGGAAAAAAAAAAAAAATCCAAAGCCCTTTCTGGTGTGTTCTCTGGTCCTGAGTTCCCTGTTCCCCCGTCGGTTGTGGCCACTCCAGAAGCTTTGCCAGGGTTGGCTCCAGAAGGATGGGTGACTGTTTAGGATGAGCTGCTTCATTCAAGGAAGGGTGGAGGGAGAAGAGAAAAGGGAAAAAAAATAAAAATTGCAGCCCCTCCTGGGTGTCCTCTGCTCCCCAGACTCACTGTCCACTCCAGGTTTGGCTCTAGAAAGGATGGGTGGTTGAGGGATGAGCTGCTCATCCAAGAAGGGTCGAGGGAGAGAAAGGAAGCAGAAAAAAAAAATTTCAGCCCCTCCTGAGTATCCTCTGCGTCCCAGACTCACTGTCCACTCCAGGTTTGTCTCTAGAAGGATGGGTGACTGTTTAGGATGAGCTGCTCCATTCAAGACAAAACTGGGGAAAAAGGAAAAAAAATCCCAACCCTTCTGAGTGTCCTCTCGCTTCCCAGAACTCCTGTCCCCTCTTGTGCCACTCCAGGTTTGGCTCTAGAAGGATGAGAGATGGTTGAGGATGAGCTGCTCATCCAAGGAAGGCTGGAGGGAGAAGGAAAAAAATAAAAATCCCAGCCCTTCCTGGGTGTCCTCTGTGCTCCTTGGAGTCCCTGTCCCCTCCTGTGCCACTCCAGAGCTTTCCAAGGTTTGTCTCTAGAAGGATGAGAGATGGTTGAGGATGAGCTGCTCATTCAAGGCAAAACTGGGAAAAAGAGGAAAAAGAATCCCAGACCCTCCTGAGTGTCCTCTGTGCTCCCTGGAGTCCCTGTCCCCTCTATGTAGACCACTCCAGGTTTTGTCTCTAGAATATGAGAGATGGTTGAGGATGGCTGCTCCATTCAAGGAAGGCTGGAGGGAGAAGGGAGGATAAGAAAAAATATAAAAATCCCAGCCCTTCCTGGGTGTCCCTCGTTCTCCTTGGGATTCCCTGTCCCCTCCTCAAGGTTTTGGAGTGGTGGCTGTGCCAGGTTTGGCTTTAGAATGATAATTGGGTTGTGGCTGTTTAGGTGAGTCTTCCCGTGCAAGCAGAGAGGAAGAAGAAAGGGAAAATGGGAAAAAAAAAAAAAATTCCACCCTCCTCTGGTCCATGGAGTCCCTGTCCCCTCCTGCGCCACTCCAGGAGTTGGTGGCTTGCCAGTTTTCAGCTCAGGGAATCTCATCCCCCGAGGATTCTCCATTCCCCAGGGATTCTCCATGACCCAGGGATTCTCCATCCCCCATGGAATCTCCATCCCCCATGGAATCTCCATCCTCCAGGGATTCTCCATTCCTTTTCCAGGATTCTCCATCCCCATGGAATCTCTCCATGCCCCCATGGAATCTCCAATCCCCCAGGGATTCTATCCCTGTGGAAGCTCCATCAGCCTCCAGCCTGGTCCCTTGGCCTGGCACGGAGCTGTTTCCTGGGGATAAGAACCAGGGCAAAGTTTCCCATCCCAATGGGGTGAGCTGCTCAGGATTTGCCTTTTTTAGGATCATTTTGCAGCCAAGCTCAGTGTGGGTACATTTGGGACTCGGCACCACACCCTGAGAGATGTTTGCTCACAAAATCGAGTTTTTTGAAGGATTTTTGCCCAAGGTTGATGATTCTATGGCAAACCTCACTGCCAAACCTCCTTGAACACCGAAACCTTCCCAGTCATGCTTTGAGTTGTGAATTTTTTGACAATTTTTGCTTCGGGGCACAGGGTGAGGTTGGTTTGTGAAGTTCTGGAAACCCCAAAGTGGTTTGTGGGGTGATGGGGATGGTTGGGCACGTGTGTAGGACACCTTGGACATCCTGCTTAGGACGGTTTGGGCAACAACATGATCCCAAACAAGCCAACCCCCAAATTTTTACGAATACGTAGCGATTTCGGATATGCTGGCTTTGGAAGAATGGGACTGGATTCCACAAGGATCTTTCCTGGGATTTGCTGGAGGAGAACACCCCAAACAGCAGCTCACTGTTCCCCACCACGAGCGACTTTCCAGCGAATGTCGGAGCTCGGGAATCTTGTCCCATCCCATGGCAACATCCAACACTCAGCCCCCTTACAAACAGCCCTGCACATTTCCAGGTAGAAAAAAATCCAATTCTGGCTCTGCTCCATCATCCCTGGACTCCAGGATGGATTTACAAACTCAGGGATGATTTTACAAACTCAGGGGATGATGAGTGTTGTCGGGTGGGTTTTGTTTGTGTCTCTCTCTCAATCCCTCCACAGATTTCTCCCTTTCCTCCTGCGCCCTTCCTGCTGATGGAAAATCCCAGGTGATCCCAGACCGAGGGCAGAGATTCAGGAGAGGATTTTCCTTCCTGCTCCTGCTTTTGGGGTGGAATATTCACCATTCCCATCCTCCCTTCACGCCTCCTCTTCGCTCTGCCTTTGCTTCCCGAGGATTTTTTTTGAAATTTTGTTGTCCCCACTTCGTGGAGTAGCAGCTTTGGGCACAGCCCCATAAAGCCACCCCCGAAATGTCCCTTTGGGGACACCCAGCGTGTCCCAAAAAGGACACAGATCTGTCATTGCCATCTTTGGAAGCAACAGGAATGATTTGAAGGACAACAACACTCGGATGTACAAAACATCCCCATCACATTTTGGCTTTGGGGAACGAGGAAACTCCCTGGGGATGTGGTTGGGTGTGCAGAGGTGGAGAAATCCCTTGTCACCCCAAGTGAGGGAATCCCACTCAGCCACCCTGCCATGATCCCCAGCGGACACCAATGTCCCCATTTCCACCGGGAACCGAGCTTTGGTGCAATCCCCAGGACGGCCCAGCTTTCATGACTGGACATTCACTGGGAAATCGGTTGAAAAAATGGGTAAAAAATCCAGGATTGCCGTTCCCAGGCTCTGGGAGCAGGCGCTTGGCTCCGATCCTGTGCCGTTCGCAATATCGCAGCGCCGGACGTACAGCACGGCCGCTTGGCAATGATTTTTGACAATGGGTTACTAATTAAATCTTAATTTGACACGCGCTAATTAGCTCCTTTAATTTACATTGGAAAACATATTTAGCAGGCACACTCTGCGTAATTTTTAATTTGAGAGAAAACAGGCCTCCCTGCCCCCCTCCATCCCTCCTCCATCGTCGTGTTGTGGCTTTAGCACTGAAAGAGGCTCTGGTGGCCGCAGGAGGCAATTGAAGATGGGATGAGGAGGATGCGCCGCCAGTCAGGCCGGGGGTAGCTCCTCTCTCCCTACATTCCCTTT
>VKON01001362.1:99702-111895 GCA_009741485.1 Malurus cyaneus samueli
GAAAACGCCATGTCAGGGCTGAGGGAGGACACGAGAGGGAGGGAGGGAGCGCTGCGGGGCTGTGGTGGGGCTGACGGGCTGAGGAGAGACTGTGGGGATGGACTGGGGTGGACTGGGATGACTGGGGATGGACTGGGGTGGACTGGGATGGACTGGGGATGACTGGGATAAACTGGGAATGAACTGGGATGGACTGGGATGGGATTGGGATGGACTTTGGGATGGACTGGGATGGACTGGGATCAAACTGGGATGGACTGGGGTGGACTGGGATGGACTGGGATTGGACTGGGATCAAACTGGGAGACTGAACTGGGATGACTGGGATAGAATGGATGGGATCAAACTGGGATGGACTGGGTGATGACTGGATGGACTGGGATAGACTGGGATGGGATTCTGGGATGGACTGGGATGGAACCGGGATGGATGGAGTGGATTTGGATGGACTGGGATGGGACCGGGATGACTGGGAGACTGGGGACTGGGAGGACTGGGATGGACTGGGAGGACTGGGATGGACTGGGATGGACTGGGATGGACTGGGACTGGACTGGGACGGAGGACTGGGACGGACTGGGATGGACTGGGATGGACTGGGATGGATGGGCAGAGCCGCGGGATGGGGACAGGACAGGAGCCACAGCCCCGGGAGGGTCCGGGAGGTCCTGGCCGCTGTCCCATCCCGGTGCACCGCCACTCCCGCGCTGCTTTATCCCAACGTGGGGCTGCTCCCGTGGGGAGGAGGAAGGAGGGGACACCGGAGGGGACACCGGGAGGGGACACCGAGATGGGACACCGGGATGGGAACACGGGCCGGGCAGCGTGGAGGGACAGCGGGATGGGGACACCGGGAGGGGACACCGGGAGCGGACATCGGGATGAGGACACGGGGAGGGGACACCGGGAGGAGACACCGAGCTCGGGACACCGAGAGGGGACCTGGGAGGGTCAGGGGGATCCTGTCCGCTGTCCCCTCCCGGTGGCACCGCCACTCCAGCCCTGCTTTATCCCAACGTGGGGCTGCTCCCGTGGGGAGGGACACGGGGACCGGACAGGCGGGGTGGCCGGGCTCCCGGCGGCTCGGGGCTGCAGCGGGGCTGAGCAGCCACAAGAGAGAGCCCGAAGGTTGCGGAGGAGCCGGGACTGAGCGGGATGAGCGCCCCGAGCTCCGCTGCGGCCCCGCTGCCCGGAACGGGGCGCTCCCAGGGGCTCCGCGGGGCTCCGGACCCGGGTTTGGGGTGTCGGCCTCCCAAATTCATCAATGCCAGCCCTGGCTGTGCCGGCAGCAGGGGAGGGAGGGAAAGAGGGGGTTCAGGTGAGACAGCACCTGTCCCAACCCTGAGATCCAACAGCAGGGGGACCTGGAGCTGCTGGAATAAATCCAGAGGAGGTCACAGAGCTGCTCCAGGGCTGGAGCATCTCTGGAGCTGCTGGAATAAATCCAGAGGAGGTCACAGAGCTGCTCCAGGGATGGAGCATCTCTGGAGCTGCTGGAATAAATCCAGAGGAGATCATGGAGCTGCTCCAGGGCTGGAGAATCTCCGGAGCTGCTGGAATAAATCCAGAGGAGCACGAGCTGCTCCAGGGCTGGAGCATCTCTGAGCTGCTGGAATAAATCCAGAGATTAGGGAGCTGCTCCAGGATGGAGCTGCTCTGGAGCCGGGCTGGAATAAATCCAGAGGAGATCATGGAGCTGCTCCAGGGCTGGAGACTCGGAGCTGCTGGAATAAATCCAGAGAAGGTCACAGGCTGCTCCAGGGTGGAGAATCTCTGGAGCTGCTGAATAAATCCAGAGGGATCATGGAGCTGCTCCAGGGCTGGAGAATCTCTGAGCTGCTGGAATAAATCCAGAGGAGATCATGGAGCTGCTCCAGGGCTGGAGAATCTCTGGAGCTGCTGGAATAAATCCAGAGGAGATCATGGAGCTGCTCCAGGGCTGGAGAATCTCTGGAGCTGTGGAAAATCCAGAGGAGGCACTGGAGCTGCTCCAGGGCTGGAGAATCTCTGGAGCTGCTGGAATAAATCCAGAGGAGAATATGGAGCTGCTCCAGGGCTGGAGCATCTCTGGAGCTGCTGGAATAAATCCAAAGATCACGGAGCTGCTCCAGGGATGGAGCTGCTCTGGAGCTGCTGGAATAATCCAGAGAGGTCACAGAGCTGCTTATTCATGCGAGGATGTGGATCCTACATCTGGTAAGGACTAGGGGCTGTCTGGGAGGTATGTTTCAATGGACCTTCTGTGTGGGTGTTATGATTGAAAGATAAGTGGTGTCTGGATTTTCCCCACTCCCTGATCAAACCCCCAGCTCGTGGCTGGCTCAGACCCAGCCCAGCCCATTTTGGGGTGCTGGAAAAGGCTCAGCTCTGCCTCTAGGGCAGGATTTTCACCCCCAAACCCCTCCAGACCCCAACGGCCCCGTTCCCAACGGGGTTGGGGTGTGTGCCAGGGAGGCTTTGGCTCTACAAACTCTGGATTTTCCACATCTGCCGCATCCACATCTGGATTTACAGCGCAGAGCTCCGTCCCTGCCGCCCACAAAGGGCACGGGGAGCACCGGGAAGGGCCGGGACAGCGGCAGAACCCCCGGGCACGGCGAGGCAGGAACCCCGAGGAGCTCCAGGGTGAGGGAGCAGCACCACAATTTGGAAATCCTGGCGAGAATTCGCTTCTCTCTCACTCCTCATGCCACTGGTCACCCCAAAAAGGCCGGGATGGATCCCTTCTCCCACCGGGCTGCACCCCAAAACCTCCCAAACCCCTTCCCATGCCCTGCAGCCACCCTGCAGCCCCATCCAGGGATTTTCCTCCTGGCTGGGCAGCGCTGGAAATGCGGGATTCCTCACCCTGCCGAGCTTTGTCCATCTCCCACTCCACCCTGGAGTTTTTCTCCCCTCTTTCCTTGGTTTAATCAGCTCTGAGTTTTCATTTCGTGCCTTTTTCTCTCTCTCCTCTTTTTGAGGGGGCAGTGAAATTTATACAATATTTAAGCAGCATAGCGGAGTCCTGGAAGATATTATTAATGTAAAAGGGACAGGCTGGAAATGCACTTGAACCTGGTTACAATTAGAGGGTGATTTTTCTAAAGGTCAATGAATTCAGATAATATCCACAGGGGGGAAAAGAAATTTAATACCTTTTTAGTGAATTAATTAATTATAATATTATATCAGCTTGGGGTTCTTTTCCAGAATGATTAAGGGAACGATCTGTCTTCGGAGAGGCTGGGGGAAGTCGGAGAGAGGAGGAGAGACTGACAGAGGCAGAGAGAGGAGAGAGGGGGAGACTTTAATGGGAGAAAAACGGAGCATTTTTGACCCTTTCCAAACTTTCTGCTCTTCCAGGCCACTGCCAGCTCCAGACCTTTTCCCTCCCAGCCTCTCAGAAGTTTTCTGGAGGGATAATTTGGAATTTTCACGTTCCCAGCGCAGCTTTGGGAGTTTCAGAGGTTCTGGGCATTGATGGAACCTTTGTGGTGACTCCAAGTTAGGGGACACAGAGTCCCCAGGAGCCACCAAAAACCACCAGGAGCCACCAAAAACCACCAAAAACCACCAAAAAACGTGGTTTTGGCTTTTCTCCAGCCCGGCCAGCCCCCAGCCCTCGGTGCTGTTGGTTTATCCTCGCCTGAGCCAAGGCTGGAATTTACACTCCCCGCTAATCTGGCCGGCCCCAGAAATTAATTATGGCCTTGTACATTAAAAATTAACATAACCTTTCTGGATATCTGTTCTTACAGCTCTTTATTCAGCAGCTGGAGTGGGCTGGGGTCCCTCGACTGCCCTGCAATTGGGAAGCCGTTTGTCCCATTCTCATTCTTCCCCCCATCCCACGCCCTGGCTATTTTTTTTTGGAAGATGTTTTGGAGCCATTTGATAGTTGTATAATTAGCAAGGTGGGAGCTGGTGAGGTTTGTAAGAGGTGTTGTGATTGGTCTGTGCCTGCTTGGCAGAGTTTGGAGTAAAAGGGGGAGATCACAGAGGGGGTTTCTTCTCTCTCTATTGTTTTTCTTTTTTTGGGAGGTTTAAATCATAACGTCCATGGGCTGGGAAGGGCTGGGCACACCTACAGAAATTCATCTGGAGTTGGTTTTCAGGCCTCGGTTGGACGAGGGATGAGGCAGGAAAAGGCTGTTGCTGAAGTTGCTCTGCTGGTTCATTTTGTCACTCAATTCAAGCAGCTTTTTTTTGGGGTGAGGATATTACAGAACATTGTCCCACTGTTCTTGTGAGTCGCCCCAACTGCAGAGAGTCCCGGTGGCGCACAGCCAGCGGGGGTGGACCTATAGACTGTTCGATGTCCCTAACAAGGCACCTCGGTGTCCCTAGAGCTCCTCTCACTGAGGACGGGGGCACCCGAGCTGTGGGATGGGTTGGGATTGCTGGGATGGGGTTGGGATGGGGTTGGGAATTGTTGGAATGGGGTTAGTGGGGTGGGATTTGTTGGGATAGGGGTGGGCATGGGGTTGGGATTGTAGGATCGGGCTGTGCCTCAGTGTCCCTGGAGCCTCCCCTGTCACCAAGTGATTTAATGTGGAACACTGGGAGGGTCTGTGGGATGGGTCTTCGGGATCGTGGGTGAGAAGGATGGGATTGGGTTGGGATTTGTCGCGTGGATTGCCGCTGTGCTCCCTTGGATCTGGAGCCCTCTCACTGAGAATGGCCACTAGGGAGCTGGGGCTGGGGAGAGGTGGGGTTGGAGGAATGTCAGGTGTGCTGCAGGTCCATTCTGGGAATGCACTCGAATGAGCTGGATGGGATTGGGAATAGTGATGGATGGAGCGGATGGGGTTGGGATGATGGTAATGTGGATTGTTGGGATGAGCGTTGGGGAATCCTGGGATGGGTTTGTGCCTCAGTGTCCCTAGAGCTCCCTTTCATCAAGCAGTGGGGGACTGCCGGAGCTCTGGGATGGAGTTGGGATTGTCGGGATGGGGTTGGGGATGAAGGGTTAGGAAATGGGGTTGGGATGGGATTGGGATTGTCGGTGATGGTGTTGCCCGATGGGTCTGCTTCCCCAACCCTCAGCGTGTCACAAGGCACAGGCTAGCATCCTCCATGTCATGGGGTTTGCTCCTGGCCTGCTGCTGAATCAGCATCGTTCACAGCCCTAGCGAATTCCCTGATCTCGTTCCCGTCAAAAAACCCAGCCAGGGCCCATCCTGATGCTGCTGGGTCCATGGAATTCAATCAATATTTGCTTCGGGTCTTGGAGGGACCTCATCCTGTTCCACCTTCGTGTGTCCAACCTTCCACCGTCCCAGGCTGCTCCAAACCCCGTCCAACCCAAGCTCGGACATTCCAGAGATCCCGGGGCCAACCCTAAGGAAGGGGATTCAGAAGGGCCGAGTGTGCTGTGGCTCTGAGCTCCTGTTCTCGCCTGCTCCTCTGGAATGTTTCATTCCCTCAAGGGTCCATCCCTCTCCGTCCACTGCTTCCAAGAGGACGGAGACACTTCCCAGTGCCTTTGTTGCCGCATCTCCTCTCCCCTCCTTCCCCATCTCCCCTCCAAACCCCACTCAATCTTTTTCAAACCAAGCCCTTTTCATTCTCCTCCTCCCCCCTCCTACCTCCCAGCCCCTCCTCGTTGACTTAACCTCACCCTCAGCCAGGAGAAGAAGAGAGAGAGAGAGATCGCCCGTCCAGCTTTCCGCGCCATTGGTGGCTATCTTTGGGTGCCTAAATTAAAATTTATGAATCTTGAAATGAGCAGTGAGGGTAATTTTGCTTCTGAGCGAAGATGCTAATGAGTCCCCTTAATGGCGTGAATAAGGAGTTGACGGGTCGTGTGTCACTTGGCGCAGCCCGTGCTGGTGGTGTAATGGCCGCAGTAAGTGTCGGTAATTACACCCTGTCTCGCTGTATTTTGGCAGCCGTTGTGGGAGAGCAGCGGCGGCCGAGGCGGGGGGGAGGGAGAAGGGAAAAAGAGGAAAAAAAAAATAAAGAAATCAAAGCCCCTCCTGGGCGTCCTCTGTGCTCCCTGGAGTCCCTGTCCCCTCTTGTGCACTGCCAGAGTTTAGGTTCTCTAGATAGGACCTGAGAGATGGTTGGATGACTGCTCCCTATATCAAGGAAGCGGTGAGGGAGAAGGGAAAAAGGAAAAAAAAAAAATCAAGACCCTTTTCTGGGTGTTCTCTGGTCCCTCCGGAGTCCCTGTCCCTCGGTGCCAACTCCAGTTAGGCGTTTGCCGAGGTTTGGCTCCAGAAGGTTATAGGGTGAGGCTCGTTTAGGAGAGCTGCTCTCATCCAAGAGAAGGGTGGAAGGAGAAAGCGGAAAATGGAAAAAAAAATAATAAAACCCCTCCTGGGTGTCCTCTGCTTCCCAGACTCACTGTCCACTCCAGGTTTGTCTCTAGAAGGATGAGCAATTGTTGAGGTGAGTTGCTCATTCAAGGCAAAACTGGGAAAAAGGAAAAAAATCGCAAAACCCTCCTTGGGCTTCTCTGCTTCCCAGGACACTCCCTGTCCCCTCGTTGTGCCAACTCACAGGTTGGCTCTAGAAGGAGTGAGAGATGGTTGAGGATGCAACTGCTCATCAACAAGGGTGGGAGGAGAAGAAGGAAATACGGAAAAAAATAAAAATCCCAGGCCTTCCTGGGTGTCCTCTGTGCTCCCTGGAGCCCCTGTCCCCTCCTGTGCCACTCCAGAGCTTTCCAAGGTTGCTCTAGAATAGGATGAAGAGATGTGTTTGAAAGATGAGCACTGCTCCATTCAGAGAAGGCTGGAGGGAAAGGGAAAAGGGAAAAAATAATAAAATCTCGCAGCCGCTCTGGGTGTCCTCTGTGCTCCCTGGAGTCCCTGTCCCCTCCGGTGTCACTCCAGAGCTTTGCCAGGTTTGGCTCTAGAAGGATAAGTGACTGTTTAGGATGAGCTGCTCATTCAAGGAAGGGTGGAGGGAGAAGGGAAAAGGGAAAAAAAAAAATTCAGCCCCTCCTGGGTGTCCTCTGCTTCCCAGACTCACTGTCCACTCCAGGTTTGTCTCTAGAAATGATGAGCAACTGTTGAGGATGAGTCTGCTCTAAAATGTCAAAACTGGAGGATGAAGAGGAAAACAAAAATTCCCTAGACCCTTCTGAGGTGTCCTCTGGCTTCCCAGAATCCCTGTCCCCAGTCTTGTGCACACTCCAGGTATGTGTCTCTAGAAGGATGAGAGATGGTTGAGGATGAGCTGCTCCATTCAATGGAAGGACTGGTAGGGAGATAGGTGAAAAGGGAAAAAAAAATTCAGCCCTCCTGAGTATCCTATGCTTTCCCAGACTCCTGTCCCCTCTTGGGTGCCACTCCAGGTTTGTCTCTAGAAGGAGATGTAGAGATGGTTGAGGGATGAGTGTCGGACCATTTCAAGGAAGGCTGGGGGAGAGGAAAAGGAAAAAAAATAAAATCCCAGGCCTTCCTGGGTGTCCTGCTGTGCTCCTTGGAGTCCCTTCCCCTCGTAGGCCACTCGCAGGGCTTTGCCAGTTTGGGCCCCCTGCCCTCAAGAAAGGAAAAAATGGGGGTTTTGAGTGTTTGGATGAGCTGCTCATCCAAGGAAGGGTGGAGGGAGAAGGGAAAAGGAAAAAAAGTAAAAATCCCAGCCCTTCATGGGTGTCCTCTGTGCTCCCGGAGTCCCGTCTCCGTGCCCCCCCTTTCCTCAAGTGGCTTTGGAGTGGTGGCTGTGCCGGGTTTGGCTCTAGAACAATGGTTGGGTTGTGGCTGTTTAAGGTGAGCTTCTCCATGCAAGGCAGAGAGGAGAGAGAAAGGGAAAATGGGGAAAAAAACTAAATTCCAGCCCCTCCTCTGGTCCATGGAGTCCCTGTTCCCTGCTGCGCCACTCCAGAGTGGTGGCTTGGCCAAGTTCAGCTCAGGGAATCTCCATCCCCCGAGGATTCTCCATCCCCCATGGAATCTCCATCCCCCATGGAATCTCCATCCCCCATGGAATCTCCATCCCCCATTTATGACGAATCTCCGCATGACGCCATCCCCATGGGGAATCCTCCATCCTCCAGGGAATCCCATTCCCAGTTCTCCATGCCCAGGGAATCTCCATCCCCCATGGAATCTCCATGCCCCAGGGAATCTCCATCCCCTGTGGAAGCTCCATCGGCCTCTCGTATGACCTGGTGCCACCTTGGCCTGGCACCGGACTGGTTTACCCGTGGGGATAAGAACCAGGGCAAAGTTTCCCATCCCAATGGGGTGAGCTGCTCAGGATTTGCCTTTTTTAGGATCATTTTGCAGCCAAGCTCAGTGTGGGGTACATTTTGGCGACTCGGCACCACACCCTGAGCGAGGTTCTGCTCACAAAATCGAGTTTTTTGAAGGATTTTTCTGCCCAAGGTGATGATTCCATGGACCACCTCACTGCCAAACCTCCTTGACACCAGAAACCTCCCAGTCCATGCTTGAGTTGTGAATTTTTTGACAATTTTTGCTCGGGACAGGGTGAGGTGGTTTGTGAAAGTTCTGAAACCCCAGATGTTTGTGGGGTGATGGGGATGTTGGATGTGTGTAGGGACATCCTCTAGGACTGGTTGGGGCAACAACATGATCCCAAAACAAGCCAAACCCCCAAATTTTTACCGAATTATGTGTGATTTTGGGATGCTGGCTTTGGAGGAATGGGGCTGGATTCACACACGGATCATTTCCTGGGATTTTCTGGAGGAGAACACCCCAAACAGCAGCTCCTGTCCCCACCATGGAGCGACTTCCAGGCAATGTGGAGCTCGGGAATCCTTGTCCCATCCCATGGCACATCCAAACTCAGTCCCTACAAAAAGCCCCGCACATTCCAGGTGAAAAATCCCAATTCTGGCTCTGCTCCGTCATCCCTGGGCTCCCAGGGGATGATTTACAAACTCAGGGGATGATGGAGTGTTGTTGGGTGGGTTTTTTTTTTGTCTCTCTCTCAATCCCTCCACAGATTTCTCCCTTTCCTCCCACGAGCCCTTGCTCACTGTGAGGAACTCCCAGGGTTTGATCCCAGGACCGAGGGCAGAGATCAGGAGAGGATTTTCCCTGCTCTGCTCCCGGTTTTAGGGTGGAATATTCACCATTCCCATCCTCCCTTCACACCTCCTCCTTGTTCTGCCTTTGCTTCCCGAGGATTTTTTTTGGAAATTTTGCTGTCCCCACTTCGTGGAGCAGCAGCTTTGGGCACAGCCCCATAAAGCCACACCCGAAATGTCCCTTTGGGGACATCCAGCGTGTCCCAAAAAGGACACAGATCTGCCATTGCCATCTTTGGAAAGCAACAGGAATGATTTGAAGGACAACAACACTCGGATGTACAAAACATCCCCATCACATTTTGGCTTTGGGGAACGAGGAAACTCCCTGGGGATGGATTTGGGGTGTGCAGAGGTGGAGAAATCCCTGTCACCCCCAGGTGAGGGACATCCCAAGCCACCTGCCACATCCCCAGGGACACCAATGTCCCCATCCCACCGGGAAACCGAGCTTTGGTGCTTTCCCAGGACCGGCCCAGCTTTCCATGACTGGACACTCATGGGAATGGTTGGAAAAATGGGTCAAAAATCCCGGGATCGCCGTTCCCAGGCTCGGGAGCGGGGCTGGCTCCGATCGTGACCGTCGCAATATCGCAGCACCGGCGTACCAACGGCGCTTTCGAAAGTATTTTTGACAAGGGTACTAATTAAATCATTAATTTGATCAACCGGCGCTGGTATTATCGCACGGTGGTAGCCTCCTTAATTACATGGACACCACATAATTAGCAGGCAAGCACACTCTGCGCTAATTGTTAATTAGGAAAACCATGGCTTCCCCTTGCCCCCCTTCCATCCCTCCCCTCGTGTTGTGGCTTTAGCTGAAGAGGCTCTGGTGGGCAGGAAGGATGAAAGATGAGGATAGACAGGAGGATGAGGAGGGGGTGTTGCACTCCCAGCACATGGCCCTGAGGGGGGGTTTGGGGTTCCAGGTGGGATTTGGGGTGGGGATGAGGTGCAGGAACACCTGGTGAACCCTGCTCTGGAATCATCCTCATCCCAATCCCATTGGGATGACCCCAAAACCCTTTGGGATGACCCCAAAACCCTTTGGGGTTTCACTTCTGAGCAGGGGTGAGGGTCTATCCTGCCCTGAACTGGGCATGCTGGGGTGAACTGGGTGCTCACTGGCTTTGGGCACCCCAAAAGGGGTGAATTTCACCCTCCCATGGGCACCGTGGGATTCCAGGACCGTGGATGGGCCTGGCACCGTGTTTGACCTCAAAACCTGAATTTTGGGGGAGGAATTGTTCCAGTTCCAGCTGTGCTACATCCACGAGGGATTTGGGATGCTCCATCCCAGCTTCTGCTGCCCCAAAGGCCCTCCGATCCCAGTTGCCAATTGGCAGTTGTGGGGGGTAGGAGAAGGAAAATGTTTTGTATTTCTCCAGCTCTCCCCATCTCCCATCCCCAAATAGTCCGCGTCCAACGACCTCCCACAACCCCAAATCAGCCATGCCCACACTGGGAGCTGTGTCAAAACCCCAAATCTAGAGTTTTCCTGCCATCTTTCCCTCTCTATTTATTTTTTATGTATTGTCTTTAACTGTGCAGTTTTCCGGGAAAATTAAAAAATAAATAAATAAAAAGGTCGCCACACACCTGCTGCAGAGGCTGTCTTTCCTGGAGGAGAGGGATTTGCAGCTGGGATTGCAGCCCCTGTGTTTATGGGGAAAGGAGAATATCTTGTGATTTTTTGCACAGGGGGAAAAGAGGAGGGAAAGGAAAAAGGAGAAGAGGAAAAAAAAAAAAAAAAAAGAAAAAGAAGAAGAGGTGAGAAAAATTGTGCGCTCATTTGAACAAATCTTTCTAATTAGAGGGCCAATTATTCCTATGGTTCCTTTTGTCAGAGTAGATTCGCTAGATTCTGGGATTCCGGCAGGTTTTCAGGCTTGTAGGGTAATTACAGGCTCGTAATTCTATTAAGATGGAAATTTGGGAGAAATACCTTATCATAACATTTAGATTTTGCCATCTGTGCTTGACAGGGCCTGCAGCTTGGGTGGAGAAACCGGGTGCTGCACTCCCATGCTGAGCCTGATCCTGATCCTCATTCCGTTCCCAGTCCTCATCCTGATCCCAATCCTGATTCTCATCCTTTTTCTGTTCCTGATCCTCATCCCGATCCTGATCCCAATCCTGTTCCCCATCCTCCTTAACTCTGATCCTGATTCTTTTCCTGAATACTGATCCTCTTCCTGATACTTAGAATCCCAGTCCCATTCCTCCGTTTCCCGAATCCTGATCCCTTCCTGTTCCTGATCCTCATTCGCTCATCTTCATCTATCCTGATGCTTGATCACAGTCCTAATTCCTGTTCCTGATTCCTGGATCCTGTTCTGTTCCTGATCCTGACCACTGATCCTGATCCTGTTCCGATCCATGAATGCCTGTTGTCCTGAATCCTCATCCTCATCTTCATTCCTACTCCTGATGGCTGACCTGATCAGTCTAGTTCCTGTTTCCTGATCTGATCCTGATTTCCTCATCTTTGATCCCGAATCCTGTGTTCTTGGGATCCTGATCCGGCAATCCTCCTTCCCCATCCTTCTCACTGATCCTGATCTTGTTCCTGTTCCTGATCCTGATCCTGGATCCTATTGCTTGATGCTGATCCTAGTCCCATGCCTGTTCCTGATCCCAGCTTTGATCCTGATTCACCCTCACTTCTGTTCCCTGTTTCCAATCCTAATTCCTGATCCTGATGCGACTCTGTCTCGATCCTCATCCTAAATCCAATCCTGATCCTGATCCAGTCCTCTCAGAATTCCAGTCCCATGACCTACAATTCCTGTCCCGGATCCCAAATCCTGATCCTGATCTTGATCCTGATCTCAGTCTTTATCGCTGATGCCAACCTGATCGCCTGATTGCCTGATCGTACTTCGCCTCATTCCTCGATTCCCTGATCTTGATCCTGGTCTCAATCCTCATTCTGATCCCAATCCCGATCCTGATAGTTTTCTTGTTCCTGGTCCTCATCCTAAATCCAATCCTGATTCTTCTTCGGTTGTTCTGTACTTGGTCCTCATCCTCATCTCACCCGTCAGATCCCAGCCTACCTGGTCCATCCTCGATCCTGATCTGATCCTTGATCCTGAATCCAATCCTGATTGATCGCTCAATTAATCTATCCTTCTTGTTCCTGGTCCTCATCCTGATCCTGTTCCTGATTCTGTTCCTGATCTTGATCCTCGTCCTGAT
>VKON01001367.1:0-52960 GCA_009741485.1 Malurus cyaneus samueli
GAGGATGCCCAGGACCCCCAGGAGGTGAGGAGGAAGTCACCTCTCCGGTTTCCCCTCTCTCTCTCCATCATCCCAGCCCAGCTTGCCCTGGCTGCAGACAACACCGCTGCTGACACCGTCCTGCGGGGATGGACTGGGGGATCTCCTTCCCTTCCCTCTGGCACAGATTCAAATCCCATCCTCTCCTTCTCCTCCTCCCACAGACAATGAGCTGCGGATGGAGACCAAGGAGGACAAATCACCCCCAGCAGAACCTCATGGAAAGGCGTTTTGTGCAGCCCAGGGGCAGGAATCCAATGAGAAGAAAAGCCCGGAGATCTTGGCAAGGAGGGGCCCAAACCCAGGCCAGGGTGTTCTAGGGAAAGACCACCAGTGCAGGAAGGCATCAGAGCTTCACCGGGGCTTGGACCGGGTGGTCCATGAGCAGCTTCAGCTGGGGAGAAGCCTACAGTGCTGGAGTGTGGGAAGAGCTTCACAAAAAGCACCGCGCTCTTGTCACCGGCGTGATCCACACTGGAGAATGGCTACGAGTGTGGGAATGTGGAAGGGCTTCAGCGGAACGTGACTGATCCGCCACCAGCGCATCCACAGGGGAGAGGCCTATAGTGTGGGAATGTGGAAAGACCTTCATCGAGCTCCCACTCATCTCCCCAGCGGATCCACACTGGAGAAGCCCTACTGTGGGGATGGAACACCTTCAGTCAGTTCCAACTTGTTCACCAGCGGACCACACTGGGGAGAGGCCCATGAGTCCTGAATGTAGGAAGAGGTTTCAGACCACCTCAGCTCTCCTCATACACCAGCCGGATTCACACCGGATGAGAGGCCTTCCGCTGTCCGACTGTGGGAGGGCTTCAAGCGAAACTCCACCTCGTTACCCACCAGCGCATCCACCACTGGGGAGAGGCCCTACCAGTGTTCCCAGTGTGGGAAGAGCTTCTACTGCAGTCTGGTTGGCCAACACCAAATGAGGCACCTAAGGGAAGCCTGTGAGTGCCGAGATGCCAGAAGCTTTGTCCTGCTCAATTTTACACCAGTCATCATTTTATTGCTATTTGGGTGGAAATTTGTTGTTTGGGAGATACTGAAGGATGTGGCGGTTCGGGCATTTGGTGCAGTTCCTCCATCTTTGTGTTTTAAAAGCAAGAGGAATAGATCATCACTCAACCTAGACACATAAAAGTACTCAATCTACTCAAAATGGCTCATTTCAGCCCAAAATACTCAATATCAACCCTCAGGGTGGATGAGGTTGGAAGGATTGAGTGAAGTGGGATGCAAATCAGGATGGGTGAGAAGGGTATTGGGTGGGGCAAGATGGGTGGGATGGGGTTTGGGAGGGGTGGAGTGATGGAAATATGGCTTGGAAGAGGGTCTTGATGTGCAGGGGGGTGGGATGGGTTGGGAAGGTGGGATGGTGTCTGGAAGGTGGGGTGGGTCTAAGACAGCCAAAGCTTGGGGATGATGAAGGGAGGGGGAACCTGTTCCTGAGTGATTTTTGGGATATTATATAACAGGATTTTTTCTCATGAGCCTTGAGGCAATAAAGAAAAAGGAGATTCATCCTTTCAGTGTGGTGCTGTGTGATGGGATTTGGGGATTCCTTTCTTGTTATTGCGGTTACTATTATTTGCTTGTGTTATTTATTAGTGTTATACTTCTAAACCCTCCACATTGTTAATAGTGGCCGGATGCCACTGGAAGGTCCCGTTCTTCTCCCACCAGGATTCAGCTGCACGGTCACTTCCAAGTTGCCAGTGGCTTCTAAAGGTGGAAAGCTCGTTTATGTGGTTTTGGTGTGGATTGGAGATGGAGAAGGGTATCGCCATCCAGGGGCCCAGCACCGCTCAGCCACCACATCTGTGTTCATGGCCCCTCACAGCTGCCCTCCCTGGGACAGGGGGACCCCCTCCTGCCAGGGCTGAGACCCCTCACAGCCCCTCACAAACCCAATGGCCCTACAGCCCTCACACAGCCCCTCACGCCCTCACACATGCTCCTCACAGCCACTCACAACCCCATAGCCCTCACAGCCCTCACAGCTCCTCACAGCCCTCACCTCCCCTCACAGCCCTCTCACAGCCCCTCACAGCCCTCACAGCCCTCACTGCTCCTCACTGCTCCTCACAGCCCTCACAGCCCCTCATGCCCCTCACAGCCCTCACACCCTCAAGCCCCTCACAGCCCTACTGCCCTCACTGCCCTCACAGCCCTCACTAGCTCCTCACTGCTCCTCACAGCCCTCACTGCCCCTCACTGCTCCTCACAGCCCTCACAGCCCTCACTGCTCCTCACAGCCCTCACTGCCCTCACAGCCCCTCACAGACCCTCACTGCCCTCACAGCCCCTCACAGCCCTCACAGCCCTCACAGCCCCTCACAGCCCTCACAGCCCCAATGGCCCCTCACAGCCTCCTCACTGCTCCTCACTGCCCCTCACAGCCTCACAGCCCAGCCGCCCAGCCTCTCACAGCCCCTCACAGCCCTCACTGCCCCTCACAGCCCCTCCAGCCCTCACGCCCTCTGCCCTCACAGCCTCACAGCCCCTCACTGCCCCTCACTGCCCCTCACTGCCCCAAGGCCCCTCACTGCCCTCACAGCCCTCACAGCCCTCACTGCTCCTCACTGCCCTCACAGCCCCCATGCCCTCACAGCCCTCACACCCCTAGCCCCTCACAGCCCTCCACCCAAGGCCCCTCACAGCCCTCACAACCCTCAACAGCCCCTCACAGCCCTCACAGCCCCTCACTGCTCCTCACAGCCCTCACTGCCCTCACAGCCCTCACTGCTCCTCACTGCCCTCACAGCCCTCACTGCTCCCTCACAGCCCCTCACTGCTCCTCACTGCTCCTCCACAGCCCCTCACAGCCCCACAGCCCCCTCACTGCCCCCTCACAGCCCCTCATGCCCTCACTGCCCCTACAGCCCCTCACAGCCTTCACGTCACCCCTCACTGCCCTCACTGCCCTCACAGCCCCTCACTGCTCCTCACTGCTCCTCACAGCCCTCACTGCCCCTCAATGCCCTCACAGCCCCTCACACCAGCCCCTCACAGCCCCTCAGCCCCTCACAGCCCTCACAGCCCTCACACCCTGCCCATCACAGCCCTCACAGCCCCTCACGCCCTCACAGCCCCTCACTGGCCCTCACAGCCCCTCACAGCCCCTCACAGCCCCTCACAGCCCTCACTGCCCCTCACAGCCCCTCACAGCCCCTCGCAGCCCTCAAAGCCCCTCACAGCCCTCACATATGCCCCTCAACTGCCCCTTCACTGCCCCTCACAGCCCCTCACAGCCTACAGCCTCACTGCCCCTAATGGCCCCAGGCTCAGGGCTCTTCTGAAGGACAAGGAATCGGGCCCTGCTCATTCCCCTTTTATTTCAGTCCCTTCACAGCGACGAGCTTGATTGCCATGCTACCATTCCACCATTATCTCTTTGGTTACTTCGGTGGGAATCCCTAATCTGTCCCAACACCTCAGCATTCTCCCCAAGGGACTCTCCGGCGGTATTATGGGATCGTCATCTCTTTTGCTTGGACCCCTTCCCAGCTTTACCTTCGCAACCCTCCATGGGTGCTCTGTTTTACCTGTGCTGCCCTCCTTGGGAGCCCTCTCAGGTTTACCTGTGCTACCTCCAGGGTGCCCTCCCAGTTTACTCTCCGAAGATCCCATTTACTCACGGTGAGATTTTCAGTGGTCCTTCCCTGGGACTCTTCACGGACCCCCCTGGTCGCACTCGTCTGTCTCCTGGACAGTCTTTGGGAACCCAATCAATCGTCCGGTGGGCCGCCACCAAGGGGAGCTGATCACCAAAACTGGGTGAGGCGCGCCTTCAGCTCCACTTGCTGCCCGCCGCCTCCGGACGGTGGAAGAATCCCGGACGAGTCCCCAAATTGTAAGGAAAATTAATTCACAAGCACCAGAGGTTTATGTCCAAAAAGGAGACAGAGGAGTCCCGCACTTTATTCATGAATAAAGGGAGAGGTCATGGGCATTTCCCATGGGTCTTTCAAATATCTAGAGGATGCAACCTCTTTTATCCCAATTTCCCGCGCGTTCCCTCTCTTCCCCATTGGCTGAGGTACTGAAAGTTACAGGCTCCCGAAAGCCTGATGAAACCCCCTTCTATCATAATTCGCCCCCCCCCCTCTTTCAGTTTACATTTCTGTGTCTCTGCTCTGGCAGTTTATTTACATAGTCATAGATAAGGAATTCCTATGGAAATCCTCCCTGTTGTTTCTATCTCCCAGCATCAGCCTTATCTCACCCAGAGACCAGAGACAGAGTCTGTTTGTAAAGACATTCCCTTCTCCTTTCAATCTCCTGTTTAGAGAATAAAATCCCATATAAACACGACTATATTGAAGAGATTAACTGATAATATACGTTTATTTACAAGCGTGATTGGCACATTTAAGGCTTGATTGCCATGCTACTCACAAACTACTATTAAATGTAAATAAAACTCACTTTCAAATTTCGAAGACAAAATTATAGATCCGTGCTGTATTTAAAACTACCTGGTAAATAATTTCACATATTATGGACAAAAGTAATGCAAAAACTACACAAGAAGAGTTTGAAAGGTCAAATAGGCAAGATAAATCGGTTGGTTTTGGATCTGCCCACATTCTGGTTCACAGCTGTGGGAAAATGGTCTATGAGCCAGACGCAAAGGTGCACAACAGGGACAACACTGTGACACCTTAAATACCCCAGGTTTCTTCTTTAATAACTCTCGGGAATAGAAGAACGTGTAAAGTTTGCAACAGAGATACATTTGGAGAGGAGAAATGTTTAGACAGAAGAAACGTCACATGAAGGATACTGACCACGTGCAGTTCTGGCGGATGCAAACCCCCTATTAGCTAAGAAAGGAGCTAACACTTTGCAAACTCAGCAGTGTGCCTGACAGCATGCCCTGACCATTTTTGCCTTCAGCTATGGATGCTATACCCTCCTACCCTGCCGCATATCACAGAAAGCTCCTTGCATTGGTCTCCTGCACCACATGTGCCAGTGTCAAGCACCAGCGCACCTAGCACAAGGAAGCTGAACTGGACGGGGGAAAGGATCACCAATGGAGACAAGTTCCTCCCGCTGACAGCTCATCTCCACATTCAGTGTCTCATTGGTCTCTTGCCCAGAAAGGACCAATGAGACAGGCAGGAAAACGCCTCGGGGCAGCGCGGCGTTGGGCAGGAGCGGATGGCACGGCACCGAGCGGGGACAGTCACCTTGTCCGGAATCGAGTACGCACTGCAGGGAGGGCAGCGGAGGAGCAGAGGCGGCCACCCAGCAGCACCAGGACAACATCGACCTTGGCTCCCCGCTCTCAGCAGCGACACGGGCAGGGCCAGCGGCCCCTCACAGCGGCTCATGGACTTGCTCGCTTGTCCCAAATCCCATCCCATTATGGACCTCACTTAGGGTGATGACTCAACATTTAGGTTCAATTGGGCTAGCCACCCATTGCCACTCTTCAGATCCTCCTGGCCCTGTGCGGAGCCAACCATTGTTAAGGTTAAAAACTACAGTAAGCACAACCTAGAGAGTGCAGGCTGCTCCGTGATATCTTGAGAAGAGTTGCTAGTGAGCTATCTACAGAGCTGTTGATGCCCGAAAAGGCTTAGAAATAAAACCCCATAGACCGGTGTCTATAGAGCAGGTATTTGTTTTTTGCAGAGCTGGAGGTGAGGGGGATTTCTCCTCCTAACCCACCTGCCTGTGCTTCAAGTTGGCACATATTTATGTCGTAAGCACGGTGTAACATGAACATTGTCACTGCCCCCCATACGCCCACCATACACGGGCACAGAAATACACGATATCACAGTTTTACAAGTGCACATGTGTCATCCTCAATTCGGTGGTGGCGTGGGTCTCCCTCTAAAGAGATACCATCCTCTTCATCATGGTGGACTTTTAACTTTTGTCTTCAGGGCATGCGCAGTTGCGATGTTCATGGGTTTTTTCTGGTCCTCCAAGTGGTCATTTCCAATTATTTTGCTGATTGTCCCGTGCTTCTGCCCAGTTCTTATTAGTGCTCTCTACTGTTCCTTGTTATAGCATCTACCTGTCTACTTTCTTCAGAACTTTTCTGATTTATGCCTCTTGGTGATTTCACTTATATTTATACTAATCCAGCTGGTTAGATTATGCAGCTGGTATACTACATATTGTTAATACACTAAAAAAACTTATAGCAATATATATATGTATATATAAAGCTATCATTGATAATATATTGAAAGTGATTACATTGTATTATAATAATATGTAAAAAGATATTACATTCTTATATTGATAACATATAAAAAGGCTATAGAAAGTTTTCAATTAGTAGGCCTCATAAGCACTTTGCCACTTTGATCTAGACCATATGTATCACTGTGCTTATGCTTTCATGTGAACAGAGCTAGCTGATTTCCTTCCGAGGAAAACTAGAGAGCAAAGTAACCAGGGGACCTCTACTTGGCAGATTGTCAAGGAACTAAGCACAGTGAAAACATGTCCATCCGGGTCTCCTGGTATGATGTACTTTATCTGCTGGAAGATACAATGTCATACAGAGATATTGCAGGATACAAAGCAGAGTAACCAGCTCCTACAGCAGTTTTCCAGAGCTGTTAGTGCTTCCAATGCAAATCGCCAGGTACCAACACTTCTGAAAATTATGACCTTTACTGGCTTCATTGCCTTGACTATAAGAAAAATGCCTGCCCACTGGGAAAATAAGACTTAGAGCAGCACAAGAAACCTAAAAACCATTTCTGAGCTTTGATGTATGAATTTTAATAATATTACTTTGTTTATGATCATCACTTGAAGTAATTTGCTTGCTTTTTCTATTTTTGTGATTTGGAACATTATATTGATGTGTCTTCACTCTTAATTTAAAACAAAACTCAGTTCATATTTTTTCACCATCGTTCAACAAAACTATTGTTCTGGAAATTTTCTTTCCTCTCCTTCATAGTGTGTATGCCAATGTTGAAACAACACTCCCTCTTGTCCCTACTAACTTTGCTTTACTTGTCATTGTGGGATAGTTTTGGGCATATTGACTGAATGCCTTTGGATAAAACTAAAATCCATGTAATGGAAGGCCTGTTTATGTAAGGGGAAGATGAAGAAAGCATAGAAGTTTTCAGATTAATGTTAGTTTGATTTTTACATTAATTTTATCTTTGTTTCACTTGAATTATTTTAAAGCTGCCCTGTTTTAAACAATAGAGAAATTAAAGGCCATTCACTTGAAACATAATAGACACCACTGCTTTGTCCCCTATTCTCCCTACTGGAACTATAGGATTATCTTCTATTGGGTTGTGCCCTCCCTATCCATTCAAGGTCCAAGACAGTTCTACTGTTCAGGTGCCAAGCTATGGTATCCACACCTCACAGAATCTGGTCCCCTTTTGCCTTAGCACTGCTGTACCTCAGCACCCATTCACGATGCATCTTATCAGCCTCTCTCTCATGGCTCCTGAAGTGCAACAGTTACATAACAACACCCCAGTGTCTGCAGCCTGTCCAGCTACCTGAGTAGGGCAACAATTGTCTCCTCGGGAAGTCTCCTGGTTCACCCCCACAGGAGCTGTGGATTTTAGGCACCTAGAATGAAGCTTGTTGTACCACCTTTAAATTGATCAACCCAAGGAATAGCCTCATATCTTAGGTGGGTCAATGCCACAGAACTGTGGTATCAAAATGCTTCCCACTGGCATGATTCAACAGCAGCACAACAAAGTCTGAGTTTTAGTACACGTATGTAAATTCCACAGGGTATCATCCACCCATGTATCAGCTAAAACACGGATTCCTTATTTGTATTTGACCACCAAATAATACATCAGATAAAGGGACAAGGGTCCTGTTGCAACACATGGCAGTCCAGTACTCTGGCTTGACCTAGTCCCTATTCCTTTCTCATTTGTCCCTCTCCTTCAGCTACAGTTTCCTTCATGTCTGTCTACAGATAAACCGGTGCAGATGGATCAAATGATGATCTTCTCTCTTCCTCAATCCCGACTACTCCACCTTCCACACTCTCTTGCTCTGGGAATTCTGTGCCATATGATGAAAGACTTGTATTTTTTGTCCTTCTGTATCTTTCTTGTCTACCCCTTGGTTGAGGAGTAAACGAAAGAGACGGGTCCATTCAGTTAGCTCTCCCTTATTAGTCCCCTGTTGATTCTCCTGCTTTTCTGCTCTCCCCTGATCCTGGGCTGATTTCTCTGATTCTAATCCCAGTAAATCCTCTAACTGACTTAATTTTTTAATCACCTGTTCAATCAGGCTCCCCTGCTCTAGTAAGATGAGATGAGATAAGATAAGATGTAAGATAAGATATCCATCCCTTCAGGCATCTCTGTAAGATTCCATATCCCAGGAGTTAGGGGCTGGACCATATAAAGCTCGGGAGACCCCACCATGACACTGATTTTCATTCCTTCTACTTTAAGCAGATTGCAAGCTTGTCTTAAAGTTGTCCATTCTTTGGGCACAGATGGCCATGCAGCATTATTGGTATACTGAGTTGAAAACCTTTCCACAACAACTGCAACTAGAGTGGCATTTTTGCCCCAATACAGCATAACACCGACTGCACATATATACCAGATATAAGTCCCTTTTTTACATCTCTGTCATCCAGCAAAATTGTCAGCGTTTTCCTCCATAAGGCCCACTGGCTACTTTTGAGGTTTCTCCCTGGCCTCTGTTTGTATTTGTCCAGTAAATTTTTAACTTCCTCAGATCAGATCCATCTGTCTGGACAGCCGGTGCATTCCCCCCAGTCACCAGCTTTTGTTTAAAGACAGGAGCTGCACAGACACCTTCCTTTTTTTATTTCTGATTGCCCAGTAGAAGAACAAGATTCATTAGCACTCCAAATGTTTCCATCCTAAGTCTCCACACCCCTTTCTGGGTCTGTGACAATAGCATGGACTCATCAGGCATCAAAGCGCCAATAGCAGGTGTGTGCTGGTAGTTTGATGGGTGCAGTAGAAAACTGTAGGCAGCAAGATTTTTCTCAGCTGGCACTTTTGTGAACTCTGTCAGATGTTTGTGGCTGGACTCTGTGAGAGTGAAAAGATTTGTGAAGGCAAAAGAGTTGGTGTTGCCGTCTGAGTGCAGTGCAAATAACAGTTTTCAGTTGGAAGGGGCAGATCAGGGCAATCTTTTTGTCCTGACACAGTCGATTTGAGAGCAGGGACGTTTGCAGCTTGGCTCTGTCCTTGGGGTGGTTTCGAGCTGGGCTCGGTGCATTTCGTTCTTTTGCAAGTCGGCATCGCCATCGTACGGTGGCATTGATGAGCGCTGCCAGTGCCCTGGTAAAAGCCAAGCGCCTTTCTGGCCCGACCCTGTTTGTGTGCGAGAGGTTCGCTCAAGTGCTCCGTGGTGGATCTCTTGGAGAGTGACAGAATGTGATCCTGCATCTAGCAGGAAGGAAGAGGAATCGTCCGTGAAGTTTATAGGCTGCAAAAGAAAAGGCAGTTCCAGCATGACCTCTTTCTTTGAACCTTTATGATTAGCTCCTCATGTAACTTGCACCCCCTGAACTACATCAAACTCTCTGGACACATGCACTTTCCCTCAAGATTCATGTACTATCTAACCTTCTCACTCTCACAGTTCCCAATCCCACTTCAAAATGCCCAGCAGCTGCTCACAAAGAAAATGTCCTAGAGCAAAACCCAATGTTGACCTTCATTATCACTTTGCAGTCTCTAAACTAGATTAAACACACTAGTGATTTGCACTTTCCTTCTCAACTATATATATATCATCATCACATTCTCTCAGACAATATTATGATACAAAGTCCATCGCTAAAACAAAGCATTTCCAGTTGCAGTGCGGACTTACAGATGTGCCAGGACAGAAAGCATTTGCTGACCTTTTCTCTTCCCCAATAGTCTCGGTGCAATCACTTTCAAACACTTTCTGTGTCATTGAGTACAAGCGAGTATATCTCACAGAAAAGAAAGCATGAAAATAGATGGGGTTCCTAAATTACTGTCTTCTCTTAGCAGCCTTGAAACTGCACACAACACACAGAGGCTCTGTACCCTTCTTGACACTCCTCTTGCAGGCTGGACATAGCCCACCCAAGTCCGGTGCTCTGCAGCTTTGTTCTTTGACTTTTGAAACATGTTGTGCTTTCGTTCTCCTGGATGCGATTGTCGTTTACTTTTCACATAGAATACTGTGCAGGCAGCGAAGCACTCCAGTGTACTGCTTCTGCTGAAAAAAACCTGGGCCATGCACTTTCCTTCTCAACGCTACGTAGCCCCACATTCTGCCTCTCTTGCAGTCTTGAATCTAAACAAAAGCTTTTTGGCTATATCACACACAGAGAACTATGATAGAACAAGTTTGCCCAGAGCTTGCCCCTGAAACTTGTGGAAACACACCACATTGATCAAGGGGCAGTTCTTTTGCCTTTACAACTTGCAAACCACAGACAGATTGCAGAGTGGTCTGCATGTTCCTTTTAAGCTGCAAGTACCACTGTGCACATTACAGCCTCGTAAAGACCAGAGATCCAGATAGACCTCTCACACAAAGAACAGGTGCCAGGAAAAAATCTTGTTCTTCATTAGCCCTTCTTGTCACCCAGATAGTGTGTATGTTGAAAGTCTTGGACACAATGCATCGTGGATGTGTGCAGTATATATGTTGGAAAAGTGCAAAGCTGAGTGCTGTGAATGGGTTTTCCTCAGCTCTAGGTACAATCATGCTCTTTCTGTTTCACCGAGTCCAAAGTATTCATCTAGCGCTCTCTCAGTGAAATGTGCCAGGGGAGAAGCACTTGCTGGATTAGTCTTTCTATTCCCAAGACTTTCAACACAGCCCCACAACCTGGGCGAGGAGGAGGAGGTCCGTATCTCCATGGAGTCTGATGCCTTTCAGTGGGTGTGAGTTGTAGGCTGAGTCAGCAAGAGAAGAGGGAAATTTAGGAATGCTTCCTGTTTTGACACTTGTCTGTGGAGATATAGCTGCTTGACTCTGTAACTGTCAAGGTGTATGAAGGTTCTTATCCATGTTGTGGGATGGAGTTCAACAGGTGCAAGTTACTTGTTGAACCAGCCAGCAGCATTCTCAGCTGACACTGGTGGTCAATGAGCTCTTAGCTGGACTTTTGCAATTGTGTCTCTAGGCTTTGAATGTGACTGTACAAATAACTGAGAAGGAATGCGCATAACATGATTCTGAAAAGTTGAAAAGCTGCTAGAAGAGGTTGCCGCAGCCCGCAGGAAAGACGACGCGAGCTCCAAGTGAAGCAGGTCCAGATTCTTCTTTATTAACTGCTCTTACCAGCAGACTAGCATGAGTTATATACACTTTTTTATGTCCTGTACATGCAGTTACACCAATCATACATGTCGCAGCTAGCCACACAATCAGGCAGCTCCCAGTGTCCACTCGCCATGATCCTTGTTCTAATTTGTGGGTTAGTTTCACTTAACCAATCCTGTTTACTTCTGTGGCTGGCTGCGTCAGCTAGTACCTCCCAACACTATGTCGTGCCCAACCCCCGCACACATTCATATTGCTGTGCAACAGCCAGGGCTCCCACGAGAGGTTAGCCAGCAAGTGTTTCTTTTGTGGCATGAGAATTCATCTTGCCCCTTGATTATGGTGTTAATCAACAGTTTCAAATGACAAGTGGAGTTTCTTTCAGCACCACATTAAATCTCACCTAGAGACCCTCAGGATCTTAGCAAAATGCCCGAGAACAAAAGAAGCAATGCTGGGTATCCGTTTTCTTAGGCAGCTTTAAATGCACAACACACACTGCTATTATGCTTGTTTGTTTAGCTGCATATGCATTTGAAATTTTGTTCTCTCTCTGAGCTCAGCTCCATCATTTTCATCTGGAAACATTTAGGCTGGGTTTCACATTCATTTTGAAGGTTATCAACACATTGAATATGAGTCTTTCTTTCAAACTCCTTCTTGGAAGGAGTTTGCTTGGAAGGAGTTTGGAAGGAAGATTGCTTCCTTCTTGGAATTGTGAAGAGCTCATGAACCTAAATTAACTATATGAAGTGTAACTATTGGTCGCAAAAGGTGTGTGCTTAGCAAGCTCTTGCAGCCTGCACATTGAACTTGCATCCTGTGGAAAGCAACAAACTCCTTTGGAGTTATGCACTTTCCTACTCAGTTTCCATCACATTCCTTCCCTCTTGTCAAGGCCAGCTTTCAAACTTAGTATGTCCAGCAGCCATACCAAGGCTCCGAAATCAAAAAGTAAGCACTGGCCCTCACTTCCCACTTGCAGCTTAGAAAGTGCGGTACACACAGCTAGATGGACCCTCAAGCACTTTCAGTCTCACAGAGTCCAGTTGCAAAACTAGAAACGTTCAGCAGCTGGTCCCATAGAAAGGGTTGCAGAAGAAAGATGCCCTGATAGAATTCACTTTTCTTTTGCAGCCTATAAACTGCACAGCCTACAATGAAACGATTCCTCTTCCTTCCCAGCTAGATGCAGGATCACATTCTATCTTTCTCCAAGAGCCAGGATCCACCACGGAGCACTTGGGCGAACCTCTCGCACACAAACAGGGTCGGGCCAGAAAGGCGCTTGGCAGCGCTCATCAATGCCACCGTACGATGGCGATGTCGACTTGCAAAAGAACGAAACGCACCGAGCCCAGCTCGAAACCACCCCAAGGACAGAGCCAAGTTGCAAACGTCCCTGCTCTCAAATCGACTGTGTCAGGACAAAAAGATTGCCCTGATCTTCCCCTTCCAACTGAAAACTCTTATTCCCATCACACTCAAAGGGCAACATGAACTCTTTTGCTCTAACAAATCTTTTCACTCTTGCAGAGTCCAGCTACAAACCTGAAATAGCCACCAAAACCAGAGTTCACAAAAGTGCCAGCCGAGAAAGCGCTTGCTGCCTGCACCTTCAACTGCACTCATTGATTTACCAGCACACATCCGACTATCAGCACTTTCCTTTTCAGCTCAAGATACCATCCTAAGCCTTCTGTTTCACAGAGTCACGATCAAAACTGGAATGGAATCAGAAACTGCTCAGATGGCACCAGAGACCTATTATATTGTTGCTCTGAAAAAAGACACTTTGATTTATTTAAACTTTGAGGTAAATTTAAAAATTAAGTTCATTAACATCAGATATGCCCAGGCTTGAAGATAAGGCATAAATAAAATTGATCGTAATGCATCACTTCAGTTGATGGCAATGCTTGAACAAAGAAGCCACTCAAATGCCCTTTAATGTGAAAATCTAAAATAATCTTAAATCCAGTTCTGGACAAGAGCAGCCGGAGACAAGAGCTTTTACCAATTCCGAGTGTGGTTTTCAAAGCGATTGACCCCAAAGCCTGTGTTTAACTCCAGTGGAGCTGTGCTCAGCAGCTCTGACAACGGGACCTGAAATAAAAGAGCTGGGTCACACCCCTTTCAGTAGCAGCCACCAACTGCACAGTGACAACTGCTCTTCGTAGAGGAAAATGGTCTTTGGGATCATCTTAAGCTCAAGCATGAGGCCAGCCCAGTGCCAGCCCCTGAGCAGCTGCCCGTGCAGGCCAGGAGGGGAAGGAGGGATTGCCTTGGAAGCTCCTGAGTGCCCTCAGTGGCCATGGAGTCATCACCACATTCCCAAGCAGCAGCTGTGGAGCAGGAGAAGTGCCCAAAGTGCCCCCGGGGTGTTTGGGGTGCCTGGGCCATGGGGCCCTGGGCAGTGGGGAAGGGCTGGGGGGCAGGTGCCAGGGCAGGGGGCAGTTGGGCCGGGGCAAGGGCTCTCCAACTGCCCTGGATGTGGAACTGGAGCCCAGTAACCGCCAGAACGGCCGATGGAGCCCTGGCAGGTGAGTGGGGAAGGGGCAGCTCTCCCTGTGTCCGGCCCAGAGGGGCCCTGTGAGGGCCTGGGCCATCCCATGGGGAACGGTTCCCTTTGGCAGCAACAGGGCATTACTGGGGAACTGCTCCGGAGCTGGTGGCAGCTTTGGTGCTAGCCCTGGGGACAAGGCCCAGCAGGGAACGGGGGCTCCTGGCCATGCCGGGGCACACTCACATCTCCTCCTGTCAGCATGGGCACTGATGAAGCAGCAGGTTTTCACTGCATTCCCAACAGCCCAGTTCACAGGCCAGTCTCAGCCCTTCCCAGAGACTGCCATTGGTTTATCCCAGTCATCTCCCAGATGATTCCTTGTGGCCCAGAGGAGCCCAGAGGGAGGATCAGGAGGTGCTCATGGACCTGGAGCACTTCTGTGGGAAAGGCTGAGAGAGCTGGGACCACTCGGCCTGAAAGGCTCTGCAGAGACCTTAGAGCTCCTTCCAGCAGCTGAAGGGACTCAGGGAGAGCTGGGAAGGGACTCTGGACAAGGACCTGCAGGGACAGGACAAGGGGGAATGGCTTACAACTGACAGAAGGTAGGGTGTGATTGGATATTGGGAAGAAATTCCTCCCTGGAGGAGGAATAGTGAGGAGGGTGGTGAGGCCCTGGCACAGGTTGCCCAAACAGAGGTCACCCTGGAAGTGCTCGAGGCCAGGCTGGATGGCTCTTCCCTTCTGGTGTTCTCATCAAGACACCTTCCAACATGTTCTGTTTGTTCCATTTTCAAACCCCAGGGCTGAAAGGATTCCCAAAGAGGGGAGGAAGAGCTGAGCTGCAATTCCTGAGCTGGGGTAGGCTGGGAAAGCATTTAGGAGCAAGTTCCTCAGGGACAGCCATATAATCCTGAGTATGCTCTTCCCTGTGTTTTTCCAGGTGACCCAGGAGCTTGGACTGAGTGAGCAGTTCCCTTCCCACATGTTTTCTCAGCCAGGAGCTTTCTCAAGAGACCCTGAGGTAAGTACAACTGTGCTGAGCTGGCTCAAGACTGGTTTGAAATGGGATTTAGGCAAAGGAATTGCAGGAACCCTGCAAGGGGGAAGCTGCTGGGCCATGGGTCCCCTCTCTGTTCCTGAGTGTGGTTCATTTCTCTGTGCCCGATTTCTGGATCCCCAGTGCACCCCAAAAAAAGACTTCTTTTCTCTGCTTGGTTGGTTTAACAGCATCTTTGACAGTGAACATGTTCAGCTATAACAAGAATTTGATCTCAGACACCACAAATTAATTTCATCAGAATCACAATAATACGTCCTAAGCACAAGCACAAGCAATGTGCTCAGTGCAGAAATAGATTTTGTATGTTTAAGCTGATTTTGAAATTGGTTCTCCATGAATGAACATCCATTCTGTTGGGATTAGAAGTGGCATCTCAGATGATGCTTTGGAATACGAAAGAATACCTGTCCTCCCCCTAGCAGGATCAAGTAGAAAAGGGGCATTAGATCTCCACTGCAGCACTGTGGTCAGCTTTTTTTTCCCCCAGAGACTGCATTTTATTTCATTCTGTTTCTTCATTTTAATTTAATTTACTTTAATTTAATTTAATAATATGCTTGAAATCTATTTATGCCAATGCATCCAGAAAAGTTAAAAGAATGCAAGGCAACTAATTTTAACATAATGCTCTGTCATGTCATCTTGTTTGGTGCTAAAATCCATGGTAAAACATTGTGAGAAATCCCGCCTGGAAACCTAACAGAGCTCTCCTGGGGCATTTTGCAAAGGCAGACCATGACAAGGACAAGGACTTCATGCTGAAAGAGATTTAGATTGGATATTCGGAAGAAACTCTTGGCTCTGAGGGTGCTGAGGTCCTGGCACAGGTTGTCCAGAGAAGCTGTGGCTGCCCTGTCCCTGGAAGTGTCCAAGGCCAGGTTGGACAGGGCTTGGAGCAACCTGGGATAGTGGAAGGTGTCCCTGCCTACAGCAGGGGTTTGGAATGAAATTATCTTTGAGGTAACTTCACACCCAAACCATTCTGGGATTCTCTGAGAAGACTAAATCCCATGATTCTCACCTCCCATTCCTTCTCTTGCAGGCGTGGCAGGAGGCAAAAGAACACAAAGAACAGCTCTGGAGTAACGCAGACAGAGTGAACCATAAACAGAAAGCAGAAAGCCACGGCAATCTCTCCCGGACAAATGCAGAAACACCAGCTGAGAGCAGCCAAGGGCCATTGCCCAGCCCGGCACTGCACATCCCCTTCTCTAGACTCAGGGAAATAGAAGCGGAGTTGATGTGCGCTGACGAGGCAGACACTGAGTTGGAATCTGGCGAGTCTGTGGTACCCACAGTGCCACCAACAGCGGCTCAGCCTCCTGCCCAAGCCTCAGGGCACAGCCTGTGGCACCGCGTTGGCACAGGGCTCCAGGTGGTCCTGCGAGAAGGCAGAGCTCAGTACAGGCAGCAGGATTTTGCAGCAGCAGCTGCCAAATTCTCCACAGCACTGGAGGTACGGGGCTGAAAGGCTGCAACCACACAACAAAGCCATGGCAGGGCTATCCTGGCACTCCCTGCAGCAGTCATAGCACAGGGAACCAGGAGCACCAACCTGGTATGCCTAGGGTTGGAGAGAAATCCTGAGATAAATTTCACCTGAAATCTGAAAATTAAGAGGTATAAGGACTTTCAAGGCCATTGTCTCTTTCCCAAATCAAAGAAAGAAGCAAAACCAAGAGCCATTAGCTGCTTTACAGGAATATGGTTGGTGATGTGAATACGGGACTTGCAAGCTTGGCCCTCTGGACTCTTTCAAAGATTTCCTCTCCACCCTGACCCCAATCCCTTCAGCCAGGTACTTGACATCCTGAAAAAGGGGCCAACTCCACTTGTTTTAGCACTGTCCTGCCAAACTTCATTCAAAAGCTTTTGTCAAATATTGGGACTTTCTGGTTCACAAGCAAATATCTTATTCCTATTTCTGTTTTCTACAATACTGAAGTAATTTTGTAAGTGATAAATATTATAACAGCCAGTGAGTAAAATGATTCAGTGTCATCCTGTTTAGGGGCCTTTTTGCCACCTGTATTCAGAAATGAGCTTGTGGTAGGGGCAGAACCACTGGTCACTTAAGAAGAAAGGAGGACTTGTCTCCTAAGAGCAAATGGAAAGGCTGATAAATGGACATACTGGAGAAAAAGATAAGGAGTTCATTCCTGGGATTGTGGATGGAGTGCTTGGGACATCACAGAATTGTAGGGCTGGGGCTTCTCAGTAGTCTCTTAATCCAGCTGTCCTCAGAAGCAAATCCAGAACATCCCTGAAAGGCAATTTTGTCCTCTGTAATGATTTTTGTAATGCTGACTTTAGTGAAAGCCAGAGTCTATTTGACTTCAGTTTCCTCCACTGATCAGTCACAAAAAAGCATTTCCGTCTAACAAATGGTGTATTATGATGTTAGGAAGTCATGGTTTTGTTTCATGTGCAGCTTTGCAGTAAAGGCTTTGCTACAGAGGATCCCTTGAAACCCACTCCAGATGATATTTCCAGGTTTGCCAGCTGGATCGAGTCAAAGCTCGTCATCTGCTACTTAAAACTGGGGCAGCCTGGTCTTGCTCTGCATCATTCACACAGGTAAGAGAAAATCTGGATTAGATTCACTGCTAAAACTGAAATCCAAAATGAAACAAAGACTAGGAATAAATGCTGTGCAGGAAGAACCAGACTATCAATAAGAAAAGAGGAATCAAGAAAACACACCTTATACATGGCACCGATGTTTAGATTGGGCCAGTTCTCCAAATGGAAGATTGCAGCCTCAAGAGGCCTGTACACGTTCACTGCTTTGATCCTGCAGAAGGCAAGGAGCCCTTGGGTACAGCTTATCTGAATCCCAGACACATGCAGGGGGTTCATCCTCCAGAGCAGTTCCAAGCACCAGTTCTGGACTGGGAGCCCGAAAGCCCAGGAGTGGCCAGAGAACCTCAAGGGCACAACTGGCAGGGATACACACAACCTGTATTGTCAGGTGGAGTTTTCTGTCAGGTGAGCCAAAAACAGAGGAAAAGTTGGCACCTCTCCCATCAGAAGTTACCCTGCTTGCCAATCCCACTGTTGAGCTGCTGCCAATTTTATCCTGCCACCTTTTATCATATTGCCTTAAAGCCTGGAAATCTGGTACCTGGAATTGCATCTGTTCAAGTGAAGGGTCTAACACAGGGGCCAAGGTTCACCCATGGAGTACCTTTGCCTTGTACAGAGTGTGTTTCCAAGTCTCTCAAGTTCCCCTTCTGATCCATTTGAGATGCAGTTTTCCCAGGAGATGGGTCGGACTTTTTGCTCCTCTTTGAGGAGCTGGGAGTTAACAAGACCTTGTGCTGTAGCAGTTTTGTTTATTTTACCTCCATGCTGAAGGCAAGAGAGAGTATTACTCCTGGAACTTTTTCTTCTAGAACAATACACAAAACCCAAATGCAATTGCATTTAGGATAAAACCACAATGAAATGAATATTTTAGTAATATTTTTAGCAATGTTTTTTTCAACAATCACAGCTGGAGAGAGAGGGAGAGGAGGCAGAGAGAGTTCACCTAACATTTGAGATGTGGCATTGAGTTGTAGAAAAGAAGGGCATGCGGTGTCTGCCTCAATCACCACTTGATTCTCAGGAGCTTTAATGATGTAAGAAATCCCAGCCTTACCTTATCTATCCCTGTTCTCTCTCCAAGGAGCATCATTCAGAACCCCTCTCACTTCTGCAATCACCTGCGCCAAGCTGCTTGCTTTCGGTGCCTGCATAGATACGCGGAGGCTGCAAGGTACTTCTGCTGCTCGAGCTTCAACAGGGCTCCTCTGCATCCCTTTTGTTGCAGCTCTCGGCACTGACACATCCTCTAGGAGCCAGGCTTTTCTCAAATCCATGGGAACTTTGCACTGGCTTTGTACATGCAATCTCAAGGGCAGCAGAGCTCCAGTCCTCGCAGTTGTTGTAACATGAGTAATCCCAATTGAAGCCCTAAATAACATCTGGAGCTATTTGCTGGCAGAGAGTTTAGCGAGCTAAAAATGTGTTTGCTGCTGCTTGTCTAGAAGTTGGACAAGGACTGAGAGTTGTGTGTAAGCTTTGGTATAAAGCTCCCATGACACTCTTTGAATAGATGCTCCTCTCAGTATGGCCACAGCCCCCCTCCTTTGCCTGCACACTCCTCTCTGCTACTTTTGTCCTCAGGAGCACCATGGTGGCACAGTGTCTGTACGTCCTGGCCGAAGGTGCTGGGCTGGAGACCAGTGACCTCATCCAGCTGTACTGGCAGGTAACAACTGACAGTCCGGGGAGGAACCACAGAATGTGCCAAACTGGGAGGGACCCACAAAGATCACTGAGACCAATTCCTGGCCCTGCACAGGGCCATTCCCCAAGAGTCACACCCTTTGCCTGAGAGTATTGTCCCAAATGCTCCTGGAGTTCTGTAAGGCTCAGTGCTCTGAGCACTTCCTCAGGGACCCATTCCAGTGTCCAAGCACCCTCTGCACAAAGAACCTGTTCCTAAAACTCAGCCTCAGCCTCTCCTGACACAACTTCAGGCCATTCCCTTGGGTTCTGTCCCTGCTCATGATAGAGATCAGTGTCTGCCCCTCCTCTTCCCCTCACCAAGAAGTTTCAGACTGCCATGAGTCTCCCCTCGGTCTCCTCTTCTCCACCTGAACAGATCATGTGCCCTCAGCTGCTCCTCAAAAGGCTTCCCCTCAAGGCTGTTTTCCATCTTTGTGGCCCTGCTTTGGATGCTCTCTGATGGCTCTCTAATATCTTTCTTTTATTGCTGTGCCCAAAACTGCACCCAGCACTCGAGATGAGGCCAGCCCAGTGCAGAGCAGAGAGGGACAATACCTTCCCTGGCCCAGCGGACCATGCTCGCCCTGTTGCCCCCAGGACACGGATGACCCTCCTGGCTGCCAGGGCACTGGTGACTCAGAGCCAAATTTCTGTACTTTTTGGGGGAGCTCCTTCTGGCTCCTATTGAAATTTGGGACAACATTTGCCAGCTTCCAGTCATATAACCTTCAGAATGCATGGAATCACTTTTTCTTTCTATCTGAAGGACTGTTTCTCTAGTCCCTGTCTCCCCCCATAAGATGGAGGCTTGTGGAGTCTCCATCCAAACCACCTGATTCTTTTGTTTGGTTTTTTAACTTGCCCCTCCCCAACATGAAATGGATGATTTCTTTGCCCTTTTTAGGCTATGATTCAAGAAGCCCTCAGTGGAGAAAGATCTTTTTCAGTTCTGTACACACCTTTTGAGAAAGAGGACAAAGCTGACAAAATACAGGAGGCCAACAAAACCTTTGCTGAAAAGAACCCGGATTATGTGCAGCACATATTTACAGGTAACAACAGGCTCCAGCTGCCCTTAAGCACTGTGAACTGAATTCAAAAGAGCCGGAGAGAGCTGGAGAGTTGGAGCTGCTTGAACTCCAGACACTATCACACCACTGTGGAGAATTGGGTAGAATATACTTTATCTCAGGCATCAATAATGTTGAAGCTCCTGATACAAAAGGCTGCAGAACCTTAAGTTTCAAAGCCCAGTTAGAGCTGGATGGGTTGGTTTGATCATCTGTCTTTTGGCAAGGTTTCTGGAGACCATTTCACTCCTTCTTAGACTTCTCTTATTTGTCTCCAAAAAGTTAACTTCTCAGACAGATGAAAAGAAATGTGACAGTGGAAATTACTTTCCTTTCCTTGTGGCAGATCCTCATGGAATTCACCTGTTGCCAGAGAGGGCCGAATCTCATCCTGACCAGCAGTACTTACTGACTCTGGGCTTCAGGAACAGAGAGATTGGAAAAGCCATGGAAAAATCTGTAACTCGAAAACTGCCAGTCTTTCCAGGTGTGCCAACTTGCTGAAGATCTGGCCTGGCTCAGGGGTGACCCCCACCATCCTTGCTGAATGAGGGGGTGAGGGGTGTCTCAGGACCCATTTTCATCAGTGCTGGCAGCCCTGACAGCCCAGGCAACTCTTGCCATCCTCTTGCCTTCTCCTCCAGTTCACCCAGCATCCTGTCAGCTCCTGCAAGGAAAAGGGAGCTGAATAAACACAGCCTCTGTGGTTCTGTGATTTCACTTCCTAGGCCAGAAAACACCTTTCAGTCCCAGCATGGAGGAAGAATCAGAAAATTTTTGGCAGAACACTGGAAAAAAGATCATGGCAGTCATGGCTTTTATAGGAAGCACCAAGATAAAGGTGAGTACCCCATTCCCTTTCTGGTATGTGGTGTGGGGGAAGGACGTGTGCCTTTGAGGGCTGATTTCTGCTGCACATGCTCCTGCAGTGTCCAGAAATGCTTTGTGAATTGCATTAGGGACAGAGCTCCAGTGAGTTTAGTCACTTTTCAAAAGGAGTCTTAATGACTTAACAGTGACCACAGTTTCTTGAAAATTCCTCTTTGTGCAATTTTCTTTATGGCCTATGACATTCTGTTCTTACTTCACATAGCCACCAACACAGTTACTCACTCTATTTGATACCCATAGCAGACTGCACCTACCACCAGGATGCCCACCAAGAGTTAATCATTGCTACTTGAAGCATTTCCAGTGATTGGGATCCTGATCCCTCTGGAGTGAAGATGTGAAATAACCTTCCCATTGGGGTTACAACCATAAGCCAGGTGATGGTAGTGACCTCTGCTCCATCCTTTCTGCCATAATGGACACAGTTTCTTAGCACTGTGGCTGACAATAAGCATAAAGGTCCAAAATCAAATTTACACATAGACGAAATGGTTTTCATGCAATTCTTAAATTATTCTCCTGCAAAAGGAGTATGAGCTACAGATCTGGGGAAGCTCTGCCTTCTTTCCTTCTCAAGGGCAGTTGCTGGAGAAGCAGTAAGTGCCAGAACTCACATGCTCAGCAGAGGGAAAGGTGTGCGGGACTTGGCCAAAACCATCCACCTTGGGGTGAGGGAAGTGGGGGAGATGGAGGGCAGACATCCCTGAGGAAATGCAGCTGCTTCTTTTCCTGAAGCCCTTTGCTCTTGGCTTTAGATGAACAAAAGCCCAAGTTCCTGATGTGCAGAATAATGCAACTGGCAGCTTTGACAAAGGGGAGGATCTGATCCTGCTGGGGGAATTGCCTTAAATGCACTTCCAGAAGCTACACCTACAGAGTGTGGGTGGGATACTGGATACACAATACAATCCTGGTCCTTCTGACAGCCCCAGAGAAAACTGCCATTTTTAATGTTTTTGTCCCCCCCCCCCCCCCCCAATTCTCTCTGCTGGTGAGAATCCTCTATTGCAACTGCAGTTTCAAAAGAGTAACAGGAAGAGAAAAAACTTTGAAATCAGACAGGTTCTGCATTTCCCATGACTCCTCTATTCTGTAAATGAATTTTGAGGAACAGGACTACAGAGGTCAAACAGAGATAAGCAGAGAGATCTGGTTTCCAGGGCACAGGGAAAAGAAACTCACACTGTCAGACATGAGAGCAGAGTGCTACCTTAGAATTGCCCAAGCCAGTCCCCACTATACAAATGTACACTGCTCCCATACACCAGTATTTTTTACCAGCTTTACACCTCCCCTGTGACTTTTAAAGATTCTAGCTGAAACAGAAGTGCACCTCCTGAAAACCAAGGGTGAAACCTCAGCACCTGCTGAAGGCAGCAGCCAAATGACCTTTTTCTCAAGGAGGTTAGCACAGCAGCCGCATGCTTCAGGCAAGGGCTACCCCTGTGCAACCTCCACAGCAGCAAGAACAGGGAGCTGGGCTGAACCAGAGGTCTACAGATTCATAACCAGCCGCAGGGATTGGTGTGGGAGCTGTCATTGAGAGGAGGAGAGCCCAAGAGAGAAGAAATTAAATGAGTTGGAACAAACAGCTGCCAGTTCCACACCCACTGTCAGGGGAAAAATATTCCCTTTCCCTTCAGTTTTCAGAGTGTTCAGTGATCCCAGCAAGACTGAACCTCTGACCCAAGGAGCAGTGTCAGTTCCACCTGGGAATAGAGATGGGCACAGAGCCAGAGCTGCTCTGCTGCTGGGGACTTATGTCTCTTTATGGCACTGGCAGAGATTAGGCCTCTTTTGCATCCTCCCAAATATCCCACAATTGTCTTCAAGCTAGAAATAGGACTCAATCATACTTCCATCACACAAAAGCTAAATTAAAAACTGCCATACTTCAGGTACAGACTCAAGCATTACAACTTACTTGGAGGGGATAAAATAATATATTTGAGGTTTAACAGAACAAATACTTGTTTATGCTGCCCTCTTCCTCCTTTGCAACATACAATCCAACTTCTTGTTCTTTGGTTTGACCAAACCAGCTGAGGGCTAAAGCCAAGCTCGTTAAACCATGTCAATACTTCAGAGTAGTTAATTCTGCCCCCTGTGGTTTTGCAGCCACATAGCCTGCAGTTTGTGGCATTATTTGTACCCACACACACATCACCCTAGCTGAGATGGGAAGAGAAAGCTTGAACATGCTTAAAGTCTGTCATGTTCCTGGCTGCCTGGAGGCCAGGGACAACCTCTGCAGGTTTGAGTTCCTCCAGGCTTTGCCTTTGAAACAACTGATTGGCCTGTCTGCACCCAAACCATGAGCTGACACCCTGAATGCTTTCCTCAGACTTTTCCCTGAGACCGGAAAAGCCATGCAGGCAAGTCAGGTGATGTTCAATGGAGGGGAATATGGAAAAGCCATTTCCATATGGAGAAAACTGCGTTTGTGTTTGTTATATGCTGTCTCCCCTTCCATCTATCATGATGACATCTTTATCTTCTTGACCTCCTTCCTAGAGAGCTTGTAGCAAGAAAGTCTTTTTGTGGCCTCTCTAAAGCCTGTCCCAGCAGCATGGTCTGCAAGGTGCTGGACAGCACACTGCTGAGAGCAGGACCACTACCAACACAGATGAGAAGCCTTGAGGCACAGCACTCCAAGGATCTGTGTGTTCCCTGTGCCTCCCCTCTCACCTCCTCTTTCCTGGGCAAACAGGATGAGCGTGGCCCATGTGCACGAGCCATCGAGCAATTCCATCATGCCAGCCTGCTCAGCCACCTTCAAAGAGGAGAGCAACAGGCCCAGGTGATGGCCCAGGCGATGGCTGAGCTGGCGACTGTTCCTTACCTGCAGAGAGTCTCTCAGGAGGATGATAAGCTGGTAGGTTTTGGTTTCCAATGTTTGTTTTGGCCTTTGCAGGTTGTGAGCCAGGGTGAGAAAGGCCAGGGCAGAGTTCTGTTGCTGCTGCCATGTGCTCTGGAAGTCCTTTGTCCAGTGTGGGGACCTGAAAGAATTCTCAAATCCTCCTTCAGTGTTTTGCCAGAGGAGATGCTGATCACCTCCAAGGGTGACTGATAGAACCACCAGGACTCACCTGTCCATATCTATTGAAAGTCCCTTCTTTCCCCAACACCTACACAAATCAGTCCGGGAAAATGATTGCAATGATTCAGATCATACTGCCTGTACATCTCTAACATCAGAAGGCACCTGCAGTAAAACAGCCTGGATCCATTTATAGCTGAGAAGAAGAGGGGGAAAGGAGGGAAAACTGATTTTTTATGCTGAGTCCATACACGACATGGTCCCTATGTTGGAACAAACCTATCTGACTGCTGGTGGTAATTTGTCAGACTTGCTGCAGAGGTGCCCCAAGTTGGTGAAGAATGCGTGAGGCTGTTGAAAAACACGGACTGGGCCCTTGGCTGACCCAACCCAGCTTGAGCAAGGGTCAGCAATGGGATGATGGCTGGAGCCAACGAGGACAGAAGTGATGGTATCCAAGGGGGTTGGGAAAAAAAGAGGAGGGGGAAATATCTCCTTGTTCTGCATCAGTGGATGGATGGATGGATGGATGGATGGATGGATGGATGGATGGATGGATGGATGATTATTGGACGCTTCCATTGTTGGATGGATGGATGGATGGTGTCTCTCCTCCTTCCCTGAAAGGACACCTTTGGGTAAGCCTTGCGTCTCCAACTGTGTTGGGGCAGACCTGGGAATGAAGATATCTACAGACATAGTGCTAGTAGATGTTAATTCCTTATCATGAGTAAAACACTTGGGAAGAGACACCAAAAACTTTTGTTTGGATTCACTTTAACTAACTCAACATTTTGGAAGAGAATTTTTTACAGTGCAGCAATAGCACACGTCTCAAGTACCAGTTTTCCCCAGTTTGTTCCTAAACACTGATGTTAAGGGCAGGACACCCTGGCTCCGACCCTTATCTCTCTGTCACTAAATTGAGAGCATGTTCCAGGGACTGGGAAGGGGGCAGGGTTAGGCAATGCCAGGACTACCCTGGAAGGTGACTGCGGCAAGACGCTACAGTATTTTAAATCCACAAGAATGCAGTGCAAGGGCTGAAGCAAAGATGAGTTTGGCAGGCTTGCTGTGTGAAAGATGAGCCACAAAAACATCAGAGTGCAAAGGATTTGAATTAGGATTTAATTTGTGGATTCAGAGAATTCATTTCAATGTGAATTCCATGCTGATTGTTTATATCTTGGTACCACAGCTGCAGTCACTGATGGCAGATGCTGTGGACATCCTTGCAGGAAGAACTGGAGAGCGTGTGTGGACTAAAATACAGAAGGTAAAAGCCTGCAGCAAAGGGCAGGAGAGCCGTTTGTTCCTTGAGCAGGAAATGCCCCTGCAGCTGGTCTGTTCAAAAGGCAGAAAAGAGGGGAGGTGTCAGGTGAAACCTGATTCCTTGCCTTGACCTCTGTCTGTGCTCAGGCACCAGCACCAGAGAGTCTGGGATTTGCCTGGGAGTCAGCGAGGGTCTGATTGCATCCCTGCTGTGCAAACACCATGGCAGCTGATCAGCAGCGGCAGGAACAGTGCGATGATGTCAGTAAATGATGGGCCACATTAGTTCTTTGCGGGGCTGCAGTCGACAGTTATTCTATAAATAGGAAAAGCACAGACATACCATGTCAAACCATGGTTCTAGGTAGGAAGATCATTCCTTCCCTCCTTTCTGGTGGCATCCCCAGCAGTGCAGACATTGCTGGATAGTCATAAGGGAACTGCTGTAAATCATGCTGCTGTTCCAGTGTCCCCTTTACCCTCACTCCACATCCCACTCATCAGCCAGGACCCATTTGCCTTCCTCTTTCCACCCTTTGTGCTCACTCAGATACCAGCATTACCCCAAACCTAGAATGGATACTTTTAATTGCAGAGGAAAGTCATGCAGACATTTTAATTCGGTCTGCAGCAGAACAGTCCTGGGGCTCAGTGGTTGTGGTTAATAGGGCCAAGCCCTGGACTGGTTCTCTGCACTATAGGATCAGTCTTTCTGAGATTTTCCATGTTGTTTTGGCCAGTCCATGGTTTTCTAGGCTTTGATTTCAACTTCTTCAAAACAAGGTTGGCACCAGGAATCCTCTCCCTAATCCTCTGTATTTCTATGCTGAGCACATCCCAGCAGAACCAAACCACAAGGCTCTTTGGAGAACTCCAAGCTCCCTGTGCTCCTGTGGCAATGGATCTCTTGGCAGCAAAGGAGCCAAAGCCCAGGCACAAGTGCCTATCAAGTTTCACCAGCACAGCAGAAAACTCTTTTCCAAGGCATCATGCATGGTGCTATGCACAGCCCATCCCCTGAACAGGTCTCACTTTCCAGTTCCCTGGGTAGAAGGAGGAGACAGAACTTCTCTCCCAGGCTCCTTTTGCCTTCAGCACCCCAGGGCAGCAGCTGGGATTGTGCATAAACTTTCCTGCTTGCCTCTCTGTGAGTCACAAACTCATCCTCCTCAGCACCTAAACCATGGTCAGAGTGTCTGGCACAGCTCCCATCCAGCCCTGTCAGGCCAGGGCTGAGGAGCACTTCAGGGACAACTCAGGACATGAATCAATAAAAGAGGAAGCCATGCTTGGATTAATGCCCAGTCCATTCTTCCGTACTGTGCCTGAAGAAGCCATACTCCACTGAATGCCTGTATCCTGCAGAGCAGGATTTTTTTTTAATATTATTTCAGCTCAAAATGCAATTGGCAGATTGATTCTTTAGATCTTCCCATTATGGAGGGTCCATATGTTGAGCAGAGAAACCTTTGTGTGAAGGGAGTCTATGCCACAGCAATGAAGTAATTGAATCCAAACATAAATGGAGAAAACAAAAATAATGACCAAGTCAGGTAACACTGTCGCAGCCAGTTGCCCAAGAGAAGTCTTCATGTATTTTTGTTTCTAATGACTATTGGTTGTGAAATCAATGAACTGCAGAAGCTTTTGAAGTATTTATAGAGGCAAATGGACTTACTTGTGACACGACTTCTTTCTAATTGCAGGTGGCACTAATCGAAGAGTACTTGAGGGAAGGAGAAGAGCATTACTTAAGGGCCCCAAGGCTGCAAACATCTGGAATGGAAAACAGGAACTGGACTCCAAGGGGACAGGAATATTTGAGACTGGAAAATACAAACATGTTCATTCCCAGCCCACGAAGCTTGACCACAGGGCCAAAAAAAAGACATATAATTTTTGCAAATAGTTGATTTTGTAGGTATTTTGTAGCTATTGATATCAATTTAATATATATTAATCCCATTTTAAATTGTATTTACTTGACATTGTATTAATTTAAATTTAAATTGTATTGAATTGTATTTCATTGTATTAGTTTTGTTGTGTTGGTTTAAATTTATGTGGTATTAAGTAGTGTTGACTTGCATTAACTTTAAGATGCATGAATTAAAATTCAGAATTGTATTCATTTGTATTAACTTGTATTCATTTTAAATTGTATGAGTTTAAACTTATATTGTATTAAACTGTATTTAACTGTATAAATTTTGTTGTATTAGTTTAAATTATATTGAACAGTATTTACTTGAATTAATTTTAGGCTGTATATCTTTAAATTGTATTAAATTATATTTAATTGCATATAACTAAGTTGAAGCAGTTTAAATTTAAATGACAGTAAATAGTATTTACATGCATTAATTTAAGTTATATAAGGTTTAAATTGCATTAATTTGGATTTACTTGTATTAATTTTAAGTCCTATAACTTCAATTTAAATAGCATTTGATGTAAACTTTTAAGCTGTATTTGTTTAAATGTCAGTTTTATTAAATTGTATTTAATAGTATAGAATATGAGTTGTATGAATTTCAATTTAAATTTTATTCAGTTGTTTAAATTTCACTACACTGCATTTAAATTAGAAATGTAAGCCACATGGACCTTTACAGAAGAGGGGAGTTGTGGGAAATGCAAAACCTCTCAGATTTCAAAGTTTTTTCTTTTCCTGTTACTCTTTTGAGACTGCACTAGTTGCAATAGAGGATTCTCACCTCCAAAAGCAAAGAGAGAAATGCACCTTTGTTCATTGTTCAAGGAGTAAGTAGAAAGTAACCTCTTTGTGAAAATCTGAGCTCCTTAAATGTGTAGGGCAGAGAAAGGAAGAATTATTGCTCTTTGGAGATGGCATTGTTTTGCCATGGAGTTGGTTTTATCAGGGAAGGTTTCATGACACTCAGTAGCAATGATTCATCTGTGATAGGCAGACCTGCACGAACACACAAAGATGCTCTCCACAGGTCATCAAGTCACAACACGGACTTTGGAAAATCTTCAACAAATCCTCTTAATTGGAGGCAAGTGGCTTCACTATGCTGCAATAGTTAGTATCTTCCCATAGTTACAGCAAGATCTGAGTCCTCAGAAGGTTGCTTCTCCAGAACAAGTCCCAGAGAGCAATGGTGTGAAACTGGGGCAGCTCTGCTTGCGGATCTCCCTGGATCCCCTTCGCAAGGAGACTCTGTGAGCAGTACCAGCAGCGCCGAGGGCCAAGCTCCTTCTGCAGGTGTTTGTGCCCCAGAAACATGGACCAGCCAGGCACCACGGACTAACTGGGAGCTACCAGAGCAACAAAAGCTTTTTACAGGCTGACGGGAAAGTTTAAATCAGCTCTTAATTAAAAGCATCTTAAAGGGATCACCGTCCACTAGGACACCGTTTGTAACAGACCACGCAGCACATTGACACCCGAAAGGAAAGGCTAGAAATAAAACCCTATAGAACAAGGATTTGTTTATTGCAGCGCTGGAGGCGAGGGGGATCTTTGCCTAACTCACCCACCTTTGTGAAGTTGTGGTCTATTTATACAATAAGTATTGTTTAATATTGCTATGTCAGCATAACATCATCATATACGTGTCCAGAACTAACTTACATGAGGTTGCCTCATGATTATAAATAGTTTTTCTGTAATGCGCTTGCACTTTCCTAATTTAGATGGTCTTGGGGATCTTCTTTGTTGAAGGCTCAAGATCTTTCTTGCATTTGATTTTTTCAACTTTTCCTTCACAGCACATGCAGTTATGGTGTTCCTTGGGGTCTCTAAATCTAACTGGTCTAAATTGTTCATCTCATTGCTAATTGGCTTTACCCCTACCAATTTCTCATTAGTACATCTTGCCATTTCCCAATTAGCTATATTTATCTATTTTCGAGGTTGTCCCTCTGGTGACTTTTTGCTTACTTAAGCATTAAATAACTAGTTAACTACATTTGGCTATTACATTGCATAGAAAGCTATTTTTCAGATTATATAAGTATTAAAAATTTTAATTCAGGTTATATAATTATTTAAAGAATTCAGGCTACATAGGTATTTTATAAATCAAGTTATATAAACATCTTGTAACTTTGACTCAAGTTATACAGGCATCAACATGGTGCTTTTGAGTGTCCTAGTGGATCTGTGAAAACACTTTAACCACTCTCCCTCAGCCTTTTCCCTCCAAGCCTAGTTCAGCCCAGTTTCCTGAGCACTCCCAGGTCTCGCAAGGCCTTTCTCCAATCAGATGGTGGAAGGCTCCACCAATGGAAGAAGCTTGGACTGGACCAATGGTCTCCTGGTCAGCAGGCAGACTTTGGGAGGAGTCAGGAGGTATGAAAAAATCAACTGCGCCATGAGCCTTCGGGGAGCTGAGTTTTGAGGAGCTGGATTTTGGAGTCGGACTTTGCTGAGTTGGAGGTGGTCGTCTGTCTCTGTGCGTGTGGCTGGGGTTTTTTTGCTCTTTGTTGCTCACTGCTGGTGGGCTTGCTGCTGAGGGGTCCTTTTTGCCCCAGCTCCAGCCTGCCTGGATTTTGCCCTTGCTAGCTTCTCTGCCCCCATGTATGCTTCCCTCCTGGCGTTAGCAGAACACCGTCTGCCCTCCAAGCCTCCAGTGCAGCGTCTGTCCCGCCCCGGCCCTTCGCTGACCCAGCCGCCGCCTGTCCTGCCTGTGCCACCTGCCTGCCTCCACCTCGCCCCGCGAGATCCTCGCTCCACTCCACCCAGGGTCCCGGACCTGTCCGAGTGTCCACTCACCCATGTGTCCAGCAGCCATCGCCATGGGGCCGCTCCTCTCCCTGAGCTGCTCTCCCTCCGGCAGCAGCGCTCACCACATGAACCGACAGCTCCCCCCGGTCCTACTGATAGTAACGCCCGCTCTCTCCTTCTGTTTTTTTTCTCTCTCTCCCCATTCCTTTTCCATTTCCCTTTCGCTGTCTTTTCCAGCCCCCTTTAGTGGGCACCTGCTTCTTTCTGTTTTCATTACCAATAAATGGTTCTCAGATACAAAGTTTGTCTCGTTTGACTTTATTTCGTTTTTGACCATCCATTTTCAAATAACTCCTCGCAGTTCCCCACGGTTGGAGCACAACAACACCCCTGCCCAAAAGAAGAACCAGCCCAACCCAGCCAACCAACCACCCACTCATGGAACTCAGGGCCCACTGGGAGACTCCATGGGCTCATGGAAGCAAGGGACCAGTGTGACACAGTGGGCTCTTATGGAACCCAGGCGATCATTGTGATGCTATGGAACCTCATGGAACCAAGGTTTCATTGCGACACTACTGTGGCCTCTCCTCCAGCTGCTGAGGGGATAGGAGCCCCCACCTACCCACTCTCACCCTTCTCTGTCTTTGAGGAAACAGGGCTCAGGCTGCTCAACGGCAACACCATTTTCTGACAGGAGGGTGGAGTTCCAGGTGCTGGGAGCCTGAGTGACCCTCTGTGCCTCCCAGTGAGACCTCTTGGACATGCACGTTCTCTTGGCCACCTCAACTGCAGGTTTGCCACGTTCATTCCCAAAGCAGAGCATTCTGGGAGAGGAACCAGACCTGTTTAGAGTGACTCATTCCCCTGGGATGGAACTGAAGCCCATCTGGAGCAGTGCCTGGTGACTGCCCCAGGAGCCTCACCCTGCTCCCACCAGAACACTGCTACTGTCCTTTGCTCAGATGAATGTTGGGAAAACTCCAGCCCACCTGCAGGAGCTGCCCAAAAACCCCAGCAGCAGCAGTGGCCAGGCCCTCCCCAGTGCCCCCCAGGGCAGTGACATCTCTGCTGTCTGCAGGCCCTGCTGTCTCCATGTTCCTAAGACTGGTGGGTGACAGAAGCTGCTGTAATGGGCGTGTGGAGATCCTGCAGTGCTGGATGTGGGGCAGAGTCCTGGACAAGCAGAGGGATGTGCAAGGGCCAGTGTGGTGTGCCTTCACCTGCGGGACAATGAGGCAGAGACAGCTGACACCCCCCAAAACCTCAGGGGGGACTGGGACTCGTGGGGCTGTGAGGGGTCCCCTGGGCAGGGCATCAGGCTGACCCTGAGACCTGGCCCTCTGCAGCACCTCCCTGCCCAAGTGGATAGTGTCTGCAGAGGTCATGGAAGATTTGTTGTGTTTTATTGTTTATCATGTTTCACCTTCTGGGGTTTGGTGGGGTTTTTGTTTTATGGTTGGTTGGTTGTTTATTTTGCTGGTGGTGGTTTTGGTTTTTTGTTTGGTTTTTTTTCTTTTAAAGGGGGAGGTGTTTTTGTTGTTACTACTTTTAATTAATACCTCTTCTGTTTTATAATAAGCAGAAACTCTTCCCTACCTGTTTGCAGCCAGATACAGGGTTGAAGGAGGTGGAAATTGGTGCAAAGGAGCTGTAACATCACTACAGAATTCAACAGAAAAGTCTTATGTACAGAAACTGGGGCAGCTCCCAGGTGGCCAGTGAGAAAAAGGCTCAGGTGGTGGAGGTGATAGGCTGAGTTGACCATCCATTGTTGGCCCACGTGGGACTGTGTCTCCATTCATTGTGATCTCCTTAGGATACCCTGGGTCAGTGCCAGCTGTGCAGTGCTGGTACCATCTCTTCAAAGCAGGCATTGGAATCTTTATCTCTAATCCAGCAATGTTTCTAATTAGCTGTACAAGTCTTGATGACTTGACAAAGGAGGTGAAAAGGTAATGACTCATTAGGCCTTTCTTCATTTTAATGAGCCCTATGGTGTATTTAGAGTTCTGAGTCCACCATCCTCAGATCCTGAGAGGTGATAGAAGCAATCACTCAAGAAATCCAAGGCAGAAGAAAATCCTAAAGTGTCTTGGAGCATTAGGAGGTCCCACTGAAAGCCCTTTCTGATGAGGTCTCCCCAAGGCCTCGTTAGAGCCAATAATTGGAGGCTGTGATCGCAGGTAAGCAGAGGCACTGGGCAGGTGGCTCTGGTGCTGAGCAAACCATTTGTTGGCCGAAGCAGAAGGGCCAAGGCCTGAATCACGGTCTCTGAGACGGGAGATTCTGTCCCTCCAGAGCCCAGGGCCCTCCCCAGATCAGAGGCAGTCTGGTGTGTGATTTGTAATGCTAGGGAAGGACAGCACTGTAATGGTGCCCAGCATCTCTAGGTCTGCAAGGACAACCTGTCTCCTCACAGACCTCATTGGTGCAGACGACTGCCGTGGCCAAGGGGACCAAGACCTCAGGCATATGCAGACAGGTTCAAAGATCTTGGGGAAGGACCCTCTGGGAAAGCAAGGACAGGGAGTCCTCTTTCCTCATTATCGTCATCCTCTCTCAGGCACAAAGCCCAGCACTGTTTGCTCTTTTACCGCTGGCCCGGGTTTGGCTTCCTTTGCATATCCTGCTGTCTTTTTGAGCCATGGTAATTCTGCACAGGCCAGCAGGGCCATGAAGTAAGTATTTGCCTTTGATGAGCTCTGTTAACCTGCTATTCCTCCAAGATATCCTGCCATGAGGAACAAATTGTCATCCAAGATATCCTGCCATGAGGAACAAATTGTCATCCAAGATATCCTGCCATGAGGAACAAATTTTTTACACAGAGGGTGGTGACAGCAAGGAACAGGTTGCTCAGGGTGGTGTCAGAATGCCTCATCCTTGAAAACATCCAGAGCCATGTTGGATGGGACTTTGAAACATCTTGCTCTAGTTGAAGATGTGCCTGCCCCTGGCAGCTGATTGGACTAGATGGCCTTTAAAGGTCCCTTCCAACCCAACCCATTCTATGATTCCATCATTCCATGACCCCGTTTGTGCCAGTACGCATCAGGATAAGTCATACTCACCTATACCTCAGTAGCTGGCACAGAGGTCTTTGAGTGCAGATACACCTTGATGAGCTCGGGGATTTAGCCAATGTAAACGTCCTGATGATTTACCCTAGTCCCTCAACTCATAGGTTGAGATTTCAGGAATGAAATCAAAATGAAAAAAGTTCAAAGTAAAAAGACAAATTCAACCAAATACTGCATTTTGGAGACCTGATTCTGCATTAATGCCAACATATTTAGCTCCTAGGTCTATCTTCAAGGAGACTCTGCAGAATGTAGACCCATGTGCATGGACAGACAGTCCCTTCCAGGAGGATGTTTTCTCATCTCCTAGGCTGACATGCACACAGGAGGCCATCAACACCAGTGCTCACTTGTGCCAGGCCTTCAGGATGGGTGTGACTCATTCAGCAGAAGCCTCTATATGTGGGACCACTCCTTATTCTTCCTCTACCCTTCCCAGCAACTCTCAAAACCCTGGGAGCTTTGTTTTTGGCTTCATCCCTACATCCTGGGGCAAGGTTAGCTAAATTCATTCTTCACAATGTTTCCATCTCCTCTTTGCTGCTTCTTGGTCCTGGAGTTTTGTCCATTCAGCCAAGCAGCCTCAGGAGATGGATAATTTCATGGGAATTTGGAGAGATTCTTCTTGTATTTGGAGAAGGTTTTCCTGCAAGGCCCATAAGATTTCCTGAGCTCCTTCAGCCTTCAGTGATGCCTTTGCCAAGGCATCTCTTGGATCAGTCTCCCAGTACATGAGATTCTTCTCCTTTGGAATGCCCTGGCCCACACTGTGCTGCTGGCCTTGCTCACTGCCTTTCGGCATCTGAGACCCTGATTCAAAGGAATCTACTGCACAGTAAGATACTGTAAAGTAAAGCACACCTTTATTGACGCAGCCAGGGGGAGCATGCAGGGGTTAACACCTCCATGTGCATGTTTGCCACATTTCCTTTGCAAAGGTTTACGTTTACAAGTTCAGCATCTGCCCCAGTTTTGCTCATTTATGTAAAGGTCCAGTCTTAAGGGTTTGGTTCTTACATAATTTGTGGTTTCCTTATCTTAGGGTTACAAACACGGCACACTATGCATTCACCCCAACTTATTTTGCTAATACACCCTGAATTTTACTATTACACACTTTGCTGCTGTATTAGTTTTACTTCATCTAGAATTGTACATTGATTGTGTTCATATTCTTTATTACATATACAAAAAATGCATTTTTCTACCCTTTTGTGACAACTCTCTCATGTGTCATGAAAACTAGCTTCCCTTGCCTACTGCAGTCAGCACACTTCTTCCCTACCACTTAGCCCACAGGACACTAAGTCCTTGTCTTGCAGAAAAGGCAGTTAGTCAGGCTCATTAGCTCGAATTCCTTTCTCTATCATCTTAGCCCCTTCTAGGGCTAAGTCCTTTGCCTTGCAAAAGCAGTTTATCTTGCAGAAGCAGTTGTGGTTAAGCATAGTGGCTAGTACTTAACTTTTATTAATCTCTACTTTATCCTAAGGTGCTGGTATATTAAGATGCTTATGTTAAAGCAGTCCTGTGTTTCAACCCCATGATTTCATTATCATGACAGCCAAGGCGGATGCTGCTGTCCCCATTCCTGACCACCTTTTCTTTGTTGGTAGGCTCCAAGTCCCTGTGAGTATCACATTTCTTAGCCCACCTGGCATCTCACACAAGAAGTCGTCCAAAAGTCCTTCGGGCTGTTGGCACCCTGCTGCTTTCCCTGGCCAGGGAATGCCAGGACAATCACAGTCCTCCATAAGATCCTGCTCTTTTTCTTGGAATTGAGGACCACCTCTGGCATTTGTGCTCAGGTATTTACCTTTGGCCAGTTCACTTCTTCCTTCTGTCCTCCTATTCCCATGGGAGTTGAGAGAATACACTCACACACAGGTGTCTATTCTGTGCACACATGTATAGAGGCAAGAGGAAGCCTATGTGCTGTGGCTTAGTGGAAGAGTTAGGCTTAGTCTTAGTCTTAGGCTTAGGGTTAGGGTTAGGTCCCTCAAATGCTGGAACACAAACCCAGGATGCGATGTCTCCACTGGCTCTTTAGGACCCCTCAGTAGGGGTAAAGGAGATCCCTGCCCATCACTGCCTGAGTGTCCAGTGAAATAAGATGAAGCAGTGATATTTAGCTGCAACTTCATGTCTGAGAAGAGAAATGCTACTTGGGGAAAGAAGTCAAGTCTTCCCAGTGGAGGCAGTGGAACCTCAGTGGTTGCTACAGGCTGTTTGATAGCAGGTTCCCCTGGAGCCCCTGGAGAGAGCCCCAATGGCAAGCGGAGAGTGCTTCTGGGCCCACTTCCTCTCTGGATCCTGGAAGTGCAAGAGCATGTACTATACAAACAAAGGCAGAAAGGATGGCCTGATATCATAACCCCTCAGCTTCTCACCCCACCTGGAGCACAGTTTCAGGGGCTGGGTGGGAGATCAGCCTTTTGGGAAATGGTCATTCAAGCACCAGTATGGGAAGCAGTGGGGCCTGTAGGTCCCCTAAAAGTGCCACTCTTGTTAGCTGATTTAGAGACATGGAAATCTGTGGCTCAGTGATACCAAGACAATCCTAGAGGAGCAGCAAAATAAAAAAAAAATCAGGGCTTTTGTTAAAGCCCTGGACCCAGACTGGGAAGATGTGGATTTAATGCTCTAGAAGACAGTGAGAAAGAGATAGTATTAAAAGACACATAAAATTATGGGAGAGTTCAGCTACGGGCAGGGGGGTATATAGAAGCATATCCTCTAAATAAACCTTCTTGGGATTACAATGATTCTAATAATTATCAATTATTGCAGCGATATCTGGAATGGGTTAGTTTTTGTCTGGAAAATGGTATCCCTAAAGCTGTGAATTGGAGTGCATTATATCAAGTGAAACAGGAAATCCATGAAACTCCAACTGAGTTTCTGGACTGACTGCAAGAAGCCATGAGCAGGTATACCACTGTAGATCCATCAGACAATTATGGTAAAAATCAACTCATCTACCTTTTTTTGGGCCAATCCTCTGATGATATTAGGCAGAAAATACAAAAAATAAAAACAGAAGATCAAAGGAATATAGAAAACCTGCAAGAAGAGCCATGGCGAGTTTGTAGGAGTCAGCCCCGGTGGAGCAAGGGCGGTTGAAAAAAGTAATCACGAGTGCTACTGTCGCAGCCCCTGGTGGGGAGCTGCCCAAAGGCCTCTTCTTGGGATGCAGAAGAAATTACCAGGATGGGCGGAGACCTAAAGCCAAATTCTGGACAAGTTATGTGTGCCTATTGTAAGGAAGAAGGGCATTGGAAGAGACTGCCCGCAGCTCAAACTCAGAACAATAGAAGAATTAAATCAAGATTAGGGCCCATCAGAGGGAGCACCCCCAGAAAGCCCTCTGGTCTGAATAGAGTTGGGAGAGGATATAGAAACAATTGAATGTCTAGTGGATGCAGGTGCAACACATTCTGTATTAAATATAAAACTGGAAGAATTTGATCCTAGTAAAACTGTGAATGTTATTGGAGCTACAGGTCAATGGCAGAAGGTATAACTTTTTAAACCACTGTCTTATAAATTGGGAAAAACAATAGGAATATATCAATTCTTATATATGCCTAAGGCTCCAAAACCCTCACAGGAAGAAATTTATTAGAAACAACCTGAAATTAGGTTTAACCTTCAAGGAGTTCAGATTAAAGTCAGTAATAAAGAATTAATTAATGTCTTGAGTCTAGCTCTCATTGCAGATTTGTCCAAAACAGAGGAGATACCAGAAGAAGTTCCCAATAAGGTTTAGCCTAAAGCCTGGGCAGATAGGACCCCTGGTAGAGTCAAATCAGCTCAACTGGTAAATATTAAACTTAAACCTGGATCACAACCAGTAAGAATTAAACAATATGCACTTAAGGTGGAAAACATAAAAGGTGTTAAGCTCATAGTAGACAATTTCTTAAAAATTTGGGCTTTTGGTGGAATGTGAATCAGAATATAATACACCTATTTTACCCACACAGAAATCTGATGGCATAAATTATAGGCTGGTTCAGGATTTATGACCTATAAATAAAATAACTGAAGATCTGCACCCAGTTGTTGCAAATCCATATACCTTGCTAACTAAATTGAAAGATGAGTACCTCTGTTTTACTGTTTTAGATCTTGAATATGCTTTCTTCTGTATACACTTGGATCCTGGCGGCCAAAACCTGTTTGATTTTGAATGGGAAAATCCCAAAACTGAAAGGAGTACTCAGTTTAATTTGGACTATATTACCACAAGGATTAAAAAATAGCCCAACCGTATTAGGAAACCCGCTAGCTAAGGATCTTGAAAGCTGGGTAAGTCCCTCCCCAAATGGAATTTTGCTTCAATATGAAGATAACCTTCTTATCACTATGAAAACCAGGGAAGATGTTTTGGAACGGACAATAATCCTATTAAAGTAGCTGGGACTAACTGGATACAAAGTATCCAGAAATAAAGCTAAAATAATAAAATTAAAAGTCACTTACCAAGGATATGGAATATCCCAAAGGCAGTGATGACTAAGCCAGGAATGCAAAGAGGCCAAATGCCAAACTCCGCTCCCTATTAACAACAAAGAATTAAACACCTTTCTAGGGATTAACAGATGGTGCAGACTCTGGATTTTTAATTATGGACTGCTGGTTAAAATACTGCACCAACTGCTAAAGGATAATCCCAGAGATTTGGAATGGACATCTGAAGGTAAGAAAGCCTTTCAGAAGCTGAAGGAGGAATTGAAAAGAGCACCTGCTCTGGGCTTGCCAGATGTCTCAAAGCCATTCTCTTATGAGAGGCAAAGGATGGCAGTAGGAGTACTGACTCAAACAATTGGCCCATATAAGAGAGCAGTAGCATACTTTTCTCAACAACTGGATGAAGTAAGGAATGGCCTGGCTGTCTGCAAGCAGTCACTGCAGTTGTTTCAAAACAACCAAGAACCCCAAAAACTCACTTCAGGTCAACAGATAACTGTGCTTGTTTCACATTGAGTTGCAGCTGTTCTTAAACAAAAGGGGAGACATTGGCTCTCACCTTCCAGATTTCTAAAATTCCAAGCGATTTTAGTGGAACAAGGTGATATTACACTACTAACCTCCTCTTTAGTTAATCCAGCAGCATTTTTGGCTACTCACCAGATAGAAAATAAACCTTTGCATCATGACTGTATTGAAGCCATTGACTCTACTTATTCCTGCTGCCCAGAGCTTAAAGAAACCCCAATTCCAGGAGCAGAATTTGAGTACACAGATGGGCGCAGCTTTGTGAAGACCAGATAATGAAAATCCATATATACAGTTACTACTGAGCATGAGGGGATAGAAGCCCTACCTCTGTCAGCAGGGACATCAGCCCAGAAGGCTAGTCCTAATGTATGCTCTCTGACTAGCCCAAGGGAAAAGAATCAATATATGCACAGATTCCAAATACGCCTTTGGAGTAGTACATGCCCATAGGGCAATTTGGAAAGAGGTCTATGGCAGCTCAAGAAAAGCAGATTAAGCATTTTGAAAAAATTCTAAAATTACTGGAAGCAGTACTTCTACCTCAAAACGTTGCAATTATGCAATGCAGAGGACATCAGAAAGAAGAAATGGACCCCGAAAGAGCTAACAAGTTGGCTGACCAGGCTGCAAAAAAGGTGGCAGAACAAAGCAATGCTGAAATTCAGACATTGATTCCTGAAGTAAGGTACAATATGACAATAAAATATCATATACACAGAAAGATTTAGAATTGTCAAAGGGTTTGCAAGTGGAATTAAAAAGTAATGTTTATTTGACTCCTCAAGGACAAATAGTGATACCTGAAAGAGCATTATGGAAATTAGTTCAAGATTAACATGATCATGTACACTGGGGAGGAGTTGTCTTACACAAATGTCTGATAGGGACAATAGTGGGATGCAACCTATACTCTATCATAAAACTAGTAACCCAAGGATATGAAGTATGTCCTAGAACTAACCCATGAACTAACAACAGAGTGAAGTCTGGGAAAATAGATAAGGGATTATATCCAGAACAACACTTGCAAATAGAGTTTTCTGAACTTCCAGGAAACGGGGGATATAAATATCTTTTAGTACTGACTGATACTTTCTCAAAATCACCTGAGGCATTTCAAACAAATAAAGCCAAAGAGGTTGTCAAAGTTTTGACAAACAACATAATACCTCAGTTTGGAGTGTCTTTGGACATTTCCTCCAATCGAGGGCCACATTTTATAGCAAAGATTGTACAGCACTTTTGCAAAGCTCTCCAAATCCACTGGCACTCACACATGCCATATCAGCCCCAGGCTAGCAGCCAGTAGAAAAGAAGAATCATTTGATAAAACAACAGATAATCAAAATTGGTAAGAGGCCAATATGCCTTGGCCCCAGGCCTTACCTTTGGCTTTTTTATGGTTTCAAGTAAAACCAAGAACAAAAGAAAATATTAGTCCCTTGAAATATTGGGAGACCATATAAGCATAACTATCACGGGGAAGATGTTGTACAAGTTGGAGGAGGGTACCTTATCCAGAGGCTATGTTATCCAATTAACAAAGCAACTGCAGAAAATAAATCAGAACATTTCAAACACATGAGCAAGAGGACTAGATGCTCGTCTCCATAATATCCAGCCCAGGGACCAGGTTTACATAAAATTGGTTGAAGCAAATCCCCTTATACCAAAAGACCCTATCTAGTACTTGTAACCACTTATAAAGCTAATAAGCTTGGAGGATTAACCTACTGGATATATTATTCTAGAATTAAAAGGATTCCACAAAAGGCAAGTGGAATCCAGAAATGGACCTCAGAAAGAACAGGAGAAACCAAGCTGTGGTTCACAGAATCATAATCTTCCTCATACTTTTGGTCAAAATTCAAGCCACAGCAGATGACTGTCATCATCATCAGAATCTCCTTTGACCTGCAAGGCTCTGGTGAATGGAACATCCATGCATAGTCAGGACATAATGGAGCAAAAGGAGCCAGAAAGGTAAAAACTCTTTACACCATTTTAAAGATAAATGACCAAGCAGTCAAAGACTGAGGAAGCTCTACCCCGAGGTCTGCCTTTCATGTCCCACCTGAAAGTAATACCTCTACAGCTTGTAAATTTGAAACTCACCAGCCTCTTAAAGATAAGGTTACTACAGTGACAATGCACATCTATGACTGCTTTAAAAAACAGCATGTACATTCATTTTCATGTGACTTCTACCAGGATTTTTGTATTATGCAAATTAATGTGAGTAACTATAATCTAACACAAGGCAGTCCCCTTCTTTTGCAATGCATGGGCTGGGTAGGTAGACAACCATAATACAGAGATATAAAATTGAGTTAGCTGATAATTTGAATCAACAAATATTGCTCCCAACAGATGATTCTTGTGCACTCAGCCTAACACATGATACTGGTTGCACATTTAGTGCATGGGATGAGTCTCGAGTAAAAGCTGCATTTGAAGATCAGATCTCATCCTTGGAATATTCTGGGCCATCAGGTATGTCAGCTAACCTAGCCAGAGGAGCAGCTCAGAATATAACCACCCTAGCACAATATATCATTCCCAACTCTGAAAACCAGTGGTGGAGACCCAAATATACATGGAATCCTGATAACATAATCACACACTTTTATAGGCCGATATACTCGAAATACTCAACTATCTGTATGGGGAACTTTGGTAAAGTGAGTATCCTCTATAACATTACCAGAAGTCAGTGTAATGTTTCTGTATGTTTTGGAAAAGCTTGCCTAAAGGCAGTTAATGTATCTGAAGAAACCACGGTTACATGCTCTGAGTACTCAACAGTTAGTGAAATTAAATGTGTGACTCAATGAACATTTAAAACAGAAACCAGTTTTGTAGCACTGGAAACACCAGAACCATATGCAAAAAAAAGTATAATCTTTCACTCATAGGTCCTTATATAGTAAAACAAACCAACGAACAATTGCTGCTTTTAGATCCACAATATTCGCTGAAAAAGCTGAAAGTAAGGGTACAGACTAACAATTCTGAAATGAAACAAGAATGTTACCCTTTATACAGCAGAGCCTAAAAGGATGGGAATCATGAATGTATTCCCAGACACCAAATCATAGACATAAAAGAGACCTAACAGGATAGTTTGAGTCTAAACTGGGACTATTAAGTTCTATTGATCAAGAACTACTAATCAGTAAACTAAGCACTGTTACCTCTTATATTGGACTCACACAGATCCCTCTCAGATCAAACCCTGCTAACACTTGCTGACACCCAGAACCTGGCAGCTGACCTAATGACCACCCTTGCCAGCCACGCACAGCAGGATTTTCAGAAAGTTACCTGCAAGGTCATATTTCTATAGTAAGGTAATATTTCTATAGCCCAACAATGTATGCAATCTCAACTGTGTCTGCAGTCTGTAATCTCAAGTATATTGAGAGGAGGGATAGGAAAACTGCCACAAGTTCTAAAGGAAATGTTTGCTAAAACTTAAATTACCACACAATTTGAAAATATATTCATGCTTAGTGGCAACTGGTGAACTTTACATATGATTAACAGAATAAAACCCTGCAGCCCTTTATATTAACTGTTAAAAATGCAGCTATATATAATGTATTTCTAATTCTGGCCCTTGGAGTTATAAGAGTTTGTGTAGTTGTCAAACCCATTCAGCATATTGTCTGGGGCATTTTTCAACAATAAAACTAGAAACTGAAAAACTGTTAGTATCAAAGCATGTGTGCCTAGGGAAGCACTGGGATTTGTATGTGAAAATGCAGTGGTTGGGAAGGAGAATCTGTCTGGACACTGAAGATAGTACTTGTGTGTTGTGGGTTAAGATTCGCTTTTTTGAGATGACCCAAATAACAGGTATATTCACAGGTACATTCACAGGTATATTATGTAGGAAGAGACTGTGCTTGTGTGAGAACTGCTTGCCCAGTTACTGGGTAATGGGAGTTTCATTTTAATGAAACTACTAATGGTACTAACTTCTGTGTTTGTAATTTCACAATCATAAGTGAATGTAACTTCAACAACACCACACCAATAACTTCTTTTGAGATTATACAGAGTGCATATAATCTGTATCATAATGTGCCCAGCCTCCAAATTGGAATGAACATTAATATTTTAAAGCAAAGGTTGTACCACCCTGATATAAAACAACTGGTTGAAGAAATCAAAAACTCATCTCTCAGAGCCTTGTGGACAGTTAAACACTATGTTAATGAGATTACCAAGATCATCACCAAGATCTAGAAGGAAAGAGAACATCACTGGTGGGCTAGCTTCTTGGGATGGACGAACTTAAAGTCACCAATAGCCATGCAATTTTTCAATTTCTTCATCCACCTAGTTCTAGTTTTAATAATAATAACCTTCCTGTTGACCATCGTGAACTTGTGAATGTGGTGCAATATTAAAATAGCAGTAAAACAGGTTCATGTGCTATAGACTACTAATAAAATCTTGCAAAAGAATTTGCAATGGGATAAAAGAAAAGGGGAGAATGAAACAGGAGGCTTAATTTACATAATAAATTACAGTTACTTAAAGCAATTGATTGCAGGTAATTAGCACAGAGCGATTGAGCAGTTAAGCACAAATGCCTGAATAAACAAATACTTAAAACATAGGAAAACCTAGTATGCTCACTTAGTGTAAGTGCTTAAAATTCGAGACTTATAGGGGCAAACAGCTAGAAAGAAACTGCTTCCAGCAAGAGAGATAAGAAAGGCTGACTACTCCCAGCTACACACCCATACCCGCGTGCCGTGCGTGGACATTAGTTTAAAATAAAGGAAGATGACACAATATGCAGCTAACCGCTTGCTTATCAAATACTAACCACAAGCGTGTGCAAATCTATGGGGTTTATTATAAAATTGCTATATAAACTCGCTGAAATTTGTAGTGGGTGGAGAAGCATTCTGGGGTGGTTGAAGACCCCTGCTTCCTGGCCAGGGGAGCACTTAGACTGACAGATGTGTTTTGTCAGCCGAATTCTTTAATTAATCTCCTAAAGCTACAAATTTACTCTCCCACTCCTGGCCTAAACCTAGCTGACACTATAAAAGCAGAATCATTAAGGAAAATATTCTTATAGTGTAATCTAATTACCTAGTCTCATTTTCACACTGTCTTCTACACCACCTTTGTCAAGTGAAGGCACAGAAACCACTTAGCATAAAACAATGACAACAAGGATGAGCCACACAATGACTGGAGATTCTAAAGGAGGGATACCCACACGGACTATTTCACCAGGCAGTCTGTGGGTAGGCACAGGGACTGCCCCTCCATGTCCACACACTGGCTACTGCTCTGGTCCACTTCTGCAATGTATCAGCCATGGCCTCCCATCCTTCCCCTCCAACCAAAATGTCCAAATCTCTAGGCCTTCAGAGACCTTGACCCGAGTGTGATGGGTCCACCCATGTTCAGCTGTCTTGACAGCTGTTTCTGTGCTCAGTGACACTTGGAATGGGCTGTGCCACTTGGCCACCAGTGATGCTCCTGTCCACTCCTTAACCAGCCCCAGTGTCCTGGTTGGATGCTGTGAACAGCAGGGTCCAAAGGTGGGGTCTGTGCCAGCTGGGCTTCCTCTTGAAGGGATTTCACAAGAGACAGGATCCTGGCCACATGTGTTTTCAAATACACATCCCTGCTCCACTAATTTTAATTTTCTCCAGCTTCTCTGGTGGAAAAGACAGTTTCTCTGAGAGTGATTGAGTCACTGGGAGCAAAGGGAAGATCTTAGAGAGTTCTGGTCAAATAGTTCCTTTCTGAGTTTCTTCATCTGCCAATAGATTACCAATTGCCTCCCCTGAGCATCCTGCCTGGTGTCCCCTAATGTACATTAATTGCTACCCCTTGTGGTGAATTCACCACCTCCAACAAATGAGTAATTAAGCTCTCATGAGCAAATGTTATTCCCCTGAAGGTTAATAAACTTCTTTCCTCCCACAGTTTTCTAAATGCATGTGCCACTCCACAAGCACACTTAGAATCAGTAAGAATTTTAGTTCACAGGCTCTTACAAGGGCATACAGCTCTGCTGTCCAAGCGGACCACGTGGGTTCCAACCCCCCCACTTCCTCTAATTCCCTTCACTTAACAAAAGTGTATCCTGGAACTTGCTTCCCTTCTACTACCCTTGAAGACTCATTGATGAACACATTTTTTCTCCCTTAGGCCAGGGAGTGTCTCATAAATTTTCCCTAGCCCAGGTCTGGAGATCTCTCACTTGAATGCAGTCATGGGTTGCTGCTTGGCCCCCTCTCCGGGTCTGTTCAAACAGGAAGTTGGCTTAAACCCTTCCCCACTTCTCAATCCTACGTCTTTCTGTTCCCTTAAGTAAGTTTCATACTGTAACAACCAAGGACTGGACATTCACTCAGGGGCTTTTTTGGTTAACAAAACTTTAATTTGATGTGAGACTTTAATAATAAGATACTCCTGTCATCAGTTTTTGGGTATTCTAGGGTAGCTGAGTGTTTGTATTCTTATCATTTGCTTATGTTAGAGGAAAGATAAACAACCCCTCACTTTGGCTGATGAGCTCCCTTCAGTGGCAGCAGGTACTGGGCAATTGTGCCTGAGAGTGATGAGACAGATGAGTGATGGACCAGGGGGGTTCGTGAAGAGTCCACAGGGAGGGACTATGAAAATCTAACCAGTGAGTACAGTGGGATCTTTGGGGAGTAAACCTGAGGGGGCACCCGTGGAGGAAAGCACAGATAAAGCCTGGAAATTGTCCTGGCAAAAGGGATGACGATTCCAAAATATTTCTGAAGAGTCCCTTGGGAGAATGTTGAGGTAATTTGCATATTCTCCCAGAGGTAATTAAGGCAAGCCATGCCCAGGCAGGAGTAATAAGGGGAATTGAGAAAGGGTCTTGACAATCAGAGCCCAGGAGGCCAATAAGTGGAGTCAAGAAGGGGTCTCAGCAACAGGGGATGGATGGTGTTGGTATGTTGGGCAAGGTTTGGTTGAAGGGGAGTGTGAACAAATATGGTTAAGGCAAGTAGCAGCAGGAAGCCTTTATCCTCGATATTTGCCAGCTGATCTAGGACCAGCTGCAGGTTCTTTGTAACCCCCAGCTTCCAGGACAGGGAAAACAAGGAAGCCAAGATTTAAAGGTGTTTCTCATGATGGGAAGCAGCAGGACCAGGCACAGAATGCGAGACCAGGAGCATTGCCTGGGGGCCTGCTGGGTGATGTGGGACCAGAGTGAGGTGTGGGGCAGCCAGGGCTCAGTGCTGGGCAGTGCCTGACCCTGCTGCCCCCCTGGGCTGTGGGGCTGCTGTCCATGCCTGCTGGGTGTACTGGGGAGAGGCCACATTTGGACACTGTGGCAGGATGGGGACTGGCTCTGGGATACAGGGTATGGAGGGGAGGGTGAGCCCAAGGAGGAGGAGGAGGAAAGAATAGCTAGCAAATGCAGATCATACGTGGAAGGATTAGGATTTTCTTTCAAGGATTTTGTTTGGGTCACTGGAGAAAAAAGTTATTTTGAGCTGTGGGAGAATGAGCACCCAGAGGCAGTAGCAGAGTCGAGGATGGGTAGAACAAGGGCAGAATAAACCCATGCATTACCTGGTTAGAAACATACAGCAAGTGTATGTGAGAAGAGTTGAGGAATAGGTGAAGGCAAAGGTTATGGCAGAGTTCTTACAGCCCTGGAGAGATAAACTGCAGGGCCCAAGGGATTCCCCAGGACAGAAGGAATGGGATTGGCCACAGGGACGTGGCAGAGGCGTTCTCTCCTCGGCAGGGAAGAGCAGAGTGAAGCAGCATTTGGGAAGGAATCAGTGTGCTATCTGCAGGGCAGAGGGATGCTGGAAGCGAAACTGTCCACAGAAAAGGCTGCACCTCAGGAGGAGGAAACGCAGCAGTTTATGGAGATGGACTGTTAGGTTTGCCAGGGGTTCCCATTATACCAGAGATCCATCATACTGGAGCCCTTGATAGCATTCAGAGTGGGTCTGGAGTGAGAGGAGGTGTTTCCTGATACACACAGGGGCCTCCTGATCCACTTAGAATTTTCTACCTAAGGGGAAGAATTGCCAAGAAGTTAATTACTCAGGGGGTTGTTGGAAAAGGTGAGTGAATGTGTTTTATTTAACCACAATTAGTAGATGTGTGGGGATAAGTTTGAAATCCATGAATTTCTGTTTGTTCCTAATTGTAATTGTAATTTTCTGGGAAGGGATTTGCTGGCTACCCTGGGAATGCAAAGTACTATTGTAAAAAGTGATACAGAAGCTACGCTATTGTAACTTTCTGTCAATTGTCTGAGAAGGCCTGCGCCGCAGAAGTGCCAGGGAAATAGGAAAAATTAGCTGTGAAGCCTCTCCAATTGTATTGAAAGTAACCAGGACAAGTGGTATATAAAAAGCATACCCTATTTTCAAGGAAGGGAAAGAAGGGGTACAGCCTGTTATTGAGTCCCTGTTAAAGGCAGGTCTTTTGAAGCCATGGATGCCTCCCTGTAATACTCCTGTCCTGCCAGGTAACATGCTGGATGAACAGACACCAGCAGGAAAGCAAAATTTTAACATGTTAGGAAAAAAAAAGCGCAGCAGATTAACTGAGGCTCCTGCCCTAGCCCTTCCAGACAGGGAAAAAAAATTGAATTTTATGTGGAGGTTAATCAAAACCCCACTAGAAAAATTCTAGTGAGAACACAGGGGAACACAGCAGCTTTTATTTTCTAAGATGTTAGACCCATCTAACATGGGTGGCCAGAGGCCAGCCTTCCAGTCTGCAGAATTGTTCTTTAATGGTAACTGAAGCCCAATGTCTGTTTGAGCAATTTATGGGGGGCAAACACCCAAGCTCCAGCAACCACCCCCCCACCCAGCTCCTAGAAACAAATTTTTTCTGCAGAGAGAAAGTGAAAAGAAAAAGAACCTATTTATTAACAAAACAAAAATAATATGCCCACAAGGCACAAAGAAGAAGGACAAAAAATTAATAAAACAAAACCTGGACCAGTGTTGGATCTTAAAGCCTTCTTCCCTCCGGGAGTGGCTTCCCCCTCCGGGGGCCCCCAGAGGGGTTGGACAGAGTTGCTCCGTGGGTTCAAAGGAGGATTTTTCTCACCTGTCATGCACAGGAATCTTCTATTCTCAGATGAGAAAAAAAAAAAAAAAACCCAAAAAAAACAAAACAAAAAAACAAAACAAAACAAAGAAACCCCAAAGAACAACAACAAAAAAACAAACACAAAAAAAAAAAACAAACAACAAAAAAAAACCAAGCCCAAAGAAGAAGAAAAGAAGCAGCCCCTGAGAGCAGGTAGCCTCCTCCCTGCCGCTGAGCCAGAGTCCCTGCTCCAGGAATGTGTGTAACTTGTACCTCTCCCATCTGTCCTTGAAGGAGGAACATCACAAAAAACACAGAGCGTCTCAACTAATTATAGTTACGGAAGCTATCTTTGATGGCGGGATCCCCTCTTGAAGTCGCACACGTGCAATATCCTATGCACTCAGAAACAACCCCATACTACAAAACACCGCACACTACACATGACCCCCCCCCAACAAGTATCCGCCAGTCTGCACACACACACACTACCTCTTGTCAAGGCACCCACCTACGCATCCTGTCATAAATACACCGTGCACGACAGTTACCTGCACACATACTTTCACCCGGGGTCGCGCTCTGTACTGGTAGCGTCAGCATGTCGACCGCGCCTGTCATTTGGTGGGGCCCGCGGGGTCTCGCTCATGTCGGGCGAGCTGGCAAGCGGCATAGGGTTGGTCGCAGGCCGTCGCTGTTAAGGCCCAATAGCCGAGCGGCAGGCTTAACGTCCTCTTACGCGCGTCGGCGGGACGATCGGAGCATTGTACCGCTTAGGATAGCGAATATATGATGAACTGAGTGATCAGAAATACTATTATGGAATTCAATCGTCGCGATGTTACGCATTTTGGTTACTGTATATTTTATCCAGTTGTAACTGTCTTTTTGATATTTGGGTGCTATTATATCTAGGGGATGGTGCATGGCTATGATACGTTGCTTTCTGCCGTCATCTGATGATTAAAGACTTTTACAATGGAGTTGTTAGAGACTGCGAGCGGGCGTGGCGCTTGGGGCGGAAGCATGCGCCTCTTACACTGGAGCGGTGCATGACCGGCTCGTGTATCTGCGGGCAGCTTCTGGCCGGGTTCACCGCGCCAACGCTCCGGCAGTTTCGCCGCCTTTCTGCCCGCGCGGGTCGTCGCGACACTCCGGGACGGGGGAAGACTGGTACCGGGCGAGGTGGCGCTGGCGCAGGTTCGCCTCAGCGTCGTGCCCTTCCTCGACGTTAGCTCTCCAGCCATCCATTCAGCTGTAGCGGGCGAGTCGTGTCGGAGGAAGTTGGGATACCGCGTATGTGGGGGATATACTCATAATATATATTTGTGCGGTGATACGTCGTTGTACTTGTTATGTACTACACACTGGCTGTTGTCTAGTTACTGCTGCCATTCTTGATCACTTGTTGCACATTTATCACTGTACCTGTTATGATTCAGATGTTTATAGTACTTTACTCCATGATCGACTCCCATCTTCTCCTGTCACAGTCAATACAAGACATTCTTGAAAACTGCAGTGTTTTGGATATGACATTCTCAAAACGAAAGATAATTAGACAGAACCAAAATTTTCAGCCAGTTTTTAGTGAAAACTCCTAGATTCAATCCGAAACTTAAAATGATAGCCTCCCTCTCCAAAAATCCTGAAACATACTCCATCAGCTTGCGTTATTTCTGGCACTACTTGATGTCCCACACTACTGAAAATCTAGTGTCTAATCTTATTGAACCCCAAACTAGAATGAATTAATGTGCCTATGCTGGAAAACCGACGGGGGCCTGAACACTGCAAGGGACAGTCTGGAAGGATTGTTGCGGCTGTGCTTCTTTGTTAGTTCTGCTCCTTTAAGGCCAGTAACGGCTAAGCCAGCTATACTGCACCTCAGAGCAAAGAAGGCAATACACAAAAGTAAATGGAGAGAAGACTTGTGAAAATTCTGTGCTAAGATTCAAATAAAATCTGATCAGAAGGAAAGCAGAAATTAACATCCAGTTGTCCTGAAGCCTGAATCCCAGGCGGAAAGGGATGAAACCCTGCAAGTTCTTTTGAGTCTTTAATTCTAGAAAACCAATATTCAAGGAAAAGATCCTAAAGAAAGTCCCAATCAGCCCCAGATAGAGATATCTCCAATGAAGCAGCATTGAGCTAACAAGTGCTACCAACTTTTTTATCATCCAGAACCTGAGGTCTGGTCAAATACGGAATTTGATACTAAATATGCAGCATGCGCCTGCAGCTACGTACAGACGAAGAGTTGGATCAAGATACAAAGGAACTCATGTCATCCATCCACTTGAGTCACATGAAACAAGTTTACTCCTGAAGTTATTTGTACCTGGGATGTCGAACCATGCTCTCCTGAGAGGTTGGGAGGATATGCATTCATCCGTAAGGAATTTCCAGGATGACATGCTGAAACCCATGAAGCTTTTGGACGGTACAGAATCCGGTCTGGTGGTTGTCTCACAGACCACGACTGCCAGTCCTTTGGATAGATTGTAAAAAGAAATTAGCGTCTCATCAGCAATCATAGATATTCAATCTTGCCATATTGTTTACATTCAACTGCAGAGTTTGATGCTTAGACATGGACTGCTACTAACAACCCATAAATAATCAATGGAGAAATACGACTCCTGATCAAGCATACTGCGAGGCTGTCACTCCTATATAACAACAGCGTGTATGCAAAGCTGAGCAAGCAAAAGGTTCCTCTGGCCCCAGGATGGAACAAATAAAATTGTGGAGAATTTTTAGAAGGGGGATGAAAATTCGAAGCTCCAATCCTCCTGCTCATACACAACGCATCGAGTCTTCTCCTCCTGTAAGACAGGAGGAAAGGCCACAGATATCCGGAATATCATACCCAAACCCTTTGTTCACTGCAATACAGGCTGTCGATCCTAGCTGTGAAAGAACTGTAATAACTGTAAATTCTCTGGAGTGGAATACTTTAGGGGTGGGAGCTAATAAGTTTTGTTCTGGAATAGATTGCCCCTCTACTCCCTTCTCACGTCCGAACAACCTGTGATGCAAAGCACTGGATCATACCCGTTGCAGATATAGAATTCTACCGCGCGAAGTATCACGTTATACGTCCTCATTGTCCAGATTAGGGATTCCGACAATCACAAGCACACTGTATTGTTGGTGGGGAGACACTACTCTTGATCTGAGAAAAAGAAGCAAAAGAGGACATTTCAGAGAAACATTTACATGTATATGTATGTATTGTTATAAAGTAATCATAATATAGAGGATACCGAATCCAGAGAAAACAAACCCACGCATCTATCTGGCTGCAACACTTCTAGCAATAGTCCATCCAGCATTTAAAACAAAGAAAAAGGACCTGGTTAGTTTTTTGAGTTCTTTCCATTGTGTATGTTCAAACAAGCAATTATTCTGCTGAAAATCTTATTTTTAAAATATAAAAAATTATCAATTTGATGTAATAATTTTAGTCCTAAACCTCTTTTTGCCAGTCTGACTCAATTGAAGTTTCCCGCCGCCGCACCTAGGTGCTTTTTAATTTTGAGGAGTCCTCTATCTATATTTTATACATAATATTCAGCGTACATTTTTAGGTTACATTCATACTTCAGCGAGTGCATTGTGATTTACAATCCTGACTCCAGATGCTGTTTCAGGCAGGAAACAAATCAGATAGTCACAGTAAACTGTGCTTGATCAAATTAATACTGTAGAAGAAACAAGGCAAGCATTACGACAGACTCAGGATGACGAGTCTTAAGAATCCCCATTGATAACCCATGAAGAATACGCGACCTTTGGATCAGACTGACTACAAACAAAACAATTTGCAAACTTCATTTCGATTTCAAATTGTTGTTTGAAGGACAATTAAGTAAATTTGACTTTTGTCCTAGTCTATAAATGATGCCACTTATAAGCAGCATTTCCTAGACATAAAGGGACTCTCTCCAGTAGTATTTGCTCTCGCTGCTCGAACCATTCAAAACATAATGGATGCATTTCCCACTTGTTCAGAACTTTTACTTCTAACATAATTTAGGGATTTCTGACGCACTAGTCTTATTCGAGCGCGAATACAACACAGACCACAGGACAACACATTCCAAATGTAGAATTCCAAGAATCAAGAGAAAGCTAGGACTAATCTCCTTGTTTTACGTTCCAGCTCTGAAATATAACATATTTTATTCTAGGAATGAGGAAGAAGAGGGATAATAAGACAAGAATGTCAATATGACTGTTTAAATCATTTGGGAAGACTTGATTCTTATTCAACATGCAATGGGCGTACAGGACTGCCATCGGTCTAGAAGTACAAAATTGATTTTCAAAAAAAAATGAACATGCCAAATGACCTGTTATCAGAAGATCTAATTTATGAAATTAAAAATTTTTGCTTTCCTGGAAAAAAAATTAGGCACGTTCCCATGCTTTGAGAACAGTAGGAAGGAATGGGCTACGAGCAGTGTACTCACTCCACTGTCTTCTAATTCACCAACTTGCAGAATAAAAATCTACTGTCTGAAAAAAGTAAATAAGTGTTTTTATAGGACTCATGGCAGCAAAAAAGATTGGAAGCCAAAGCCTGGATAGCCTAACACCCCAACTCCAGTCTCACTAATGGCTGAAGCATCAAGGAAAAGAGGTTAATTGCTCCTTCCAGCACGCATTTAAGTGAATTTACAACCAAACCATCTTTGGGACTCCTTTAAAAAGAGTACCATTTTTGATTTCAAACATGTTGGAAATAAAACCTTATATTGCAGAAGAACCACCTGCGTGCCGTGTCACTGTTCATCTCTGTCCAGTGCCAATGTTGGTAAATGACATCACTCACTGCATGTCAGCGCTTCAGTGATCCTTCTTTGCAGGATCTCGCTTTACCTTTCTATAAGCTAAGGAGGATAAGCTACAGTCACAACCTGTATGTGGTTGACATGTAAAAGATAAACTCTAAATGCTAAAAAGTTACTAATTCCTCCTTTGGATGGCTCTCCCATCTCCCATTTAATTTTTATGCAAAATGCAATTGCTCTGAAAGAACAACCTTAAACTACTCTAAGGTTTACCTGCGCTCTGCAGGACCGAACATTTCCTCATATAAAATGGCCAAAAAACGCAGGCAACACAACAAAGAATAAGAGGTTTCCCAGATCTCAGGAGATTGACATTACCACAGGAAGCGCTCACAGACTTAACATATTCCCTGATCCGGTTTTATAGAAGCATTGGGCAAGAGAAACGCTTCAAGGCTGCCCTCGTTGTTCCCGACACTCGGTCTGTCACAATGAACAGGGTGCCACTGAGCAACCCGGAACGTCAGGTCGATCTCTGGGTTGCTGGCGCCCGCGACCAAATAAAGAAAGAGAACAAGAATGTTGTTCCCAATCTGGAAGACTGTCATTTCTGGCCAAGGTAGCAGCGTAGATTTGTGATAGGGACATAAGTGTAACCATGATGTAGTTCTCTGCGTCATATAGCGGAGTTATTTCAACGGGCTTCCTGAGAGATGACTGTCGCAGCAAGGCTCAGACCGCATGTCAACTATGGGTAATAAAAGCAATCATAGGCGGAAATTTCAGTTTTAAATAAAAGGCCTACAAGGGATTGTTTTCACAAATTGAAATGTTCCCTACTTATCTATGTTTATGAATCCGGTGTTCCTCCAGGAACATTCA
>VKON01001367.1:52985-120143 GCA_009741485.1 Malurus cyaneus samueli
AATAAAGGAAGATGACACAATATGCAGCTAACCGCTTGCTTATCAAATACTAACCACAACGTGTGCAAATTATGGTTTTTATAAAATTGCTATAAAACTCCTGAAATTTGTAGTGGGTGGAGAAGCATTTTGGGGTGGTTGAGGACCCCTGCTTCCTGGCCAGGGGAGCACTTAGACTGACAGATGTGTTTTGTCAGCCAATTCTTTAATTAATCTCCTAAAGCTACAAATTTATTCTCCCACTCCTGGCCTAAACCTAGCTGACACTATAAAAGCAGAATCATTAAGGAAAATATTCTTATAGTGTAATCTAATTACCTAGTCTCATTTTCACACTGTCTTCTACACCACCTTTGTCAAGTGAAGGCACAGAAACCACTTAGCATAAAACAATGACAACAAGGATTAGCCACACAATGACTGGAGATTCTAAAGGAGGGATACCCACACGGACTATTTCACCAGACAGTCTGTGGGTAGGCACAGGGACTGCCCCTCCATGTCCACACACTGGCTACTGCTCTGGTCCACTTCTGCAATGTATCAGCCATGGCCTCCCATCCTTCCCCTCCAACCGAAATGTCCAAATCTCTAGGCCTTCAGAGACCTTGACTCGAGTGTGATGGGTCCACCCATGTTCAGCTCTCTTGACAGCTGTTTCTGTGCTCAGTGACACTTGGAATGGGCTGTGCCACTTGGCCACCAGTGATGCTCCTGTCCACTCCTTAACCAGCCCCAGTGTCCTGGTTGGATGCTGTGAACAGCAGAGTCCAAAGGCAGGGTCTGTGCCAGCTGAGCTTCCTCTTGAAGGGATTTCACAAGAGACAGGATCCTGGCCACATGTGTTTTCAAATACACATCACTGCTCCACTAATTTTAATTTTCTCCAGCTTCCCTGGTGGAAAAGACAGTTTCTCTGACAGTGATTGAGTCACTGGGAGCAAAGGGAAGATCTTAGAGAGTTCTGGTCAAATAGTTCCTTTCTGAGTTTCTTCATCTGCCAATCGATCACCAATTGCGTCCCCTGAGCATCCTCCCTGGTGTCCCCTAATGTACATTAATTGCTACCCCTTGTGGTGAATTCACCGCCTCCAACAAATGAGTAATTCAGCTCTCATGAGCAAATGTTATTCCCCTGAAGGTTAATAAACTTCTTTCCTCCCACAGTTTTCTAAATGCATGTACCACTCCACAAGCACACTTAGAATCAGTAAGAATTTTAGTTCACAGGCTCTTACAGGGGCATACAGCTCTGCTGTCCAAGCGGACCATGTGGGTTCCAACCCCCCCACTTCCTCTAATTCCCTTCACTTAACAAAAGTGTATCCTGGAACTTGCTTCCCTTCTACTACCCTTGAAGACTCATTGATGAACACGTTTTCTCCCTTAGGCCAGGGAGTGTCTCATAAATTTTCCCTAGCCCAGGTCTGGAGATCTCTCACTTGAATGCAGTCATGGGTTGCTGCTTGGCCCCCTCTCCGGGTCTGTTCAAACAGGAAGTTGGCTTAAACCCTTCCCCACTTCTCAATCCTACGTCTTTCTGTTCCCTTAAGTAAGTTTCATACTGTAACAACCAAGGACTGGACATTCACTCAGAGGCTTTTTTGGTTAACAAAACTTTAATTTGATGTGAGACTTTAATAATAAGATACTCCTGTCATCAGTTCATCAGTTTTTGGGTATTCTAGGGTAGCTGAGTGTTTGTATTCTTATCATTTGCTTATGTTAGAGGAAAGATAAACAACCCCTGTAAGTGTGGTAGTGAAAGGAATAAGATGAATGTGTTTTTACTAACAGACTGTGTGAATCTGCTTGTAGATAAGGCTAGGAACTTATAGATAGGGAAGTAACAAGAAGAAACAGTTCTAGAAAATGTTACTAATCAACACGGACTGTTTCTCTGCCTAGGCTATGATAAATTTCTGAACCTAGAGCAAGAGAGCAAAGACTTAATTGAATTATGAATAGTTTATTTTTCTTTCTATTACGTAACAGAAAGAGAGTGCATATTAGAGGGGGGCTTAGAGTGAGCAATTTGGGAAGTCTGAGTACCTTCTGAGTAACTCAGCCAATGGGAAATGTTAAAGGGTGATGTGGCCAGCAACTTGGGATAAAATGGGGGCTGTGTCCTCCAACAGTTTGAGAAACCTCATGGCAAATGCCCCATGGCCTCCCCCTTTCTTCGAATAAAATTACAGAACTCCTCTGTCTCATTTATGAACAGAAACTTCTGTCATTGTGGATTAATTTTCCTGACCAAATGGGGACTCATCCAGGATCCTTCCACTGCCTGGGACAGCAGGTTAAAATCTCTTCCTTCCTTTTTTTTGCTCTGTGGCATGGCTCCCCCTGGCAGCACACCCTGCACATCCCTTGCACACAGAAACACACCCCCAATACACACACACACACATACACATGTACCCTCCCCAACAAGTACCCTGCACACACACACACATACTCTGCAAACACACACATACACATCCTGCATACATACACGTGCACACATACACTGCACACACACCCACACCCACACACAAACACAAACACACACCTCCCAATGCTGCAGCGCTCACAGCCTCCCTGCCCCACCACCATGGCTGGCTGCCAGAGTTCACTATTCACATGCTTCCTCACACCTTGCATTGCCTTGCTGGCCCCTCTGTAGCCTTCCCTGGTCCTTCCTTCCCTCCACTGCCTTGCACTGACTTGCTCATCCAACCCCACTTTGACTTCCCTACCCATTTGTCCAGGCCCAGCCTTGCCTTTCCTCCTCCTTCCAGGACTCTCCTTGTCTTGCCTAACTCTCCCGTGTCTTGCCTTGCATTGCTTTGCTCACGCCTAGCCCACTGGAAATTCAAAACCTCTTTTTTCCTGGCATATTTCATCCTTACCCTACCCTTTCTGCTCTCCCTAGAACTCTCAAGGCTCTCATGAATCCTCAGTGCTTCAGGAGCCCAGGTGAGAGGAAGCCCAGAGGAGGTCACATGCAGCCAGACCTGTCTGTGCTGGCAGATTTTGTCTGGCATGAATCCTTGCATGTCTTGAATTTCAAACAGTGCATCCACATCTCACCCTTGGCCTCTGGGATCAGGATGACATGTTCTCTAACATACAAAGGAAAGCAGATTAGCCCCAGTGTTTCAGGTGCAGATTAGAGATAGCCCATGTGAGATCAAGGCCAGACAGAGCAGTCTGTCCTGGCCGCTTTTGTCTACCAGCAATCATTTAATGTTCCTTGCCTTGTCAACCCAACTATTTCCTTGCCTTGCCCTGCTAACCCTCCCTAGCTTTGCATCCCTTTTCATGCCCATGGCTCACTCTTGCCCTGCCTACTGCTTTTCTCCAGGGCTTTGCCTTGCCCAGCCCTTCCTGTTTCTGCCTGGCCTACCCATCACTGGGCTTACCTTCCTATGCCCAGCCTTGCCTATAACTTCTGTTCTCTCATCTACCACTCCATTTGCCTTCCCCTCACTGCTCTGGCCTTGCCTATGTCTGCCTTGCCTTGCCTACAATTGTCCACACTTGGTTTGCATTGCCTTGACTGCATGGAAGGCAAGCTAAAGAGTGGTAAGGCAAAGCAAAGCAAGGCAAGGAAGTAGTAGGCAGAGCAAGGAAAGGCAGATGCAGGCCAGGCAAGCAAAGCAAGGGTAGGCTGGGTCAAGCTAGGCAAGGTATTGAAAGGCAAGGCAAGGCCAAGTGACTCGGAGTGCCTTTCCTTGGGAAGCAAAGGACACAATGCCAGTGTTGGTGGAGCAGATGTTGAGGTACCCTGGCGAGATGTAGTCCCACAAGACATTTCTGTTGTGGCCCATTCTGTGTAGCAGCAATTGTTGGATGTATTCAATACTTCAGCTGGTAAACAACATTCACTTCGTAAGATCCTGAACTAGAATGGCACTGCTTTTTGGTGGGAAGGAAAGCACGTAGCCCCGATGTTGGAGGTGCAGAGAGGAAACTGTCTAGTGGAGGTCAAGGGCACCAGCAACTTTCTGTGGAAACTTTGGTGTGGAAGCACTGTCTCAATTTGTAGAGATACAGAGTCAGAATCCATCTTTGGAAGGTAGCCTCCTGAAAAATTCAATTTGACATGTGGTTTCCACTTCTCAGTGGTGGCTTTCTGAAATTCTGGCAGCACATGTCTTTTGGACAAGGTAAGGAGCTACACTGACTCTTGGTGTGTAGCTGAGCTAGTGCCCTGGGCAGGTAATGCCCAGAAATGGTGTTCTGTCACCTTGTATGGGATCAGTCCCTGGATGTTTTGTACTTTGGAGGAGGGGATCCCATTTCTTTGGATATGGGCTTGAAGTTCTTCTCTTTGGCAAAGAAACCAATTTTGGATGTGCACTTTGGGTGGTCTTAGTGAATTTAAAGACTTTTGCCAATATGCAGCTCTCTGGACTAGAGATTTTGAGCTGTCGTAAGAATGCAAACACCAAGGTGTTGAGCTCTTTGTCCCTTTAGTGAGCAGTCTCTGGTTGTACATTTTGTAGGCTATTCTGTTTGGATCCTAACTGTGAGACAGAAGGCTTAGAATGGTACCTAGAGCTGAGAAGGAATGTGCCAATAGCAGGGCACATTCTGCTAGTTTGATGGGTGCAGTAGAAGTTGCACAGCAAGGATTTTCTCAGTTGGCAATGTTGTTAGCTCTGTTCTTGCCAGATGTTTTCAAGCTTGTGGCTGGACTCTGCAACAGTGAAAGGATTTGTGCGGGCAAAAGGGTTCATGTTGCTGTTTAAGTGTGATGGAAAGAAGAGTTTTCAGTTGGAAGGGGAAGATCAGGGCAATCTTTTTGTCCTGACACAGTCGATTTGAGAGCAGGGACGTTTGCAACTTGGCTCTGTCCTTGGGGTGGTTTCGAGCTGGGCTCGGTGCGTTTCGTTCTTTGCAAGTGACATCGCATTGTGCAGTGGGATTTGATGAGCGCTGCCGTGCCCGGTAAAAGCCAAGCCTTCTGGCCGACCCATTGTGTGTCGAGCAGTTTGCGAATTCCGTGATGGATCCTGGCTCTCTTGGTGACTGACAGAATGTTATCCTGCATGTAGCTGGGAAGGAAGGAATCATTTCATTGTTGGTTGTACATTTTGTAGGCTGAAAAAAAAAAACAAAAACAAGGCAGTTCCAGCACAGCCTTTCTTTTAGAACCTTTTCTGCACAACCTGGCTCAACATGTAACTCACACCCACTGAACTGCATCAAACTCCCTGGACACATGCACTTTCCCTCAAGCTCTGTGTACCATCTATGTACCTCTCACTCTCCAGATGTCAAACTCCTTGAAAAGGTCTGGCAGCTGCTCCCAGAGAAAATGTCCTAGAGCAAAAAGCCAGTGCTGGCCTTCACCTTCCCTTTGCAGTCTAGGTGAAATACGCTAGTGATTCGCACTTTCTTTCTCAACTATATATTCTCTCAAGGTGGTGGTGTCCATGGTTAAAGTGAAGCTTTTCCAGCTGCATTTCAGGCTAGGACAGAAAGCATTTGCTAACCTTCTGTCTTCTTGGGAAACCTGATATTCTCAGCACAATCACTTTCACACACCTTCAGTGTCTCCGAGTCCAAGCAGCTATAGCTCACAGGGAAGGAAGTGTCAGCACAGAAGATGATCCTAAAGTACCCCTTCTCCTAGCAGCATTTTAGTTGCCCACAGTTTACTGGGACTATGCACCTTCCTTCTCATATATATGGACTGTCTCATTTTTCACTCCTGCAGATCCATTACCAATGTCCAGCACCGCTCCCATCAAAGAGTGTCTAGAAAGTAAAAGCCAGTGCTGGGCTGCACCTTCCATTTATGCATGTAAGCCACATCAAACTCACCAGTGCACTCTCCTCTTTCCCTTCTCCACTGCATCTACCAGTTTTCTCTGGATCTTGGTGTCGAAATAAAAGCATACATATAGGGTTGGAAGAGGAATAGGCAGCAGCGCAAGTAGCTGTTGTTGAACTTCCCCCTTACGACTGCTAACTTGTAATCAGCAGGCATGTGAGTGGCAGCCATGCTCCTTTTGCAGCCTGGACAGAGTTCGAACAAGCCCAGTGCTCTGCAGCTTCATTCTTTGCCCTTTGTAACATGTAGCACTTCCCTTTTCCCCAAGGCGAATAGACATTTGCTTTTCACACAGAACACTGGCAGCGTGCTGGCAGGAAGCACTCCAGTTCTGCTTCTGCTGAAACACGCCTGGGCCATGCACTTCTCAGTGATATGTAACCCTACATTCTGCCTCTCTTGCAGTCTGAATCTAAACTCAAGGCTTTTCGGCTACGTCTTGGACAGAGAACTGTGCCAGGACAAGCTTGCCCGGAGCTTGCCCCTGAAACTTGCAGAATCTTGTATTTGCACTGCATTCATCAAAGGGCAGTCCTCTTTCCCTTACAACCTGCAAAGCATTGTCAGATCACTGTGCTCTCTGCACGTTCCTTCTCAGCTTGAAGTACCACGGTGCACATTATAGCCTCGCAAGGACCAAAGATTCCAATGGATCTCCTGCACAGAACAATGTGCCAGGACAAAAACATGTTTGTGATCATACCTTCTCATCTCCCAGATTGTGGTGCTGTGCTCCTATTCTTAACCAAAACCCTCCTGCCCCACTTTTCTCAATCATCTCATGTCTCCCAGCCCTCAGCCCCCTCTTTTCCTTGACTCTGGGACCTCACTGGACCCCTACTCCTACCCTTTCCAGAGCCCATTTCCTTCACACCAGGGACCCCCGAACTCCCCTTCCCAACCATTCCAGGCCTCCCTACCCTGTGACCCTGCTTTCACAGACCCTGGGATCCCTGGACTCTCCATCCCACCTCTGTAAGTCACTGCAGACCTTTTCCTTGACTCTGGGTAACTCCCTTGAGACCCTGCAGTCCTTTATCCAATACCCTCTTGCATCCCCTTTGCCAACTACTCCACCTCTCTCCCCACCCCGTTCTCCGCTTCCTTGACTCTAGGACTCCTCAACCCCCCCCACTCCTTGCATTTCTTGTTTGTGACACTGTCAGATCCTGGCCTGGGGCTTCCCCAGTTCATGGTTTTGGGTGGGTCGGATGGATTTGGTGCTGTACCTGGGGGTGTAGTTGAGGTGATAGATTAGGACTTCCTAGATCTGGATTCTGTTGTTGGATATAGAGGCGAGGAATTCATCCTGTGTTGTGTAAATCAAAGTGTTTAGGAAAGGGGAGAGTGGATTAAGGATATAGGTATCTGGACAGGATCCCCCCATTCAACAGGGCCAGACCAAAGCCATGACTTTGGGAGTTCCTGCACCAGATGGGTTGAGTGCCCTGGCACAGCCTACTCACCCCCTGGAGATGCTGCTGGTACGCAGCACATACGTCGAGAGCATGGAAGGAGCATAGGAGAGGTTTAGTTGGTGGGTCTCTGGAGTGATCCATGTTATACTAGTGCGAGGAATCTGTTGGGCTCTGATATGAGGTATCGTCCGTGTGCTTTCGACTGGATCTGAGTAGTATTGGGCTGGCCGATCGGGTCTTGAAACATTGTTAGGTTAAACAGAACGATCCACTCCCGGATATACAGCACCTATAGTGATAGGATGCCTTCAGAATGTTGTTAAGGTGGAATTTCTCGTCTGTAGTGCCTTCGTCAGAATCATTCCATTCCTAATACTTGGTTAGTACTTACTCGTATACGGTCGACTCCCATACACCATTTTCTCTACGACGCGGATAAAGTAGCTCGTGCTTTTTTTCCTCAGATATCATGACAGATAAATCAGTGAGCACTACGCTTATGTTGAGTTAGCCTTAGTAGTCCAAGATTCGTCGCTCTGAGGAACAGCACGTATGATGGTGAGTACTGCCGAGGAGAAGTACCCATCCCGGGCTGCTGCCGGTATTCATAGAGTTTCACTCTCCCGAGCATCCCACATTCCTACATTACCCAGCTCACCCTCCAGGAATAGAGGGAGCAAGGGGTCACTGCGGGCAAACCGAGTGGGATTTAGTAAGTCTGAGGCTCCCGGAGTTCAAAGAATGATAGGGCGCGGCTGAGGTCTGGTCGCGGAGATGCTTTGTGGTATATATTCCTCAGGCTCGGAAAAGGAGGGTGTCAGAGGTGCTGGTATTATGTGGGATTTTGTTATAAGGAGTGTCCAGGCTGTAGTATGGTGGGTATGCTGGAGTCGAGCGCAATAATTGGAGGAGTTTCAGGGGATTTCGGTTTGCGATGACGCTGGTCCTGCAGGGTGTGGGTAAAATGAATCAGTGGTATCCGACTCGCTGGCAAGCCGTGCACAGTGAGGGTAAACCGGGGATCCTTTGCCGCACAGAATGAAGACTTAGAGCAGTCCCAGGGTCAAGGAGTAAAGCTGTAGAGGGATTGGAGGAGGTGGGATGAGAGGTTCAAGGAGTCCCCAGTGTTGAGCAAAGAGGGGTCATGGTGTAGGGAGAGCTGGGACAGCTGGCAGGGCTAAGGGGGTCCCCAGTGTTAGGGAAAAGGGAAGCTGGGGACTGGGAAAGGCAGGAATGGGGGTGCAGGGCATCTCAGGATGAAGGAAAAGGAGGGCTGTGGGCTGGGAGAGGCGGATGGCTGGGAAAGGGGATTCAGAGGTAATTCTGCATTGGGAAAGGCAGATCAGTCAGTCCTGGTGCTCGTGAATTGTTCTGGGTTCCCACTGCTGGGAATTCCAGTTCAAGGGGGTCCCAGGGTGAAAGAAATGTGGGGGTGGGGGCGGGAGGCAAGATCTCTGGGAAGGAGGTCAGGGGGTCCCTGGTGTTGAGGAAGGAGGGTTTGGGGAATGGGAGAGGGAGGAATGGGGGTCCGGGATGCCAGTAAGGAAAGGGGAGGCGTGATTGTGAGAGGGGGATGGTGGGGAAAAGAATGGAGGTGGTGCCAGAGACAGGGATGGGGTGCGGGGAGTCTTGGTGCCAAGAATGGGGTTCAATGGGGTCATGGCTTCGAGGAATGGGGTTCCGAGTGGTCCGGCTCCTGGAATCCCGAGGTCTCAGGGGGTATCCGGTGCGGGGTCTCACTCCCTCCTTGCTGCTCCCCCAAAGAGCACCCCCAGCCCCAGCACTGGAGCCATCGCGCTGCTGCCCTGAGACCCCGCGCCTGCCTCCCACCCAGGGCCGCCCCCAGCCCCGCAATTGGTGCTGCTCTTTCCTGCCTGACAATGGCAGCTGGAGATGCTCAAGACTGAGGAGACCCTGGGCAGGGACAGGTGAAGCTCCTGCCTCACCGTGAATGCCCCTGCCTTGGCTGAGGACCAACCCTGGGGCCATCGCTTGGGTAATGTCCCCATAGCCACCTCCAGAACCATTTCTTGGGTAATGCCCCAATGCCCCCCCTCCCCAGGGCCATCGCTTGTGTAACGTCCCCACAGCCATCCTCAGGGTCATCACTTGGGTAATGTCCCCACAGCTACCCCCAGGGCCACCCCCGGGCCATCATTTGGGTAACGTCCCCACAGCCACCCCCAGGACCATTTCTTGAGTAATGTCCCCACAGCCACCCGCAGGCCCATCGCTTGGGTAACGTCCCCACGGCCACATCTGTTGAGATCAGATGTACTGGATGCTAACCAGTAGTGGTGATCTGATAACACCTCCCTGAGGAGGAAGGACATGTCACCCACTCAAACAACGGCCATGGGGATTGCAACACCCAAATCACCTAAAACAGCAGGTTTGCACCCCACAGCCCCTCAGTCTTCTCTGAAGGCATCTCCGGGACATCACTGCAGCTTGTCATGGCTGTCTACAAGGTGACAGTGGCAACAGGTGACATGATAGGAGCTGGGACCAACAACTCCATCTCCATCACCTTGGTGGGAAGCAGTGGTGAAAGTCGCCAGACCACGGTCTCCTCCTTGTTCCTGCCAGGGAAGGTGGGGATGGGGATGGAAGCACAAGGGGTGGCAGAGCTGTCCTGCAGACATGAGGGGTGGCTCAGGCTGTTTCAGGGATGTGAGGGGCTGCATCAACTGTCTTGGGGATACAGGGGGTTGGTGGGAAGGGATTTAAGGGAGATGGAGAAAAGGAGTTCCTGGGTCTGGAGGAAAAAAATTTGGGGAGGATGGTGGGTAGTGCTCCTGGGGGATTGGAGGAATGGTGTTCTGGTAGGATGGAGGAAAAGGACTTGGAGGGGATGGTAGACAATAAGGATCCTGGAGGCAATGAAAGCAAGTGGGGACACTCTGAGCCCCTCCTCTGCTGGTGTACCCTGGTGCCACCACAGGGCATCTACCCATCCTCCTAGAAGCCATTTCCTCCTCCCCAGGAGAAGAGGCTGTCTGTGCATTGTGGGCAGGACTTGGGCCCCATTGTCCTCATTCGCCTGCACAAGTGGCGGCTCTTCTTGGAGGATGCCTGGTTCTGCAAGGATGTCCGAGTGACAGCCCCCAACGGCACCCTGTATCGCTTCCCCTGCTACCAGTGGCTGGAGGGGGTCACCACGGTGGAGGTGCGGGAGGGCTCAGGTAGGACCCAACCTGCCCCCATCCTTCCCTATGGCCAGAGGTTTCACTTTTGACAGTCCCCCTTCTTTCTAGGGAAGAAGCTGGTGGATGACAAGCTGCAGATCCTCAAGGAACATCGTCGTCAGGAGCTGGCAACACGGCAGGAGGCTTACCGGTGACAGCAGGGACATGGGGACAAGGCCTACCTTGGCCAGGTAGGCTGGTCAGCAGTGATGCTGACATCGGCTCCCATTTCCCCACCCCCCAGGTGGAAAAATTTCGCCCAGGGCTGGCCCCGTTGCCTCAATGTGGACTCCATCTTTGAGCTGGACTCCAACATCAAGTTCTCCTTCACCAGGGCCACCAACTTCAATGGTTTCCTCATCTTCCAGTAAGCAGTACTGAGGCCAGGGAGGACCTGGGTGATGGCAAAGGGGCCAGAGAAGGGAAGGGATGTGCTGAGGTCCCCCCCTGCCCTGTAGAGGGGCCTCCCACTTTCTGTCAGGGTTCCTCCTCAGACGCACCTCCTGGAACAGCCTGGATGAGATGCGCACCATCTTCTCCCGGACACAGGGCAGGGATATTGGTGGGTCACTTGTGTTTTCTCCCCTGCCCTTCCCCCTGCATCACTCAGGGCTTCACAAGATGTCCCTGGAGAGTGGGTAAGTGAGTGCTGATGTCTAACCATCCCCTTAGTCCCTGAGTATGTGGCCAAGCACTGGCAAGAAGATGTCTTCTTCGGTTCCCAGTTCCTCAATGGCAACAACCCCATCATCATCCGTCGCTGCACCACGTTGCCGCTCAAATTCCCAGTGACAACAGAGATGGTCAGTAGCTCATTGGGGAGCGGCACTGACCTGGGCAAGGAGCTGCAGGAAGGTCGGATCTTCATTGTGGACTACAAGGTGCTGGAGGACATCCCTACCGACACCATTTACGGGCGCCAGCAGTACATAGCAGCCCCGCTCTGCCTGCTTCACCAGGGCACTGATGGGCTCCTGCGTCCCATCGCCATCCAGGTAGGGATGTCCCACCCCAAACCCTGCCAACAGGAGGGTGGCGATGATCCTAGACCAGGGGTGATGTCCCACAGCTCAGCCAAACACCAGGATCCTGCAGCCCCATCTTCCTCCCAAGTGATGACGAGTGGGACTGGCTGTTGGCCAAGACCTGGGTGCGCAATGCCGACTTCTACTGCCACCAGCTCATCACCCACCTGCTGCGGACCCACTTATTTGGGGAGGTCTTCGCCATTGCCACCCTGCGCCACCTGCCCACCTGTCACCCCCTCTTCAAGGTAAGGTCCCTCCACAGGGCCACCCGCTCCCCCCACCCCAGAGATCTGAGGGCAGTTATGCCTCACCTGACATCCCCTGAGCTCCATAGAAGGGTTCCTGGTCACCTACCAGGTGTTTGTTCCCCCCTCAGCTCCTCATGCCCCACTTCCACTTCACACTGCACATCAACACTTTGGCCCGCAGTGTCCTCATCAACCAGGGTGGCCTCATTGACAAGGTAAGCCCTGGGGACTGAGAGCACTGGGCTCTCCTGGGGCACTGGAGCCTGAGGGGCACTGAATGCTCTGGGTTATTGGGAGGCACCAGAGGTGTACTGGGGACACTGGGAGTCTGTTGGAGTCCACTAGGGCACAGGAGGGCACTGGGATCTTGGGGGCACAGGGGCCTCCTAGGATCTACTGGAAACACTGCGGGGTACTGGGGTGCTACTGGGAGCAATATAGGATACTGGGGTGTGCACTGGGATTGATGGGGAGCACTAGAGTGTACTGGGGGCCCTAAAGAGCACCGGGAAGCATTACCAACCTGGGAGACATTAAAGAATATGGGGTGGTGGACACTGGAGTGCACTGGTGTATGTGGGAGTACTAGGGGCATTGGGTGTGTTCTTGGAGGACTCGTACCCTGGGAGCAGTGTGGTGTACCGGGGTATACTGGGAGCACGGGGAGACACTGAAGCCTGGAACCTCCTGCCCTCCCCGACCATGGGTGGCCCTCCTCCTAGGGCTCAGGGGTGACCTACGAGGGGATGCTGCTGGTGGTACAGCGAGGCCTGGAGCAGGTGACCTATACATCCCTGTGCCTCCCTGATGATATCCGCCACCGCGGCATGTCCGAAGTCCCCAACTACCATTACCGAGATGACGGGATGAGCCTCTGGGAAGCCATTGAGAGGTGAGACTGGTTTCACAGAGTGGAGGGTGGTCCCAGAGTGCCCCAGATATCACAAGCACCACTTCCTTTGGCAGCTTTGTCACTGGCATTGTGATATTCTACTATGGTGGGGATGCAGCAGTGAGTGGAGACACTGAGCTGCAGGCCTGGGTGATGGACATCTTCACCAATGGCTTCCTGGGCAGGACCTCCTCAGGTAGCAGATCTGCGGTTGCCACAGAATGTCCCTAAGGGAGGCAGGGGCATGCAGGGCCCTGAAGCTCTTGGCTGTCCCCACCCCCCATCCAGGTGTTCCCTCCTCGCTGCAGACGGTGGCAGAGCTCATCAAGTTCCTCACCATGGTGATGTTCACCTGTTCAGCACAGCACGCGGCCGTCAACAATGGGCAGGTGGGACATGGGCCAGGGACCCAAAGGATACCTCCAGCTGTCCTTGAGCCATGCTGGGGACATGTCCCACTTCCACTCCTCTGCATGCAGGAAGGATGTCCCCATCCTTAACCAATGTCTATGGTCACACCTCCAGAAGGATGTTCCCATCCATCCTATCTCCATGAAAGGATATCCTCACCCTATGTCCCCATCCAATGTGTCCCCATGCCAGAAGGATGTCCTAATCCATCCCCCCTTCATACTGGAGGATATGTCCTCATCCATGTCTCTTTATGTGATGAGATGTCCCCATCTGCCCCCTCTCTGTGCCAAAGAATGTCCCCATCTCCTTGCTGTTTTGAGGGGGTGTCCCCACCTGTCCCCTCACAGTTTTGGGGGGATGTCCCCCCATCCTCTTGCTGTTTTGGGGGATGTTCTCTGCAGTGACCTGTCCCTCTGCAGTATGACCTGGGGGCCTTTGTTCCCAATGCCCCATCCTCCATGCGCCACCCACCACCCTGCGAGAAGGGCCGGGCATTCCTCCAGCACTTCCTCGACACCATCCCTGAGGTGGCCACCACTGCCAACATCGTGGTAGCCCTCATTCTCCTCAGCTCCCAACTCAAGGACAGGGTGAGTTTGACCCCACAGTCCCCATGTGCCCCCTCAAACAGCTCTGTGAGCCTGGAGAACTGCAAGAGGTGCCCACAAGAGTGGATGTCACCACCATTGCTGTCACCAAGCATGGGGGATGGCCACCATTGCTCCACAGCTACCAGGGTGCCAGAGAACCCCTGCTATGGCCCCAAGGGGTTGAAGCTGAAGGGTCCATGTCCCTGTCCCCACCAGAGGCTCCTGGGACAGTACCCGGAGGAGTGGTTCACGGAGGCAGAACCCCGGCGGCTCATCCGGGTCTTCCAAGGGCGGCTGGAGGAGATCCGGGACCAGATAGAGGAGAGGAACCACCAGGCTGAACTGAGATACAACTACCTGAACCCGCTGGAGACAGAAAACAGCATCTCCATCTGAGCATGGGAGCTGCACCCGCTCAGCACCTCCAGCACTCCCAGCACCCTGCACCTGGGCATCCCCAGCACACAGAACCACCATCATCTGAACATCCATCACACCCAGCACTCCCAGCACCCCTTACATGGCCATGCCAAACAGCCTTGACACCCAGCACCCCACACTTGGACAACCCCAGCAACCCCACAACCCCACACCTGGAGACCCTCAGCATCTACCCCCCAGCACCCTCAGCACCCCCCATTCTGTTTTCCTCCCTCCAATAAATGCCAGCTGTCAATCAAACCCTTGCTGCTTGTGGGTGTACCACAAAACCACAACCCCCAGTCAAAGTGGAAGCTGGACAAAAGCAACTGGGAGACATGGAGTGCCCAGTGCTCCCAGTGTTCCCTGCCAGTGCTCGCAGTTTTCACCACTGGTCCCTAGTGACTCCAGTACCCCTCGGCAGTGCTCCCCTTGTTGCAGGCAGAGTGGGAGCTTCAGACTAAGTTTATTAGAGAAGCTCCTTTACACATATAAGGTGCAGAAAGGACTCCCAACACCCCCAAAACCCACCCACAACCCTCCAGCTTTCCAAACTTCTCAGAAGGGAATGTGGGTGTGGCTGGATCCACTCCAAGTTTCCAGTCTCCTCAGCAAGGAGACTCACAGGCAAGGTGCTCCAGCTGCACTTTGGAGGCCCTTCACTAAACCTGCTCAGGCTTCCAGACATCTTTTGTGTGTTGAGGAACCAAAACCAAGGCATATTAATGTAATATGGATAATCCACATCCTTAATCTCCTGGTCACAGAGTTCAGAGTGCTCCTGGCCTTCCTTGCTGCCAGGGCACACAGCTGCCTCCTGCCCAGCTCCCTGTCCACCAAGACCTTTCTTGGCAGACAGGGCAGGCAGGCAGCTCCAGCCTGTGCCACTGCAGGGGCTGACACTGGCATTCGGCTTTCTGGGACTTCATGAGCAACTGAACTGAATATATGTAGGTAACCAAGAAGGCCAAAATCCACAGCTGAAGTGTAAAGAGTAGATTTATTCTGTTGCCACAGTAGGAAAATGGGGACACATAATGCCTAAGCTTATTCCATCTTAACAGGAGCAAAGAGCATGCACAAGCTTGTTCCCTGCCTTGACATATCACAGGGCCTATCACAGGCACGTTCCTTCACGAGGCAGTGTTTTTGAAATCTCTGAGCTTCTTACCTCTGTTCCCTGTCACCAGGAGGCCTAGGGCTGTGAAAAAAATATTTTCCAGGTCTTTTTACAACATCGTGTTGTCTTCTGCAGAAATTCCACTTCTCAAATCAGACAGAAAACAACCCGAAGCAACCATAATATGTGAAATTTCCCCCACCGAGTATTAGCATCTTTCAGTTGCAAGATCATCTTTGAGTGAAAACAACTCTTATTTTTTTCTTCCTTGCCAAATCATCTGCTTTTAACCCCTGCTTCCCCTCAGTGAGGTTCCTGCCAATACTTTCCTCCTCCTTGAAGCCTTTCACTGAACACAGAGACCTGAGAGACCTTTCCAGTAAAGGCTCAGGCAAGGAAGCCATTGCATCCCCCAACATGAGTATCAGTGTCTGTTGGATCCCCTCCTCAAGCCTTGGCTCTGCTCCACAAACCCCTGGGGTAAGTTTTGCCCCTGCATGGTCATAGAGGGTGAGATGGGCACTGATGGTTTTCTTTCACCAGTTCTTTCCAGCTCAGCCCAGCTCCCTCCGAGCTCTCCCACCTCCTCTGAGCTCTCTGTAGTACCAGGGGCCTGGCCCCACATGACTGTTCAGGGCAGGCTGCTCTGGCCAGTGGCCCCACGGCCTCAGCCCCTCTCAAGGGCACAGCAGCAGCTGTGTGCCCTGCTCTCCTCTCCAGGAGATGCTGAGAGCTCTGCAGGCCTTCCTGCCATCCCATCTCCCCAGGCTAACACAAGTCACAGGCCTTGTGGTCCAGAAGAGCTATTCCTGCTCCAGACACAGGGCTCATTCCAAGGCTGGTGCAGCCAGAAAGCTGTTCTCATTTCCCACTCATTCCTGCTCTACCGAGGATGGATCTCAAGACCCCCCAAAAATTGCTGCAGGTTAATTTATTTCATTTGAATACACTGTGAGTCTCCCTATTTACAAAGTCTCCTGGTCACACAAGCTTGGTGGATGCTGAAGGAGGAGGGGATGAGTAATGACATTTCTTCTTAAAGAGAACATCACAAGCAGAGAAGAAAAGAGATGTAAATAAGGAAAACAAGACTTGTTCTATCATGAGATGCACTGGGAGTCACTGACAGAGGACAGCAGGCAGGCTGTGGCTGCTGAAAAGCATCTAGTCACAAGTTTCTTCAGGACATCCTTGAACTTCTAGTGCCTCAGGTTGTAGATGAAGGGGTTCAGTGTTGGAGGCACCACTGAGTACAGAACTGATACCATCAGATCTAGCAATGGGGAGGAGATGAAGGGGGGCTTCAGGTAAACAAACATGGAAGTTCTGATCAACAAGGAGACCAGCCAGTGACCGAAGCACATGGATAAAGCTTTGTGCTGTCCCTGCTCAGACTGGATCCTCAGCATGACCCTGAAGATCTGCACAACATAGAAAAGAATGAATACAAAACACCCAAATCATAAACAGACACTAAACACAAGAAGCCTAACTTTGACCAGTTATTTTTAGAGATGTTCCTGTCTCCAGATTCTCAAGAGACTTGAATCTTTGTTGTCATGGAGAAGCAGGCAGAGTCAGAACCCTGCAAGGTCAAGAGTCAGTTGAAGATGAAGGCTGGAAAAGAGTCATTGCATGTACCAGGAGGGTAAAAACCTGACAAGTAGGACAGGTACCTTCTGCAACAAGTAAGAGGCCCTGAACAAGGTGGCCAGACAGCCAATGAGGTGGGCAAAGGTCCTTCTGGGATAGAGATCCTTCCTAAAGCAACACCACCTGTACCCCACATCATGATCTCCTCTGTTAAGACGAAAAGAAGAGCAGCTGTAATACACATTTCACTTCTAAGAAGAATGAAGGGCCTAATCTGCAGATGGGATCCAACTCAGGTCGGGAAGTCTGCAGTCTCCCAGTGACTCAGGTAAGGGGCATTACTGGAAAACTCTCTAGTCTAGTAAGGCCCTCCAATTACTATCCATTATTGTTTTTTTCCAGTGACAAAATAACAAAGAAAAGCCTGAGAGCAGTCAAAAGAGACTTCAAGGCCTTGAGATGATGGGTAGAAGGATCAGGAGTACAGGTAGTTATTTCCTTGATCCTTCTGGTAAAAAGGAATAATATTGATAGGAAAAGGCAAGATGAGTCATATCAATGCATGGGTCTGATGCAATTGGAAAAAAATAGGTTATTTGACTATGGGATGATCTATTTAACACCTGGCCTACTGACACCTGATGGGATCCACCTTTCCCAGAGAGGAAAAGATCTCTAGCACAGGAGCCAGTGGGGCTTGTTGGCAGAGCTTTGAATGAACTTAGAAGGGGGAAAGGGACAAAAACCACACTCACCAGTGATGAACAATGGGATGGAGTGCCAAAACTTCAGGAAAGGAGCACAAATAGGATCCCTCAATTCTGCCACAATGTACCACACCTGAAATGTTTCTATATTAATGCATGCAGCATGAGGAACAAACATAATGGGCTGGAAACTTTGGCCCACTGCCAGAGATTTGACATCACTGGCATAAGTGAAACCTGGTGGGATGTGACAACTCTGTGATGCAAGTGCCTTGTTGGATGGTTAAAGGCTCTTTCAGAAGGATAAGCAGGGCAGCAGAGATGCAGGGTGGCACTGGATGTAATCGAAGGGCTGGAATGTCTGGAGCTCACAGCTCCAGATGGCAATGGCACAGCTGAGTGTGTCTGGGTGAGAATCAAGGGGCAAACAAATAATGCAGATGTCACTGAGGGAGTCTACTACAGACCATCCAGCCAGGCCCAGGATATTGAAGAGGAGCTAAAGGACATTTCCAAGGGAAGATGGCCTCCTGGATCTGCTGCTTATCAACAGAGAGGATCTTGTGATGCCACAGCTGGATAACTGTGTTGCATGAAACTGGCCCATGGATTGGACACAAAGGTGACAGTGGCAGGTAAAATCAGGCTGGCACCAGTCACTAGTGGGGTTCCACAGGGAACCATCATCAGCCCAGGTCTCTTGAACATCTTCATAAGTGACTTGGAGGCAGGACTCCAGTAAATACTAAGAAAGTTTGCCAATGAAATAAAACTGGGAGGAGCTATCCACTCCCTCAAGGACAGAAAGGCCCTGCAAAAAGCGTTGACAAATCTGATATATGGGCCATCACCAGCTGTGAGAAGTTTAACAAAGGCAAGTGCAGATTATGCACCTGAGACAGGGTGCCCCTGGTTGTGTGTACAGACTGGGGGATGAGATGCCTGAGAGCAACTGCAGGAAGGGACCTGGAGGTCCTGGTTGATGTCTAGTTGGATCTGAGTTAGCAGTGCTCTGGCAGCCAGGAGGGCCATCCAGGTCCTGGGGGAATCAGGCCAGAATCGCTGGCCTGAGCAGGGAGTGGGTTGTCCTTTTCTGCTTTGCACTGGGGCAGCCTCCCCTCAAGTCCTGGGGGCGATTTTGAGCACCAAAACACAAAAAAGATATTAAGCCATTGGAGAGTACTCAAAGTAGGCCACAAGGATGGGAAGGGTCTGGAGGGGAAGTTTCATGAGGAGCAGCTGAGGTCTGTTCTCCAACTTCATCTGTTCAGTTGGAGAAGACTGAAGGGAGACTTCACTGACATCTTCCCAGGGGGCAACACAGGGGCAGGTACCAACCCCTTCACTCTTGTGACCAGTGGCAGGACTTGAGAAAACAGCTGGAGCTGAGTCAGGGAGGTTTAGGTGAGATATCAGGAAAAGGTTTTTTATCCCAGATGTTTGTCAGGCATTGGAACAGGCTCCCCAGGAAAGCAATAACAGCTCCAAGCCTGTTCAAGCTCAAGAAGCATTTGGAGAACGCTCTCAGCCCATTGTGGAATTGCTGGAGTGTCCTGTGCAAAGCTCGGAGTTGGATTTGATGATCCTGATGGGACCCTTCCAACTCAGCCTACTCTGTGATTCTGTGAACTCCCTGCTCTGCCCCAAGACCCATGCTCAGCCCCCTGACTCACCCAGTGGAGAAGGGACAGCAGTGCCCACGGTAACAAAACCCACCAAAAACCTGGTTTATACAAGAGACTGCACCAGGTGAACTGGAAAAGGGAGCAGATCAGGCCCCCTCACTCTTTTTTCTGTTTTCCCTGCCTCTTTTTTTTCTCTCTCTCTCCTCTCTTTCTGTTCTTTGTTTGCCCAGCTCCAGCCCATCCACACGGCAGCACCAACACAGGAATGAAGCACTGGAAATATTCTTTGTTTCCTTCCCTGCCTGTGCCTGGGCAAAGCATGCCTGTCCTGTTCTATCTCATTCTCTGCACGAACTGTGTGGTGGGACTGGGGATATCGTGGAGCTGTGCTGTGCCTTGCAAGTCAGCACCCTGAAGGAGTTTGTGGTGGGAGCAGAGAACTCATGGAAGTGTTGGGTACAACAAAACGTAGGAGTTCCTCATGTGTGTCCATGTCATTGCTGAGCTTGATGGGAATTTATAATAAACATCATGCCCCTACAAGTGGGTCATGACAAGGGTCCTGGGGCTCCTCCCTTTCCATGCTCCCCCTACCCTCTCCAGGCTGCTGGGGGTGCCCTCCCCTACATATCCACCATTTTAGAATCACAGGGCTCCCTCCTCTCTGGGCTGCTGGGGGTCACAGGGGTTCCCCTCTCTGAGGTTCCCCCTCTCTGTGGTCCTGAGGATCTCCCCTGTGAGAGACTGGAATGTTCCAGGTAATTGGCTCAAACAATTGGCCACTTGCAAAAGCGGGGGGGTGGCGTGGGGCTATGCTGATTATGTGCAAGGGAACAGTCCAGGTGCAGAGGATGACCACAACAAATCAACCTTTGTTTAGCAAGACGTTGGTGTTTGAGCCAGACAAGGGAAGAGGCCTATCAGAAGCTGATCCAATGAGGTGGGACAGTGCTTTTGATCAGGGTGATGTCATCCCTTCTACAACTGGCTCATTATAAAAACTCCCCCCTCCCTGAGGGACATACTAGGATATTCAGACATAGAGCTGAAGGTTTTCATCCCTTCTGATGAGGCATAATTAACTCAACTACAATGACTGAAAGACAGCTGTCATGTCTTAATAGGTGTCATAGAAATCATCAAAGATCCTTGAAGTGTCCCAGACTCATTTTGGGGGCTTTTCTCCAGAGGATTGCACATAATTGACAGTGTTGCTACAAATCCAGTGTTGTAACAGATGGTGCAAACTCCCCCTTGCAGGGGAAGTACATAGACCTTCCCACATAAACCCAAGTGTACGTTAACACATCGAACTTTGTGTTTCACAGGCTTTATCCACCCCCAACAAATCAAAGCAATGACCATCACTTCAACAAACTGCTATCAAAATTGCAACAATCAAGTCCCATGTCTGGATCCAGAGGTAGTTATACCTTTCCAGTCTAATCCTTTCTTTCTCTTTCCTTTTTTTTCCTCGTACATTTTCTTATATGTCATTTTTATGCTTTTATATTCTTACATTTCTATAGATAATAATAACCAAAATGGTTGCCTACCTCCTTTCCATTGCATCTAAATTGTTCTAAAAAACACTTACATATAGATAGATAGATAGAATAGATAGATAGATAGATGATAGATAGATAGATAGATAGACAGACAGATAGATAGATAGATAGATAGATAGATAGATAGATAGATAGATAGACAGATAAAAAAAACACCGATATAATCTTCAGAGGCAGGTCATAACAACCCCTCTCCAAGATACTCCAGACCCCTAGGAGTCCCCTGTCTTCACAGGGACCTTTCAGCATCCTGGGGATCCAAGGGCTCCCCACCTCTCCACACTCCTACCTTGTCCGGGCTCCCTCCTTCTCCGGGGTCCCGTTTCTCAGGGCTACAAGGTGATCCCCCTCTCCAGACTGTGGAGGGTCCCCCCATCCATGCTTCCCCCTTTCAGGGTCCCCCATTCCCTCCAGGCTTCCACGGGTTTCCCTTCTCCCGGTTCCTCATTTCAGGGTCCTGTGGGGCTGGAGACTCCCCCCTCTTCAAGCTTCCTCCTCTCCGGGCACCCTCCTCTCCATTCTTTCTCTGCCTCCAGGCTGCTACAGGTCCTCAAGCATCGGTAAGGCCCCTCTCCACTGTCCCCATTCTTGGGGTCACAGAGCTCCCACACCCCATCTGGCTTTTCCAGAAGGGTCCCCAAAATCAGTGTCATACTCCCCCCTCCCCCCACCATCAGCACCGGGCCACCACCACGCAGTTCTGGGCGGACAAAGGAGGTGGCAGTGCCTGACCCAGGAATGCCAACCTCCACCACGCAGGGTGATGCCCCACGCTTCTGCTAGCAGGCGTGCTGGGACCATCCTCCCAAAAAAACACCTTCTGGGGACCCCACAACATCCCCCAGGGGACACCGCAGTTCAGCTTTGGAATCATGCAAGAACCAAACATTCCTTCACCCACCAAAAAACCCACAACAAAGACTCATCCCGAGATATTTGGGGTGAACTTGAAATATCAGCCACCCATCCAAAAATCCTTCCAGGGAACCCCCCAGGATATTTGGGGAGTGCTCTCCATCCCCAGTCACCTGCGGGATGTGGGGGTGGAAGCAATGCTCCCCAGGGGCGGGGCTGGTGAGGCTGTGGACACACCGAGCAGGGGACCCATGAGTCTCCTCCTTTTCTGCATCCTGCTCCTCCTTCTGCTTCTCCCTCCTGCTCTTCATTCTTCCTACCTCCACCTCCACCTCCTTCTCCCTTCCTTCTCCTCTAACCTCCATCCCTTCTCCTGCTCCTTCTTCAGCCTTCTTCCTCCATTTCTTCTTCTCCTCCTCTCACAGCCAGCACCCACCCTTTCCCCCAAAACCCCTCACATCCTGCAGGAGGAGCAGGGGTGGAGCTGGGACACGTCGGGATGGGCAGTGCTGGGCTCTTGGCTGCTTCCATCGGCTGTAGCAGAACACGGGAAGGAGAAAAGAAGAGGAAAAGGGAGAAAGTTTGTGAATGGGGATGAAATTTGGGGTTTTGTGGCCTCTCTGGTTGGGGACTTCCACTCCTTTGGGCTCATCTCAGGAGCCTGGAGATCTTGGAGGAGGGAATGCAGAGATGGATGGGAAATCCCAAGCGATCTTGAAGGCAGGATGAGGGACTATATGAGCTCCTTCCTGGGGCTCAGCAGAGTCTAGCTGGAGACCCCCAAGTGCTCCAGGGCCCTGGGCTTGAGACTTATCACCACCTTCTACTTCAGGTAGTAGTTCTGGTGGGACCTTGCCTCCCTGTGGAGCCCTCCCTCCTCTTGCATCCTGAGAACATGTAGGGACCTCCTCCATATGGAGTTCTACATGTGTTCCAGGAGCTTTCAGCTCACAGTGAAGCCCTTCCCATAGTTTTGGCATCCATAGGGTCTCCCCATGTGGTTCAACTGGTGCTTGATGATGTTGGAGCTTCTTCCAAAGCTTTTCCTTCAGTCCTGGACCATGTAGGATCTGGTGGTGGGTTGACCCTGGCTGGATGCTGGATGCCACCAAAACTACTCTGTCCCTGCTCTCTACATCTGGACATGGAAATAAGGAAAATATAAGGAAAGACCCAGGAGTTAAGGACCAGGAGAGATCACTTACTGATCACTGTCATGGGCAAAACAGACTCAGCCTGGAACTAGGAACTGAATTTATTATTAACCAAATCACAGCAGGATAATGAACAATAAAATCCTAAAAACACCTTCTCCCTATCCCTCCCTCCTTCCTGAGCTCTCCCTCCTCCCTACAGTAGTGCAGGGAGATGGGAATCAGGGTCACAGTCAGTTCATCAGACCTTGGTCCTGCTGCTGCTCAGGCAGAGAAGTCACAGTCCTTCCCCCATCCCATCGTGGGTCCCCCACAGGGTCACAAGTCCTTCTAGCAAACCTGCCTCAACATGGCCTCTTCTCTCTACAGGTCTGCAGGTCCTTGCAGGGTGTCTGCTCCAGCATGGTCTTCCTAAGTCATCACATGCTTCTTTTTAGGCATCCACCTACTCCAGTATGGACTTCCTGCAGGTTCATAGCCCTTTTTGGGGCATCCAATCTCAAGGGAATCTCTGTTCCAGCACCTGGAGCACTTCCTGACTCTCCTTCCCTGACCTTGGTGTCTGCAGAGCTGTTCCTCTCACATACTCTCACTCTGCTCTTCTCTGCACCCAGTTCCATCTGTACAATAACTTTTTTCCTTCTTAAATATATTATCACTACCATCTCTGATGGGCTTAGCCTTGGCCAGCAGCAGGTCCATCCTGGATCTGGCTGGCATTGGCTCTACTGGACACGGGAGAAGATTCTGGCAGCTTCTCACATTAGCCACTCCTGTAAGCCCCATTCCCACTATGAAAAGCTAGCCATGAAAATCCAATACAGTCCCCTTGTTTCCATGAGGCCCTGCAGTGTCACAGTGTCCCCTGGGTACCAGGGGACCCTGCAGGGTTGTGAACACACCTGGTGCAGGTGGCTCAGGGGCAGCAGCAGTGGGGCTGGATGTTGAACTCTGCAGGAGAGTCTAGAGAAATAAGAGGCCATGAACTGTTGGCCCTTGGCACAATAGAGGGCCCAGGGGCTGTGGTGCAGGCAAGGGAGGGACATTGAGAGAGAATACAGGAGCCGAGGACTTTGGAGCAAGAGCTGAGACTTAAGACTAGGGTCTGCACTAACTACAGATACCCCTCTCCACTTCTCTGTCTCTCTTGCCATCCTGGTGCCCCTCCCCATCCTTCTCTTGTTCCCAGGATCCCATTTTCTGGCTCTTTCTCTACCTCCTTCTCTCCTTCCTCCCACTGTTCTCTTCTCTCTCTTCTTTCTGTCCTGCTGGACAAATGGGGCAGCCCAGGTGGGACCTGTGAAGTGAGGGGTGGCCTGACCAATAGTTTCCAAATGGAAAGCAACAGGCTTCCAGGGTTCTTTCATTAGTGCCTGCCTTTATTGGGTTTGCATGGGCAGGTTTTGGTGATGGGGGGAGGGCTACAGGGGTGGCTTCTGCAAGAAGCTGCCAGAAGCTTACCTTGTATCCAGCAGAGCCAACACCAGCTGGCTCCGACAGGCACACCACTGGCCAAAGATGGGTCAAACAGAGATGGCAGTGACACCACAGGGATAATGGATTTAAGAAGGATGAAGTTCTTGGGCAGAGAGAATTGGGTCCAGAGAAGAGCAGAGTGAGAACATGTGAGAGGAACAGCTCTGCAGACAGCCAGGGCTGTGCAGAAGGAGGGGTAGGAGCTGTTCCAGGTGCCAGAGCTGAGATCCCCCTGCAGCCCCTGGAGGAGCCCATGCCGGAGCAGGGGATGCCCAGAAAGAAGGATTTGAGCCTGTGGGAAACCCATGCTGGAGTAGCCTCCAAGCAGGGCCCCATGGAACCCTGGGGAGAGGAGCCCACACTGGAGCAGCTTTGCTGGAAGGACTTGTGGCCCTGTGGGGGACCCACGCTGGGACAGGGCAAGGACTGTGACTCCTCTGCCTGAGCAGCAGCAGGAACAAGGTGGGATGAACTGACTGTGACCCCTTCCATCTCCTTGTGCCTGGAGGAGGAGCTGGGAGAGCCCGGGAAGGAGGGAGAGGGGAGGAAGCGGAGGGGGGGGGGTGTTTATAGATCTATTTTACTTTTTCTTACCCTGCTCCGATTTTGATAGGTAATTAATTCAATTCCAATCCTCGAGTTCAGTCTGTTTTGCCCATGAGTGTCCCCTCCCTGGTCCGGCGGGCGATGCTGGCCCTGATGCCCCCAGCACACGGATGACCCTCCAGGCTGCCAGGCTCTGCTGACTCAGATCTAACTGTGCATCGCTCAGGACCGCCAGGCTCCTCCTCGCAGCTGCTCTCCAGCCTCTCCTTTCCCAGTCTATGCACACAGTCCGGGTTCCCGGAAGAGGAGGAGGAAGAGGAGAAGAAAGGATGAAGAAGGAGAAGCAGGGGAGGACGGATGAAAGACGACAAGGAGGAGTAAGGGTTCAGCAAGAAAAAAACAGCCGGAGGAAGAAGAGGAGGGGAAGAGAAGAGAGAGGAGGAAGGGCAGGAGGAGGGGCAGGAAGAGGAGGAGCCACAAGTCCACGGCTCTTTGTGACGGCAGGACCTGCGCTGTGGGAGCATCCGTCCTCCCCTCCACATCCCGCAGGTGACTGGCGATGGGGCGCTCGCCGCAGATATCATGGGAGTTCCTGGGAGAGTTTTTCTGGGAGGGAGACCCTTAGATCTTCCGGGACTCCAAAGCTGAGCCGAAAATTCTCCTTGGGGGGATATTGGAGGGTCCCCAGGAGGTGGGGTTTTTTTGGGGTGGTCCCGGTAGCGGCTGCGCTGCGGGTTGGTGTTTCTGGGTCAGGCGCCTCCATTGTCGCCCTCGTGGCGATCGCCCGGTTCTGACGGGGGGGGTGGGACACCGGTTTTGGGGGCCCTTGGGAAGAGCCGAGGTGTGTGGAGGGACCTTCGGAGAGGCGATACCGGAACTGCGGGACCCCCAGCAGCCTGGATGGGGGTCGAGCACGGAGAGGGAAAAGCCTGGGGAGGAGGTACACCCGCGGCTCAGAAGCGGGGGACTCAGAGAGGAGGGACCGCCGGCAACCAGGAGAAGGGGACAAGTTGGAGACAGCTCCCCCAAGGATCGCCCAAGTGGGAAAACCAGAGTGGGGGAGCTCTGGAATCCCCAGCATCTTGAATCAGAGAGTCAGGGGAGAAAGCACCCACAAGATTCCCAAAACCCCCGTACCCCTAAGCAGGGGGACCTCGGAGAGGGGGAAGGACACACTGGACCCGTAGCAGTGCCCTAGAGAAAAACAACCTCCAGAATCCCAAAGTGGGGAGACCTCTGGGATTCTCTGGACCCCTGGCATCCCAAAGAGTGTGGATCCCCAATACACAGTGGACTCCCAGCCACCTGGACAAGGGGGACCACTGAAACACCAAAGTGGAGAGACAAGAGAGGGAGAAGTCCTGTGAGATTTTTCTTCGGCAGGATCTTCATCTTTCAAAATTTTTAGGGGGTGAATCTTGGTATTTTGGTGACTTTTTCTGACTAAGTCTTGGTGGTTTGTAGTTTTTGGGACTGAATTTCCTATTTTATTTTTTCCTATTTATTTTTTGGCTAAATCTTGGAGTTTTGGGGGTTGTGTCTTAATGTTTTGGAGGTTTTTATAGAGACAAGATGCCTCGTGACTTCTAGAGATGGACTTGGGAGGAGGAATCTCCAATCCAGTACACACACATCTTGTTTTTCCCCCCAAAACAGGATTTCTCATCCCGAATTTTGGCCAGATGGAGGATGAGGGTGCAAGGAAGACGAAGATGCCCTGGGACACCCAGGCAGGTGAGGAGGACATCACTGCCCCTTTCCCTCTCTCTTCTGACCATCTCCCAGCCCAGCTTTGTTCCTGGCTGGAGGACAACCCCGTTGCCAACACCATTTTGGCGGGGATGGATTTGGGGGCATGTCCTTCCCCTTCCCTCTGGCACAGAGGCAAATCTCTTTCCTCTCCTTCTTTATTCCTCCTTCCTTCTCCCTTCTCTGTGTTTCTCCCTCTCCTTTCTTCTGCTTTTAACCTTCATCTCCTTGTTCTTCTTCCCTCTCATTGTTCCTTCTCTTTCCTATCTTTTTTCATGCTCCTTCATCTTGCTTCCTTTTCCTTATTCTTTCCTCTCCTTTCTCATTCTTCCTCCTCCTTGTTCCTTCTCCTCCTTCTTTTTCATTTCTCCCCTTCTTCCTTGTTATGCCTTCCTCAATTTCTTCCTCTCCCTCTTCCTGCTTCTTCTTTCTTTCACTCTCTCCTCGATCCTTCCACTTGCTCGTTCCTTGTTCTGTCTCCTTTTTCTTTCCTCTCCTTTTTCCTTCCTCTCCTTTTTCCTTCCTCTCCTTTTCCCTTCCTCTCCTTCTTCTCTCGTCCCCCAGCGAATGAGCTGCACACGGAGACCAGGGGTGACAAATTCCCGCATCAGAACCTTGTGGAAGAGGCCATTTTGAGCAGTTCCACAGCACAGAAAGTCAAGAAGGAGGAAAAGCCCTGGAGATCCCCCCTGAGGCAGGGCTCCAAACCCAGCCCAGGGAGCTCCGAGGAGGAAAGACCCACCCTGTGCCAGGAAGGTGGCCAGAGATGCAGCCAGAGCTCTGACCTGGTGGTCCATGCGCACATTCATGACAAGGAGAAGCCCTACAAGTGCTTGGAATGTGGGAAAAGCTTCAGCTGGTGCTCCCACCTGATCCGCCATCGGAAGATCCACACTGGGGAACGGCCCTACGAGTGTGGGGAATGTGGGAAGAGCTTCAGCCAGAGCTCTGACCTGGTGGTCCATCAGCGCCTTCACACAGGGGAACGCCCCTTCAAATGCTTGGAATGTGGAAAGGGCTTCAGCAAGAGGTCCAGCCTCACATACCACCAGCGCTTTCACACTGGGGAACGACCGCACACTTGCTTGGAATGTGGGCAGGGCTTTAGCCAGAGCTCCCACCTTGTCAGCCACCGCCGGCTGCACACAGGGGAGCGGCCCTACAACTGCTTGGAATGTGGGAAGAGTTTCAACCGCAGCTTCAGCCTTGTCATCCACCAGCGTGTCCACACTGGGGAACGGCCCTACGAGTGTCACGAGTGTGAGAAGAGGTTTCGGACCAACTCTGATCTCCTCATGCATCAGCGGACGCACAGGGAAGAGAGGCCCTTCTACTGCACTGATTGTGGGAAGGGCTTCATCCGTAGCTCAGACCTAGTTAAACACTGGCGTGTCCACACCGGGGAGAGACCCTACAGGTGCGTGAAGTGTGGAAAGAGCTTCACCCAGAGCTCTGCCTTGGCCTCACACCAACGGACCCACTGGTAAGAGAAGCCCTTCAAGTGCCCCTGCTGCGGGAAGAGCATTGGAGGATCCATGTTGGGCAGAGGCCTGGTGACCCATATTCCCGGTGATCCACATTGGAAGATACCTGACTTGTGCTCTCCAATCCTCCTGGTTCCCCATAGACACCTCAATGAAAGCAGGGGCAGGAAAATCTATCGGGACACAGACTGACACCAGAAATTCTTTGGGAAGAGCAGATTTGTTGACTTTATACCCCAAAAAAATCTCATCTGCTCTATCCAGTCATTTCTTCCTGTGGCATCAAGCAACACTGGATGGTCTTCAGGGTCTTTTCCAACCTAAATAATTCCATGATTCCACTAATTCTCTCTGGACCATGGGTATCTTCCACAGCCAGATGGTGATGGACTGGGGCAAAGACCAAATTGTCGAGACAATAGAGTGGAGACACCTCCAAAAAAGGCTCTTCCACCCACCCAACCCAACCCCATGGGTACTGACATGATGCTGACATGTAAATCTTTTTAATTTTGCCTTGATTTTCCTTTGATTCCTGTTCATCCTTCCAGAACACTTGAGGTTGGGGTAAAAATAAAGAAATCTAGTAAAGACCTCTAAACCTCCACCATTTTACTGGAATTTTCGGGGTTCAGGGGGATATTTGTAGAGATGTGGAAGAGTTTTCTCCATCATTTTGCACCCCAAATCTGAGAGGGATCAGTCTGTTACATCAAAATGATTCAATCCCACTGAATATGGCTCAATCCCAACCTAAAATAGCTTGATCCCACGCCAAAAGGGCATGATCCCACCTCAAAATGGCTTAATTCCACCCCAAAAATTACATAATCCCACAGCACCCCCAAAACCCCAAGGAGGGGTGGGATGGGGTGTGATAGTGATTGGGAGAAGTGAGATGTGAATTGTGAGGGGTGGGATGTGGGTTGGGAGGAGCGGGATGGAATTTGGAATAGAAGAATGGGTTTTGGGAGCAGTGGGATGGGATGGGATGGGTGGGATGCATGGCACGGGACGGGATGAGATGGGGGAAATAGGGTTTGGAAAGGGGGCCAACTTTCATATCCAGGAGGGGTGGGATTGGGAGTGGGAGTGGTAGAATATGGGTTGGGGTTTGGAATTAAGTTTGGGAGGGATGGGAAGGGATCCGGAATAACAGCAAAAGATTGGGGATGTTAAGGATGGTGGGGGGACCATGTTCGCAAAGGTTTTTCAGGGTATCACCTAAATCTGTGAAGGTATTAGGGTATCTGCCATCCCATTTCAATTATTACAATTACAATTCAATATTAGAATTCTACTTCTCCTTGGCCCACGAGAGTCTTCCACAGTGATGGACTGGGACAAAGACCAAGATTTCAGAGACAATGGGGTGGAAACTCCTCCAAATGAGGCTCTTCTACCCACCCTATCTAACTCCAGGGATATTTACACAATGCTGATGGGTAAATCCTTTTATTTTGACCTTGATTTCCTTTTGATTCCTCTCCATCTCTTTAAAACACCTGAAAGTGGGGTGAAAATAAAGAAATGGAACAAAGACATGTAAAGCCCCACCATTTTATGGGATTTGAGAGGGAATGTTGAGTTCAGGGGGGTGTTCTGGAGGATTTGGGATTCCATGGGGAACTGGGGGGGGAGTTTTCTCCATCCCTTTGCACAGAAAAAACTGAAAAGGATCAATCTGAAAAAAATAAGTCACACTGAAAGTGGCTCCATCCCACCCCAAAATGTCTTAACACTACATACCCAAAAAGAGCCCCATCCCAACTCAAAATGTCTTGATTTCAATGGGACCACTGGGCAATCCTTGGACAGACACAGGACTTCTCCCCAGCTTGGGTCCTACAGTGGAAGATCAGGTCTGTGCTCTGGCCAAAGCTCTTCCCACAGGAGATCAGTCTCTTACCACGATGGATCCTCAGGTGGGAGCTGAGATTGGAGCTGTCACTGAAGCTCCTCCAGCATTCGGGGCTGGTGTGGGTTCACTCGTGGGCAGGTGATGGATCAGGCTGGACCTCCAGCTGAAAGCACACTCAGATATTTTTGGTGATGCACATGTCCTCTCCTAAGGACAAGGTCCCCAACAATGCCCTGGGCATGGGAGAAGCTGCTCTGCATCACCCCGTGGTGATTCCCAGATGTCTCTCACCCAGCTCCAGGTTGGGGGAACTCTTATCCTCTCCAGTCCTTCCAGCTACTTCCCCCAAAGATGATGAGGGCCAGGAGGACATCAAGGTGAGATGTCCATCAGGCGTGGGGAAGGGAGGTGAGACGTTGTCCTGGTTCTGGCCAGGACAGGAATACAGGCATATGTCCAGGACCCCAGGGTTATTCCAGACTGCCTCAGGGACATGGGGGGCACTGCTGGCACCTGGTTTGGGGTGCTCCCGTGGGAACACTAACTCACGAATAGCATTCCTAAACCATGTGAGGGAAGCTGGGACATGCTCTGCCCCACACTCACCTCTCCAGTTCACAGGGAATGGGACCAAGAGCTCATCATTGTGCCAGCAGAACCTGTCCAGGGCAGCCTGTCTGTTCTCCAGCCATTCTCTGTCTGTTCCAGTGCCTGGCCTGGATTTTTTTCATCTGGGATGTTGTCAGAAACTGAAAGGTTATAGTTTAGGACTTAAACATTTTTCATGATGGACTTTTTGCACATTATAGCAAAACTATACAAAAGTTGCAGAGAATGCCACCAAAACCCTGCATGGGACCCTGGCTACACTGCTCACTGCCCACTGATCAAAGATAAGATACAGAACAACTCAGAGCTGGAGAGAAGGACACATTCACAAAGGGAGCATGCTTAGCACCTTCTTTGGGGCGGGGACCGTCCCCCCAGGGCTATCAGTTGCCAGACCAGCACAGATCCTGACATCAAAGGGTGGGGAGGGAAAAAGAGAAGCTTTGGGTGCACCTGTAGTCAGAGGCAGAGAAACGCCCGTCCTCTGCTGTGCAAAGGAGCTCAGCTGTGGGGCCCTGCACCCCAGGACACGCTGATCCACTGTCACAGCCCATCAAAGATCCCCCAAAGGGATCCCCAGACCGTACACCAGAGATGATGCAACAAATCCACAGTGTTGCAAGAGACAGTGTCAAACCGAGCCCCCTGCAGGGGTGATAGGTGGGCGTTCCCAGCTGGCCCAAAAAGTATATTAATGCACTAGATTCTATGGTCTTTGGCGTGGCCGCAGCGGCAGGGACCCTCACCACCCAGGACCAGATGGAGGGGAGCAATGAGACGTCGTTGAGACCCCTGGAAGGGTGATATGTTTCCACCTAACCCCTGTCACCTTCTCGCTGTCCCCCTGCCCCACCCCCTGCACACTTTTTTTTCTTTCTTCTCTCTTTCCTTCCCTTAGTCTTTTTTACTGTTAAATAAAGTATATAAATTTTTTTGGATCGACTTTATTCTCGTTTGGTTTTAATCTCCTGGGAATATTTTGAACCTTTTTTTGTTCGGTCCACTTTTTTCACAAATGCTTGGTTTCCTCTTGCTTTTCTGCACTTAAATCTGATCGTAACAGATGTCCTCCCATAGCACCTGAGCTGTTCCCGGGTGTAGATGCTCCTGTCCATGAACTTCAGCCACTCAGGGCCATTTAGGAAGGGACGATTAGCATTTCCCATCCACTGAAACACCCTTCTGTGGGCAGGGAGACCAGGTACGGGGTGCACCCTCACCCCCCCAGGAGCCCCCAGAACCTGACAGCAGGTTGGAAGCTCAGGGGGCCATCCAAGAGCCTACTTTCCCTCCCAACTCTGCCTCACAGGACACTTGTAGGGCCTCTTCCCAGTGTGGACATGACGGTGGATGATGAGCTGAGAGTTGCAGTTGAAGCCCTTTCCACAGTCAAGACACTCACAGGGCCATACCCCTGTGTGCAGGAACTGGTGGGTGATGAAGGTGATGCTGATGCTGAAGCTCATTCCACTTTCCAAGCACTTGAAGCTGCTGCTGGACCACCAGGCCAGAGCTCCGGCTGGATCTCCAGCCACCTTTCTGGCACAGGGTGGGTCTTTCCTCCTTGGAGCATCGGGGCTGATTTTGCAGCCCCTCCTTGTGGGATATCTCCGCAGCTTTTCCTCCTCGTTGATTCCCTGTGCTGTGGACCCGCTCAAAACAGCCTCTTCCACAAGATTCTGACACAGGGATTTGTCCTCCCTGGTCTCCAAGCACAGCTCAGACCCTGGGGAAGGAAGGACAAGAAAAAAGAGGAATGAGGCAAATGAAGAAGAGGAAAGAACAAGAAAAAGAAGGAACAAGGAGACAAATAAGAAAAACAAGGAATAAAGAGAGGAAACAAAGATAAGAAGGAGCAACGTGAGGAAGGAGGAGGGAAAGGAAAAAGAAGGAATAAAACAAGGAATGGCAGAGAAGAAAGAACAGAAAGGAAACAAAGGAAGAATAGAAAAAAGTAAAGGAAGGAAGCAGGAGATGGGGGAAAAAGGAGATGGAAGAAGAAGGAAAAGGCAAGGAATGAAGGGGAAGAAGCAAGTAGGAGAGGGAGGGGATTTTCCTCCGGAGGGAGAATGAAGGAGATCCCCCCCAGCAGGATGGCTTTGGCAGCGGGGCTTTCCTGCAGCCAGGGCTGGGCAATGCTGGGCTGGGAGATGAAGCAGAAGAAAGGGGGAAAGGGTCAGTGATTTCCTCCTCACCTGCCTGGGTGTCCTGGGCTGTCTTCCTCTTCCTCATACCTCCTCTTTCATCCAGCCAAGGCTTGGGAACAACAAATCCTGTTTTGCAGGGAAAACATGGTGTGAGCATATTGGGTTGGGGATTCTTCCTGCCCAAGTCCATTTCTAGAAGTCACCAGGCATCTTGTGTCCATGAAAACCACCAAAATACTAAGATACAGCTGAAAAAAATCTCACACCACCACAACACAGCCCCCAAACCATCCAGATTCAGCCACAGAAACCTCTGAAATATGGAGAATCAACCGAAAATAAAACAAATAACCAAGATTTATCAAAAAAAAATCACCCTCTAAAAACTCCAAAATATCAAGACTGAGCCATTAAAAAAAAACAGACCACAAGATGCAGGCAAAACCCCTCCTGGCATTTGCACCTCTCTGCCCCCTAGACCCCCAAATGACCCCAGACCCCCCAAAATGACCCAAAGTGCTCCCAAAACCCATGCTCAAGACCCCAAAATGCCCCCAGACCCCAAATGACCCAAGTGCCCCCCAGACCCCCAAAATGCCCCAGACCCCAAAATGCCCCCCAGACCCCCCAAAATGACCCAAAGTGCCCCAGACCCCCAAATAGCCCCAAAGCCCCAGCCCCCCCAAAATGACCCCAAGTGTCTCTCTATGGTGCTGGGTTTCCTTGCCCAGTGTTCTGGGGTCCTGGCAACCCCAGGGCTCCCCTCTCTCGAGTCACTTGTTTCAGGGTTCAGGGTCCCTGCCCACCCCACCCGTCGGTCCCCCATTCCCCACGTGGCCTGGGGGTGGCACCCACATCCCCCGCCCATCGCCGGGGCTCTGCCGGCAGCTGGCAGCCACACCGGACACCCCAATTAAAAATCCCCTCCGAAAACTGTAGAAGGATCTCAGTTAGGTGAATCTCTATTAGACAGGTTTTTGTGAGAATAGAGTCATGCATTGCTGTCACTGAGCAACCCAGACTACAAGATGGAGCAAAATGAGATAGAAGAGGATGGGAAAGAGGAGGACGTGACTACAGCAGTGTAACATGTACCTCGCGCTGACCATGAAGAAAAAACATAGTAAGAAGCAAAAACAAAGAGCAATTGAAGAACAATAAGATGATTGAAGAAAGTGCAAAATGCTGAGAACGTTGATTTAAAACTGCAAGGCATACAAAAACACGCTTTTGCAAATATACCAATCATATGCTGAAATGTAATAGACAGACTGCTAAATTAACCAATAAATAATTGCTAATCATATAAAAAAAAAGCATTGCTAATCATATAGAGAGGCTGGCTTATGAAAGTAAATAAAAAGGAGCTTGTATTAGAAATAAACGGATCATACTCATCATATTGGTGTCTGCGTGACCTGGTGTCCCCGTCGCCCAGAATCTTATTTAAAGAAAACCCTCCAATACTCCCCCAGAGGGAGTTTGAGATTTAGCTTTAAAGTCCTTCAAGCTGAAAACACCCGTGTCCACGCCCCCACCCCCAGCCCGGCTCCGATAGGAAACGTGTGTATTAATGTCTTTACAAACAATTCTGTGGTTGAGGGTATGGGTGTTAACCTCTGAAATGGGTCTGAAATGAAGCCGCAGGTTTGTTACAGAACCCAGTTTGACTCCTGAAACAAACGGCTCTGCACCAGCCTGAGTTTCTGAACTTCCGGGCAAATGACAGGTTCGAGGGGGGATATGTGCTTGGCGGTTCGGGAAGGCTGTACCTTCCTGGTACCTCAGCTAAGGCGGAAAGGAAGAGGGCAACATGTGTCCGGGAGTTTAGGATAAGAGGGGGCTGCGCCCTCGGAAACCTCGAAAGAGAAAACCCCGTGCTCCTCAGTGGACCTGCCTTTTTTTGTATGAAGTTGCAGGACTCCTCTGTCTCCTTTTAGACACTGGCTTTTCACAGTGATTTTCCGTACACCCCCAGAAAGCTAAAAAACAGAGACCCCTCCCCCCCTCAGATATTTGGTCAAAATACCCTCCTCCTCCGAGAACACCCCAGTGACCCAGCTCCCCCCCATTTTATTTGGGGACCCCACCCCTCTTCCCCATCATGTCCCCCGCCTCCTCTGCTCACCCGACAGCTCCTCGCTCGCAGCCGGAGACACGGACGACGAGGAGAACGAGGAGCAGGAGGAAAAGGAAGGATAGAGGAGAGGCAAGAAAAGGAAGAGGAGGAAGTTCGCAGTTCCACCGCTGCGGCAAAGAGAGCACCCCCACACACCCCCCCACAGGATAGGAGAACTGGTGTGCAGAGGGGAGGGAATATACGTTAACGATTTGGGGGAAATTATTATCATATGTATGTTTCTTCCGGGAAAACTATGATGTATGTATAATACAGTATCTAAACAGGAACTTTTCCCGTACTCAGCATGCACGATATTTCGGATGAGACATCCCCTGGTGCATCTGGCTGAATAAAGAATGCCTGCTTCATAATACTGCATTGGTGTGTTACAGCCCGGCAGCCTGAGGATGAGGAGGTGGCACCAGAGAGAGGGGGACACCCAGGACCTCGAAGCAGAGAGTCAGGGGAGAAGGAATCCTTGAGACCCTCAAAACCCCCGGCATCTCTAAGCGGGACCCCAGAGCACATGGACTCCTTGGACCCAAGAACCCTCAACAGTATGGAGAGGGCCCCCAGAACCCCAGACTGGAAAGAGCCTTTCCACTTTGGTCTTCCAGACCAAAGAGCTTTTTGGTCTGAATCTTACTCTTTTGGAGCTTTTCAGGGTGAATCTTGGTTTTCTGAGGTTTTTTTTTTGGCTCAATCTTCACATTTGGAGGATTTCTTGACTGAATGTTGATGTTTTTGGGGCAGTGTCTGGGTGTTCTGGGGGTTTCTTTTGGGCTGAATCTCTGGCCCGGAGGCAAATCCACTTCCTCTCCTTAGTCCTTCCTCTCTTTTCTTCCTACCCCAGGAAACGAGCTGCACACAGAGACCACAGCAGACAATTCCGCAGCAGAACCTTGTGGAAGGGGCCGTTCTGAGCAGCTCCATGGCACTTGAAGTCAACAGGGAGGAGAAGCCCCGGAGATCCCCCATAAGGAGGAGCTCCAAACCCAGCCTATGGTGCTCTGAGGAGGAAAGACATATCCTGCGTTGGGAAGGCAGCAGAGCTCTGGCCTGCTGGTTGACCAGCAGCTTCACACTGGAGAGAAGCCCTACAAGTGTGGGGATTGTGGAAAGTGCTTCAGCAACAGCTCCAACCTCCTCATCACCAGGTGCATACAGGGGGAGTGCCTGGAATGTGGGAAGAGCTTCAGCCACAGCTCCAATCTGATCCACCACCAGAACATCCACACCAGGAGGAGGCTCCAAGACTGTCCCAAGTGTGGGAGAAGCTTTTCCTGCAGCTCTGCCTTGACCCAACACCAGACCCACTGGTAAGGGAAGCCCAGCAAGTGCCCTGACTGGAGAAAAAGCTTTGTCCCCTCCTCCAACTTCTTCACCCATTAGAGGACCCACATTGTGTTATTGATGGTGACCATGTTGGGAGACCTGGTGATCTACGTTGGTCATGGATGTGGTTATCCAGCACTGATAGAGACCAAGATTCTGGAGACAATTTTGTGGAAACCCCTCCAAAAAGGGCTGTTTCACCCACCCAACCCAACCCCATGGATACTCAAACAATGCTGACATGTAAATTCTTGAATTTTGGCCTTGATTTTTCTTGTGAACCACCCCTTAAAAACACCCGAAATTGGGTAAAAATAAAGAATCTCATCAAAGATGTGTAAACCCCCACCATATTACTGGGACTGGGGGGTGGAATTTCTAGTCTGGAGGATAGTCAGGAGGATTTGGAGGTTCTGAGGGAATTTGGAGGAAACTCCTCCATTGCTTTGCACCCCAAAAGGTGAGGAGTTCGATCCATCACCTCAAAACCATACAATCCTACTGACAGTGACTCTGTCCCACCCCAGAATGGCTTGATCCCACCTCAAAATTACTCAATATCACCCCAAAATTATTAAATCCCACAGTGTTCCAAACCCTGGAGGGGAAGGAAGGGGATTGCAAGGGGTGGGATATGGATTGGAGAAGGTGGGATAGGGATTGGGAGGGGTGGGATGGGGATTGAAATGAGACCATCTGAAGTCTGGGGATGATGAGGCCAGGGGTGACCGCGTTCAGGAAGGGGTTGTGGGGTATCCCCCAGTTCTGCAGGGGTTTGACTGATGGTACCAGTTGCCAGGCAGACCCACAGCACCCAGCATTCTCACGTGGACCCAACCTATGCCCCCTCCTCACGTCCAGCGCCTCCCAGAAGGGGAATTTGGGGAGGGGGAAGGTGGGGGGTGCTCAAGCCAGGCCCCCTATGCTGTCCTGGTGGTGGCTGCTGTGGTGTAGATGGGAGCAGCCAAGATCCCAGTGCTGCTCCAGCTCTACCCCTGCTCCTCCTGTGGGATGCAATGGGTTTGTGAGGAACAGGGGACCAAGGCGGGGTGCTGGTCCTGCAAAGGAAGAGGAGACAGGCTGGAGAAGAAGGAGGGATAGAAGAGGAGATGATTACTGGATGGCTAAAGCACACCAAGAAAAAGGAAACAGAAAAGCGATCAATCCAAACTGAAATAAATCGAAACTATTTATGTGGTACCTGAGGTGGTTCTGGGGGAGGGAGGGAGGGGTGAGAGAAAAAGCACCAGAAAACAATAGGGATAAAAAGGAATATGGAAGACCCTCCTGTTGAGCCACAAGGGTCTGAGTAGACACCATGCTAAACTGAGCCTGGACTTGATCAAAGTTTATGCTTAAAGCCAATCACTTAAACAGCACTTAAAGTTAACACATTTAAGTGAATTTATTAACATAAACTTACAAACATTCCTAGAACTTACTCAAAGGAACTCACAGGCCTGACTGACTTACCAATCTAAGGTACTTCAGACTCAAAGAGAGCAGCATTCCCATGACATTTACTATGGCAGATTGACCTCACACAAACACAACATGGACAGAAGGAGTCTGTACAGATCCCTGGGGGAAATTGCCCGGAATCCAGTGAATTCTCCTCGTGCTTTGCATCTCCCACGGGCAGGGCGGAGCCTCAATGAGGCTCTGCCCAGGACCCATCTTGGTTTGGGGCTCCCCGAGTGCAGCAAACGGGAGAGTTCCCGGCTCCGAGAGGCCCCAGCACAGGGAGGTCGCTGTCGCAGCTGCTGCGGCCCAGGAGAGCTCCGAGGGTCTCACTCGGGGCCGCTGTTTATAGGGCCCCAAAAGATGGGCTTTAGTCACAGGCATTTTCCATCCTGGCCCCAGCTCGGGTCCGTGACTTTAGGGAAAGGCTGAGAACAAAACTATGATCCCACCTGGGATGTTAATTGGGCAAGAAAAGTAAGTTTCTAAGGCTGTTGGTTAAAAAGCAGGAGCTTTTTGGATAGCACCAGTTCCTGGAGCAGACAGTGTTTGTGGTAAGCCCCAGAGGGTCTGAACCCAGGGTCTGATCATCAAGGCCAAGGCCTAAAGAGCATTTCTCAAATCATGGTGTGGCCTGGAAGAAGGTGGCGGGACTCTTCCCCGACTGTGTCCGCTGATGCTTCCTGATAGCTGAGCTGCTCCCAAATCTCTTTCCATATTCCCCACACTTGTAAGGCCCTGTGTGCTGGAGTTGATGGGTGACAAACGTGGATGGAGGTGTCCCCCCATAATTCCCAAGCTGCTCCTTGTTTTAGATGTTCCTGTGCATGGACCTCACTTGCTCGGGACTCTTCAGGAAGTGACAGTCGGCCTTTCCCATCCACTGGAACATCTCTGTATGGGCAGAGAGACAGGTCAGTGACACCTCATCCCACAGCAACCCCCAGCATCCCACAGCAGGCTGGGAGCTCAGGAGGCCATCCCTGCCCCCTCTATCACACCCCACTCTTCCACAAGGCCACCACAGCACCGGCTGCTGGATGGAGGAAACCCCCATTGATGGACAAGAAGGCTTGAGGAACCCCCGGAGTAGATCTGCCCCGATCAGAGCCCCTGGGAACCACTCCAGGGATTAAGAGGAACATGAAGGGACCCCCATAGGAATACCTTTCTTGCTGACCCACCACTTCCTACACCCCCTCTCGCACCTCTTTCCCATTCTTCTCCACAACCTCAGCTCCCCTCTGGTCAGTTTGGGGGTGGCCTACCCCATCTCTTGCTCCTTTTGGGGATCCCTGCCTGTACTCCACCCCTCTTGTCCCCTTTTCCCATGGTGTCCAGCCCCTTCGCTGACCAGAGAGCTCCTGGCCTACAGCCAGAGAGATAGAGGAGGATAGAGGAGGATGGAGAAGGGGGAGGAGAAGGAGAAAGAGGAGGAAGAGGAGGATAGAGGAGGATAGAGGAGGAAGAGGAGCAGGGAGAGGAGGTGCCACCGCTCACTGCAACTGCAGCCCCGCTGTCTCAGGAGGATTGGCCCCCGCACATCCCGCAGGTGACTGGGGAAGGAGAGCTTGCCCCAAATATCTTGGGCAGTCCTCAAGAGCATTGTTTTTGGGGGGCACCCAGTGGCAGCTGCCAGCGATCGCCTGTTGCCTGTGGGTGAGGTGTGGAACACTGATTTTGGGGACCCCCCGGGAGAGCCAAATGTGGGAAAGCCCAGGACCCCTGGAGTGGGGAAAATGGAAATGGGCAATACTGGAACCCTGGTAGACTGGAGGTGGGGCATCAATCATTCAAATGGAAATAAACCCAAACCCATTTTTTTTTTGATGCTGGGGACAATCAGAAGAGCAGAAGAGAGAAAAAGAAAAAGTTAAGGACGAAAAGGAATTTGGAAGACCCTACAGTTGAGTCTACAAGGGTCAGAGTAAACCCCTGTGCTGAACTGAGCCTGGACTTGATCAAGAGTTTATGCTCATAGACCCAACAGCACTTAAGTTAAACTTACCAGCACTTAACACTTATTCAATAACTTCACATAGAATTTCCCATAAGAGGAACTTATTCACAGGCCTGACTGACTTACCAATCTAAGGTACTTCAGACTCAAAGAGAGCAGCATTCCCATGACATTTACTATGGCAGATTGACCTTCACACATACACACATGGACAGAAGGAGTCTGTACAGATCCCTGGGGGAAATTGCCCCGGAATCCAGTGCAATTCTCCCATCGGGTGCTTTTGCATCTCCCCACGGGCGCAGGGCGGAGCCTCGAGGAGTGGGGGAGGCTCTGCCCAGGACCCATCTTGGTTTGGGGCTCCCCGAGTGCAGCAAACGGGAGAGTTCCCGGCTCGAGAGGCCCCAGCCAGGGGAGTCGCTGTCGCAGCTGCTGCGGCCCAGGAGAGCTCCGAGGGTCTCACTCGGGGCCGCTGTTTATAGGGCCCCAAAAGATGGGCTTTAGTCACAGGCATTTTCCATCCTGGCCCCAGCTCGGTCGGTGACTTTAGTGGAAAGGTGAGAACAAAAATATGATCCCACTGGGATGTTAATTGGCAGAGAAATAAATTTCCAAGGCTGTTGGTTAAAAAGCAGGAGCTTTTTGGATAGCACCAGTTCCTGGAGCAAACAGTGTTTGTTGCTCTGAATGTGGGAAAAACTTCAGGTGGAGTTTCCAGCTCGTCACCCACCAGCGCATCCACACTGGGGAACGGCCCTATGAGTGTCCCAAGTGTGGGAAGAGGTTTCGAACAACCACAGAACTCCTCCAACATGAGCAAACACACACAGGGGAAAGGCCCTTCCGTTGCCCCGACTGTGGGAAGGGCTTCAACCGCAACTTCAACCTCCTTACCCACCGCCGCATCCACACCGGGGAGAGGCCCCACAAGTGTCCCAAATGTGGGAAAAGCTTCTCCTGGAGGTCATCCTTGATGAAACACCAACAGAGCCACCAGTAAGGGAAGCCCTTACCTTGATTGCCCAAGTGTGGGAAGAGCTTTATGCGCTGCTCCAACTTCATCCCCCATGGATGGATCCATATTGGATGATCCACAGTGATCCATATTAAGCCTGTTTTGAGTGATCCACTCTGGGTGGGGGGACGGTCTCTGAGAGATTTCTTTCACTTCTCCATCTCTTGCTGTGATTTGGTTGGGAATAAATTCAATCCCTGTCCCCAGGCTGGATCTGTTTTAGCTATGCTGGTGATGGGGGAGGGATCTCTCCTGGTCCTTCTCTCAACTCCTGAGTCTTTCCTTGTATTTCCTTTTCCTGTCCAGTTGCACAGGGCAGGGACAGAGTAGTTTTGGTGGCTCCCGGCATCCAGGCAGGGCCAGCATAGCCTCAGGGGTTCTGAAGGGTTTGTGGGGGTCCCCCATTTGTGGGACATCTCCACTGGAGGAGGGTGTCTCCCCTCACTGCAGCCCCAGCCCTCAGGCAATGCTCGGCCAAGCAGAGAATGCCCTCACCTGGGGCCTCACTTCTGGGCACACCTGGCCCCAGACATCTCAATCCTCATTCTGGGGTGTATCTGAGCTCTAAGGCATCTGGCACCCAACACTAGAGTGTAACTGAGTTCCTGGAAATCTTGATCCACATTTTTTGGGTGCGCCTCAGCTCCTGGATATCTGGGAGCCCATTTTTTGGCCTTTATTGGGTTTGCATGTGTCCTGGTTTTGCTCGGTCCGGTTTTTGGTGGTGGGGGATGGGACCAAGAAGCCACAAAGATGGCTCCTGTGAGAAAGTTCTTGAAGTTTTCTCCTTCTCCAGCAAAAGGAGCCTTGCCCTCCTGTGTTTTAGAACCAATCCATTATGGTTCTGAGGTTGATGGACAGGCTGCTGGTCAAGCCTGGGCCAGTTGCACATGCTAGTTACACCTCTGTGATGACGTATGGTCTTGTACTTAAGAAGAATTCAAAACAAGATAGTTTGCAGTTGCCATTAGTTTTTATGTTGTTAGTCTCATCCCCTGCATGGGGGGAGGACAGGGGAGGAGGGTGAGGAGATATAAGAAAAAAGTGGAGACCCAAGATCACCGTAAGGAAGAGAAAGAAGTGTGCTTCTTGTTGTGGTGCTCAACTATGGGAAAAGAATTTTCTTGAAATGACTGTTTCTTCAATGGGAGACCTGTATAGAAAAAAAGGCCCTGCACCCAAGATGAACAACATGGCCTTTGAGGACTGCATTGATCATAAGCCAAAAAGGGGGAAGAGTTGGCCCCCCCCACCACCATGTGTGAAGTGTGTTGATGCTTAGAAGAAACTGTGTTCTGCCAGGAGATTTGAGAGTGTGGCCTTGTCCTCAAAATGAAGCATGCTGGCTTTGGAGGACTGTTTCCCTTTTTTTCCTGTGAGGTAAAAAAAGAATCCCATGCCATCAGCAGTTACACACTGACTGTTCTTGGGATAAAGAACTTCCACAGCTTGGAGCTGTAAGAACTCTTCTCCTATAGTACTGGATGATAACTGTAATGAGTGGTTTGATCTGTGTTAAAACTCATTTCCCTGCCCCCTTGCACTGTGAAGCATGGAGGGGTGGGGAAGGGTGACCTGGGAGAGGAAGGTTCACAGAGAGTAACAGGTGTCTTAAAATGTCCATTTGTTTTCTTGTAATTTTTTCCCTGTCTTTTGTTCCCCCACCCCGGTGCGGTAGTATTCTTAGTAGTTCTTAGTAATAAATCTATTTTGGAACTTGAGATTTTTTTGAGCCTTTTTGACTATGTTTGAAGCACTTAAATCTTTCTCTCAATTATGTTATCTTATCTAGAAGCCATAAATTTTGTTGCTCTCCTCTCTGCCTCTCCGGTGGGAGTGGGGGGAACATTGTGGGTGCTTTGGCTTTTGGCCAAGTTCAAACCACGACAGCATGACCTGATTTCAGTAGCAGGGTGGGAGCTGCAGGGGTGGCTTCTGTGAGAAGCTGCCAGAAGCCTCCTTCATGTCCGGCAGAGCCAAACCCTGGTGGCTCCAAAGACAGAGGTGCTGGATGCAGTGTTTCATGGAGATGCAGAGATCTACCTGCAGCCCCTGGAGGAGCCCCTGCCAGAGCAGGGTGATGCCTTAGAGGAGGCACTGACCCCATGGAGACCTGTGGACAGAGGGGCCACCCTGTGGCAGTGACCCATGGGAGTGATTTATGATGATAGTCTATTCCATTATCCTCTGCTTTATGCCCAAAAATGGTTGTTCTGTCTGTAAGGCCTGGGACCGCCTGTATTTGGTGCTGGAGAGAGAGGGAACTTTAGGCTTTTTGGAAGGCATTTTCAAAGCCTCATGGCCCAGGTGTTCCATGGCACAGTGTGGTTTGGTTTTGCTTGTCTAGCTTGGATTCATTGGCCCAGGCAAAAACCTTTTCCCTCCCCTGGCTTGGAGAAGCTGCATTCTTTCAGTCTTTCTCTCCCTGAGTAGCGAGAGGAGTCCAGGGGGAGGAAGTGACCATGGCTCCCATTCCTGACACTCCCTGCACTCTTGGAGGGAAGGAGGGAGGCATGGGGGAAGGTGTTTTGAAGGCTCTTCTTCTCATTCTCCTGCTCTAATTTTGTAGTGTAATCAGTTCAGTTAATGTCTCTAATTAGAGCCAGTTTTGCCCATGATGGTGTTTGGTGAGGGATTTCTTCTGGTCCTTACGTCAACCCGGGAACCCTTGGTTCAGTTTTCTCCCCTATATGGCTACAGGGAGCAGGGATAGAATGTCTTTGGTGGGTGCCTGGCATTGGGTCAGCATCACCTCTTACCATGGACACACCTGAAATCCAGCATACCTGGACGCCCCATTTTTGGGCACAACTGAGTTCCCACCTACCCAGCACCCCAAGGATCCCCCATAAAACCCCTACCCGGGGCTACAGCGTCCCTAAAAGCCCTCAGTCAATCTGCAGCCAATCAGCCCACGATGAATGAATGGTGCATCACTTGCCAGGAGGAGCCTCAGGAAAAGGGTCCCAAACTGCCCTCAGCCAATCAGAGCACGCAGCACTGCTGACCCCACTGGTCCAGACTGGTGCTCCCAAGACAGTGCGGCTGCTTTGGGGCTGTGGCACCTGCCCGGCGCTGGCCATGGGACGTGTGGCAGCACTGGGGCCATACTGGTAGCACTGGTGATGTTGGAGCCTTCCTGGCTGCAGGAGCAGAGCTCTTATGTGAGCAGAGGGGTTTGGGGGGCAGGACACAGTGAGAAACGGGGAGAAGGGGAAAAGGATATGGTGGGATCCCCAAACTGAGTTGAGGGAAAGTGAGATCCCCAAAGGAAGTGCAGGAAAGGAGCTGAGGATTGGGAGAAGATGAGAAAGGTGAGGGAGGGTGGAGAAGTGGGGAAAAGTGGAGGTTGGGACCCCAGAACTGAGCATGAGGGGGCTGTGGATTTGAGGAATTGTGTGAAAAGTGGTGGGAAAGTGGGGAAAGCTGAGACTGGGACCCCCAAACTAATGTGGAGGCAGCAGACAATGGGTGGTGCGATGGGAAAGGATGGGGCTAAATAGGGAGAAGGGATCAAAAGAGGAAGTGGGACTCGAGGGCAAGAGGGTCCCATGGTGTCCGTGGGGCACAGGGGTGTGGATTGGGGATCTGGGTTGGCCCCCAGACATCTTGGCTTGCTGGGGGTGCTGGGGGGACACCCCTTGTCCTGTCCCTGCACACGCAGGGGTGTTCCAGTTCAGGATAAAGCACTAGTGTCACTTCATTAATGGCAACAACCAAGCAAGGTTCGTAGAGAAGCTCATCTATAACCAGTACACAATCTTCAACACAATGTCGAGCTGTTTATGGGGGATGCCCCATATGGGGAAAAGATTGCCAGGTACTGGAACCTTTACACGGAATACATGGAGTGAAAATGGGCTGAGATGGACAGGCAGTGCCTAGTCCAACTATGGTGTTCAGTGTGGACTGCAGAGGTGAGCGTGGGGCAGAGTGTGTCCCCTTGGCCCCTCCGCTGGGAATGACCCTGGAGCCCCTCAAAACTTCTCTGGGAAAAACACCAGTGTCCTCAGACCTCTTTGTACCCATGCCTGTAGTCTTTTGCCCCCTCCCAGTGTCCCAGGGCTCTCTGACTTCATCCTAGTCTCTCCCAGTGTCCTCCCAATCCATCCCAGACCCTCCCAATCCTTCCCACTACCTCTGCCAGTCCATTCCCAATCCATTCTCAATCCCTCCCAGATGTTTGCCTTTTCTCTCTGTGTTCTCCCACCCCCACAGCCCTCTACCCTCTCTCTTTCCAAGCATTCCCTCCCTGTCTATTCCCAGTCCCTCTCAATGCCACACCAGTCTTCCCCGCTCTCTCCCAGTGCCCCCCAGTGTGTCTATCTCACTGGTGCCCTCGAGCTCCCAGCCCGGCCCCAGCCAGCAGTTCTGCTCCGTGATGAATTTCAGGTGCAGCTGAGGTGGTTCCAGGGCCAGCAGGAGCTCTCGGGCCACGTGGTGGCCACCAATGTTGTCCCTGATGGGGACTGGACCCACCAGCTCCTGGTGCTGCTGGAAACCAACCCGGGCATGGGGTCACCTCCAGCTGCCCGGTGGAGCACATCAGCCCGGAGCAGCCCCTGAGCTGGAACTGGGGTAGGCTCTGGCCCCCACTGTGCCTGGGGGAATAGGGGAGTGTGTCAGGGACCAAAGATGTGTCTAAGGCCCTGCCATATTTGGTCTGCTGTTGTGCACGTCAACAAGATACTGTAGAAAAAGATCTTATTGTTAGTTGGTAGGATTCTAACCCGCAAAAATGAAGCTATGTATCGGTCACCTGGTGGGATTCATCCTATGAAAACAATACACAATGAGCTGTTGTCAGCATGGAGGTGTTACCATGGGCTGGTTTGACCTCATCTCAGGCATTGGCCCAGCATGAGATGATGTCACAATTGGCCACTCCTGAGGAGGAGATAGAAGGTGTGGTCCTGGGCAGGAGGGTGCAGATGCCATGATGCTCACCATTTGCATCCAGGGAACACCCTGAGGGTGCGCTGCTGTCCGTCCCACCCATTTTGGTTCAGAAGCCATGCTCCATCTCCTCCTGCTGCTCTTTGGCTTCTCCAGAATCCAGGGGTTGGTATGCATTTATTGCTAATGCAACTAGTAAAATTGATTTGCTTTGGAGTTCTAAGTGTGTTGTGAGTTTTTGTGCATGGGCATCCTCACAAACATGTAACATTCTTGGCAACAAGGGTGGGATGCTCAAAAGCACAAAAAAGCTTGACAGTGTTTTGAGTGTGTATGTGTACCTAACACTGTTTCAGGTGTAAAAACAAACAAAAACAAAGCAAACCAGGGCTTGAGGCAGTGAAGCACACAGCTGCACCAAGAAATGCTGTTCATGTCTGTGTGTCTGCTAACAAGCTGAAGTAGAGTTTAATTTATAAATCTGGTCTGTAAGAGCATGGGGTTGTTGGCATGGAGTTGACCTAGTGTGTGTTTGAAAAAAAAAAAACACCGAAACAAACCATGGCTTAGGCAGTGAGGCGTGTAGCTTCACCAAGAGGAGCTGTTTGAATGTTTGAAAAACAGGGCTTGGGCAGTGGGGCGTGTAGCTGTGCCAAGATGTGCTGTTTGTGTTTTTAAAAAACAGGGCTTGGGCAGTGGGGCACGTAGCTACACCAAGAGGTGCTGTTTGTGTGAATCTGTGCACCTTCCTGGCTAATGGAGCATGCAGCTGAACCAGGGGAGTTTGTTCTGAGATCAGTGGGTGTTGCACCAGGGGTGTGGGATGCACCGCTGTTCTGTGTGCGAACAGGGCTCAGTCAGGGAGGTGTAGGGCTGCACCAAGAGAGTGCAGCATGTCACTGTTCTGTGTGTGTGTCTGCGTGTGTGGTGTATGAAAAGTCAAAGTTTAAATCAGAGTACCCAGTTGCATGTGAAAGCTTAACAGTATTTGTGTGTTAGGTGTCATTAGTGTCATACAGTTGTCATAGCACAGTAAACTGTGTAAACATAGCTTAAAAAATTTTAAAATTAAGTTAGCAAAAACCCTTAGTCCTTTGTGTTTGTGATGTCATTGGATAATACTAATAGAACAGAGTCATCCTTACTGTTTCTGTTGGCTTCCTCGAAACATTGTGCAATTGAAATGATAATAATGTATCAAAAAAGGAGCCTCAGGCCATATCTCCTTCAGTAAAGTAATCAAAGTGAATTTAGGAGCTGTAAAATAGATTACAACAATAAATAAAAACTTTTACAGATATTGCACCTGAGCCATGGGGGGCCAAAAGTCCCGTGGAAATATTAAAGTACTGAAGTAAAATTCTGCAGACTTCTAAGGCACAGTCTAAAAAGCAGCTGATTCATGCTGGCCAAATGGCATACAAAATTGCAATGAGAAAAAATGAAAAGCTAGAACAAAAAAAAAAAAAAACCCAACAATTAAATGGGACAAGGACATAGACCAGCTAAGAGCTGATAAGTTTATACATCTGTAGAAATGTTTAGATATTTGGACACCAATGCATAGTTACTTGCTCATTCACGTCAGGCCAAAATAAATATGTCTGATTTTGCCAAACTAGATGTGTAGCATTTTCTAAGCACCCTGAAAAAGGAATAATTAAGTTGTACATTTGCATGGTTTGTTCATCATTTGTGACAATATGCATTTGTTGCGGTCCTGTTTCAATAAACATCTGGAAGGAAGAAGGTTATTATGATCCCTGTCTCCAAAAACATTGTTTGACACTGTGCTGCATAAATGTGCATTATCAGTTCTGTTTGTCACTACAAATCCCAGCGAAACTTGGTAACCAATATTCAGGCACAAAAGGAGAGTTTTCTCCAAAGATTACAAGCATTACTACAACTTTATATGTAATTTGGATATTACTGTTATAATTAATTATTTGTCTATAAATCAGCATAAATCAGTCCATTTCACAGTTTGTGTGGTCCGTTGTATCTAGTGCTGCGTGGGAATAGACATTTCAAATATTGATCACCAAAGCAGTTCATTATTTCTCATTAGATCCTTTTGGGCCTTGTTTCTCTGTATAAGAAAATACCATGATTGCAAGGTATATTCAGTCCAGTTCATTACTCACGCAAAATTTTGATCAGCTTGAAACTGCTCTGATTCTGTCCCGTGGAACAATGGCAAGACTTCAGTATCATATTGTAGTGTTTGTCGTTGGGGTTTGAGTGTGGACCCCAACGTCAGCACCCCTCAACCCCGCCAGTACCGGGCGATCGCCGCACGCCCCGGGAACCCCGCTCCTCGCCCACCGCACTCGCCCCAAAGAAATGTAATCTCCAGAGACCCCCAATATCCCACCAAGGGACGTTTGCGGCTCAGCCTTGAAGTCCTGCAAGCTGAAAATATCCTACTCTGCCCAAAAAGAGTCCCAGGGATAGCCCAAGATATTTGGGCCGAGTTCCTCTTCCCCGGTTACCTGCGGAATGCACGGAGGCTGCAGATGAGGCGCAGGTGGGATCCAGGTGAGGGGTGCCTGAAGCAGCTCCTTCTGCACTGCCCTGGGTGTCTGCAGAGCTGTTCTTCCCTTGGGATCCAGTGTTTTAAGGTAATTTAAAGAATCACCAGCCAATCTATCAGGAAAAACAGGCCTCATATTAAAACGACACTATGAAAAAGTTCCTTGGCAAGGTTCACTCTGCCACTTACTGGAAGCTTAAAGCACTTTGAGAAACAGCAAACAAAAATCAAAATGTGGAATGAAGTTCAGCACGAGCACCCTCCTGATGGATCACCAGAACATCCACACTGGAGAACGGCCCTACGAGTGTGGGAAATGTGGGAAAAGCTTCAGCTGGAACACCAGCCTCATCAACCACCAGAGGATTCACACAGGGGAACGCCCCTACAAGTGCTTGGAATGTGGGAAGAGCTTCAGCCGGAGCTGCACCCTGGTGAACCACCAGATGATCCACACTGGGGAGCGGCCCTACGAGTGCATGGAATGTGGGAAGAGCTTCATGCAGAGCTCCCAGCTGATGAAACACCGGCTGATCCATACCGGAGAACGGCCCTATGAGTGCTGGGGGTGCAGGAAGAGCTTCAAACAGAGCTACCAGCTCATCAAGCACCAGCGCATCCACACTGAGGAACAGCCCTACAGGTGTTTGGAATGTGGGAACTGCTTCAGCAGCAGGAAAAATCTCATCAAACACCAGGTGATCCACTCTGGGGAAGGGCCCTATGAGTGCTTGGAATGTGGGAAGAGCTTCAGTTGGAAATCCAACCTCATCAAACACCGTAAGATCCACAGTGGGGACCGGCACCCCATTGAGTGTCCTGTAAAAGTGACTTTATTCATAAACAGAGAGAGAGGCCATGGGATATTTCCCCTGGGATGTCTCCTTTTTATCCTCATTTTCCCGGCCGCATCTCCCTTTCTTCCCATTGGCTGAGGTACTTGGAACGTACAGATTCGCCTGCTGCATGTTCCACTTAATATGCATCCCTCTCTTTTGTATAGCAAACGATATTCATGGCTCTGTTAAGTCTTCATTCTTCTCGAAGTTCAGAAATTGAGCAGGACCTTGGCTGAGCAGTTTTAGTTAGTATGAAATTGATGCTTTCTCCCTTGCTTAGCTACAGGTCCCCGGCTCCATCTCCAAGCAGGTTCACACTCTTTGTAAAAACATGTGCATCTTATTCCTTTCAATACCTCCTCATTTTCTTATTTTCTCAATAACTGTCTTTACAAACTTTAATTTCCATTGCCTAATCACTTCTTCCTGGGTCTTCTTCGGTTTTGGGATTATTCTCTGTGATCTCATTCTGTGTCCTTTTGCAGCCATTTCTGGATCGGGGGCCTGGCTGCCCCCTGCATCCCCTTGGTCACCTGCTGAATGAGCTGCACTCAGCAAGGTGCCCTGCATGGTGAAAAGATGAGAGTTACTGTAGCACATCAGAGGGGAAACAGCATTTGTTTAACCAATTGTCCACCAAGTAACCATAAAAATGTGTCCCATTCCCATCCTCCCCATGCTTGTATGAGTACATGAACTAATTTTTATTTCCTTTGTTATCTGCTCCACCACTTTTCTGTTGTCATCTATTTGCAAACAGGAGTTTGAATAATTTAGTTTTCCACAGACTCCTCTTCCCTCTGCTCATAAATAATCTGATATCATCACATGGTGAAATGTTGCATTCCTCGTCTGAGTGATTTGGTCATCAAGATCAGGAGCTGGAGTTGTCTGGTTGGTTATTATTTTGAGGACAGTTTGTAATCTAATTATCCAGTTTAAATTCTAAATGGGTTCTCTGTTACCTGGTATGAATTCATTAGAGTTCCAAGGGGCTGGTCCATGGTGTTACAGTATTCCTTCTGGTGGCTGTGCATGTTTTTCCCATTTTTGGGTACTCCTTCCAGCCAAGGATGCACCAATTGACTGCTTTTCTCTGATTAAATCATCATATACTTGGATTCCCAACTGATTTGCCTGAACTTGTGGTAGCAAAAAGATCAGTGGTTTAATGAATCCTATATAACCTATCCCTGACCAGTTTGGAGGCAACTTTTGATAGGCATGTTGTCCACAGATCCAGTAATGATTTTTTAGGGCCCAGCTTCTATCAGGAACGGACCACTCCAGGTCCACTTTTCTTGGGGTTGCCGATAATATAATGTGTTCCCAGGCTCTGTAAGCCCTCCCTGCAGGGCTCCCATGGAAAGTACAATGCCATTGAGACAGTAAGTGCAGTTCTAGGCCCCCATGTTTGGCTGCCAGACACAGTTACATCCCCACTGTGTTCCTTTCCGTTTGGTGTGATTGGTTCCAGAGCAAAATATTTGAAAATAGGTTTTGGATTCCATTTTAATGTTGCCATGCCCTAGAGACTTCCTGTCTTCCTGTATAGGCTTCAGTAGCAGAATTACTTTATTGGCAAGCCAAAACATCCTGTGGGAATTCCTTGAAAGCTATCTTTGTACAACCTTCATGGGAGCACTTAACCCAGCCATGATTAGAGATTTGTACATGGGTTTGGGTTCTGTTCTTTTCCCTGTGTACTGGGTACAAGTGGTCAGTTTACAACAGCGGGGCGGGAGATACAATCCATTTCAGGAGACAACTTCCATTCCCAGACACTTTTCCATACAAATGTACCTCCTGTTCTACTTAGGCAATTGTTGTAGTTTGAGCCCTGGCTGAACCCCAAAAGCACCCACGACAGTTCCCCCCCACCCCTGGAGAGGCAGAGGGGAGAGCAAAAGCCCAATTAACACCAAATTTATGGCTTTTAGATAAGATAACATATTGAGAGAAAGATTTTCATGCTCCATGAAATGGTCAAACAGGCTGGAAAACTTAAGTTGCAAAATAGATTTATTACTAAAAACTACTAAGAATGCTACCGCGTGAGGGGTGGCGGGGGACAAAAAGGCAAAAGGCAAATTTACGAGGAGGGAAAAAACCTGGACATTTTAAGACACCCATTTTCTCTCTGTGAACCTGTTTCTTTCTCAGTTCGCCCCTCCCCATCCCTCCAATGCCTTCCCACATGCGAGGGGGCAGGGAAATTAGTGTTTTATGGCCAGTCCATCTCTACCATTGTTGTCCAACACCATAGGAGAAGAGTTCTCATCCAGCTCCCAAGAGCAGCCAGTGTACCACTGCTGGTGGCATGGGATTCTTTTCTTTGTCTCGTGGGGGAAAAGGGAAACGTCCTCCAAGGCTAACTTCATTCCGGGAGCAAGGCCACTCTCTCAAATCTCCTGGCAAAACACAGTTTTCTTCTAAGCATCAACTCGCTTGAGACATGAGGGGGAGGGGGGCCTCTTCCTCCTGGGCTTACGATCAGTCCAGTCCTCCAAGGCCATGTTGTTTATCTTGGGTGCAGGGCCTTTCTCTCTCTCTCCACATCTTCCAATGAAGAACAGTCATCTTGAGAACAGATTGTTTTCTCCATGGTTGAGCACCACAGCAAAAGCACCTGTCTTCTCTGCCTCTCTCTGACCTTGTGTCTGCATTTTTTTCCCACATCTCCTCACCCTCCCCCTTCATCCTCCCCTGGTGCAGGGGTTGATAGTAACAACCTAAGAACTAAAGGCAGCTGCAAACTATCTTGTTTTGAATTCTTGTTAAATACAAGACCAAATGTCATCACGTAGGTGTAAATATCCTGTGCAATTGGCCCAGGCTTGACCAGCAGCCTGTCCATCATCCTTTGGAGCCATAATGGATTGGCTCTAAAACATAGGGGGCGGCTCCTTTTGCTAGAGAAGAAGTAGAAAACTTCAAGAACTTTCTCACAGGAGCCATCTTTGTGGTTTCTTGGTCTCATCCCCCACCACCAAAAAACTGGACTTAGTAACAGCAATAAATGCCTTTTTTGGAAAAATGAAGTTGCCATGGACTTGCTTGTTTGTCCCCAAGTCCTGCAGGTCCCATTATGGACCTCAGATTGGGTGCTGACCCAAGATAAGGATTCCACTGGGCCACCCATGACCATTCTGGCCCTCCTGACCCAGCAATTGCTAAGGTTAAAGTTTTTTTTTTCTACTTTTCCTAAGACTAAAAATCAGTTTTCCCACCCTGGGTCCAAATGGCTGATTTAAAATATAAAATACAACATAAAAGTAAGGGTGAGTGACTGGCAGCCCCATAAAGCACCATTCAAATCAAGTACTGCCTAATACTGATGTGAAGTGATCTGATTGAGCATGGTGTAAGGATACGGAACCATGGGATGCCTTGGTTTGACAATTTCATTTATTCTTCTTAAATCCTGTACCATTCTGTAGGTTCCATCCGTTTTCTTGTCTGGCAGGACTGGAGTGTTGTAGGGGGACATCCCTGGCTCTAAAAGCCCTGCCTTTAACAGGAACTCAGGAACAGGCAGTAGCCCCTTCACTTGGAATAGGGTTATTGCTTTGAGATACAACTTGTTCTGGTTGTTTCAAAGTAATTTGGAGAGGCTCCATATCTAATTTTCCCTATTACCCTGGAACTTCCCACACTTCTGGGTTCACTTTAGTGTAGCCTTCCCAGAAATTTTACACAATTACAACAGCATTAGCCATTGTATCACCTTTTACAGTATTAATTTGCATTTCCAGTTTAGCTACCAAATCCCTTCCCACTAAATTACAATCGCATTTAAGAACACAAATTCCTGCCATTTAAAACCTATCCTCCATACTACATACATATCATAATATTAGTTGAATAAAACCTGCTAATTTTCCTCACTTACCACCTGAATAAATAAAGAACTTCTTGACAATTTCTTCCCTTAGATTTAAGATTCAAATTGGACCGAGGCCCCTGTGTCTATCAGGAATCGCCTCCTCTCAATTCAGACCCACCCTGAATATTCTCAAGCTCCAATGTGGTGAGTCCCTGTTATAATGGGAGCTCTGCCACCCCCAACAATCCATCTCCATGAACCGGGGAACATCCCCCTCTTGAGAGTACTCCTGTCTCTGCTTCCAGTGTCCTTGTGCCCTGCAGATGGAGCCCTGATTCCTTCCCAGGGGCTGTTTGTGTCGGCTCTCCCCTGCTGAGGAGGGCAATGCCTCTGTCACATCCTTGTGGCCCATTTGGTCCCCTCAGTCCCAGGGCCCTGCAGTTCATCCCTTGGGGGCTGTAGAAACTCTGCCATGGCCTTTGCCTTTTGCTCATCCCTTGTCATATTCCCCTGCTGTGCCTTTCTGACTAGCTCCTCCAGGGGCTTATTCTGCCGTTCCTCCAACCCCTCCTCAGTGCCCGTGGGTGCTCATCCTCCTGAGCTTTCTGCAAAATCATTTGCTTTTGCAGTGACTCAAACAAAATCCTTAAAAGAAAATCCAAATCCTTCCATGTACAATCTACATTCCACAGATATTCCTTTCTCTTCCACCTCGTGCTCACCCTTCCCTCCACACCCCGTATCCCAGAGTGAGTCCCTGTCCTGCCACAGTGTCCAAACATGCCCCCACTGGCGGGCAGGGCCGGCAGCTCCCCAGGGCCGGGCAGGCGGCCGGGGTGTCCCGCAGCCTCACGGGGGCCGGGGGCCACTGCCGGCCCTGCCCGGGGGTGCTGGGGTCAGGCAGTGCCTGGCACTGGCTCTCCACTTACCCCATAAGCCCCGAGCCCATGCTCCTGGGCTGCCAAGCCTGCTCGACCTCTGCACCCGGTCCTCACGCTCCCCACCATAGAGAAGCCCCCTGAAATCCTGACCTCCTTTTTTTCCTCTCCTGGAAGCTGGGGATACAAAAGACCTGCAGCTGGCCCTGGATCAGCTGACAAATTTTGAGAATAAGACCTCAGAGGGAGTTGCTTAAAAACATTCCAATTCTCACTACTTTTCCTCCTCTTTTCCATCTTCCTTTTTCTTACCACATAGATTCCTCTTGCAGCTACTTGCCTTAACCACGTTCCTCCATGCTCCCTTCAACCAATTCTTTCCCATCACATCAACACCATCCATCCCTATTGTTGAGACCCTTTCTTGGCTTCCTATATTGCCAGTTTGCACATTCCCAATCCACCTACTGCATGTGCCCCTAATATGCACCTCCCTGTTGTATAACATACAATATTCATAGCTCTCTTAAGTCTTTGTTCTTCTTCTCAAAGTTTAGGAATTTAGCAGGACTTTGGGTGAGCAGCAGTCCATGTCAATTAGAAACATTTTCTGAATTTGATGTTTTTTCCATTTCTTCCTTATCCAGAATTCCCTGGTCCTATATTCAAGCAGATTCACCCCATCTGTTTGTAAAGACACATTCATCTTACTTCTTTCAACACAATGGGAAAGTGGGGGAGAAGCATAAAAGGGCATTTAGGACCCCAAAACTGAGCGAGAGAAGGGGGTGGGTCACCCCCAAACCGAGCCGGGGGAATTTGGGCTTTGGGATGGAGAAGAGGTGGGAGAAGGGGACAAGGGGAGGGGGGACAGCAGGAATGGGGATCCTGTGGAGGTCTCTTAGTGTCCCCATCACTTGATCCCTGGAATAATTCCCTGAGGCTCTGGGGTGGATGGGTCTGCACTAGGGGAAGGGGGGTCTCCAACCCTCCTTAATTACTCCTGTCCATCCCTGAGGGGCTCATGGCGGGGGGTTCTTCCACCCAACAGCCGGTGCTGTGGTGTCCATGGAGCAGAGAGGGGTGTAAAAGGGAATCTGGAGTGGAAGGAAGGAGACAGAGGAGTCCTGGAGGAGGTGGAGCAGGAACAGGAGGAACAGGAAGAGGACATGCAGGAGAAGGAGCAGAAGGAGTAGCATGAGGTTTGCCGTGAGGTCTGCAGCACATGTGGGCCCAGGAGCATTGCCCCACCTGCATCCTACATGTGACCAGGGAGGGGCAGCTCACCCCATATATATCACGGGGGCCCCAAGAGGGTTTATTGTAGGCGAGTATTTGGAGCTCACAGGCTCTGGAATCAAGCCCCAAATATCTTTATGGGTGTCTGGGATATTTCTTTTTTTGGGGAGAGGGAGGAGCTTGAATCTTGCAGGACCCCAAAGCTGAGTCTCAAATACCCCTTTGGGTATCCATGTAGTGATCACCTGGTGCCAGGGCAAGGAGGGACATTGGTCTTGGAGACAACCTGGGAGAGCAGTGGAGGGGAACCCCGGGACCGCTGGAGTGGGGGATGTGGAGAGGGGCAGTACTGGAGCTGGGGGACCTCCAGCAGTCTGAAGATAGGAGGGAACCTGGAGAGGGAGGATCCCTGGGATCCCTAGAACTGAGGAGCAGAGAGTCCAGGGAGTAGGAACCCTTGGAACCCCCAAAACCTCATAGCATTGCTAAGCAGGACTTTGAAGACTGGGGACCCCTGGAGCAACAGGACCCCCATCAGCCCAGGAAAGGATGACCCTCAGAACCCCAATGTGGAGAGACAAGAGAGGAGAATTCTTAGGAGGGTTTTTTTCAGCTGAATCCTGGTAGTCTGGAGGTTTTTAGACACAAAATGCCAGGTGGTGTCCTGAGATGAACTTGGGTGGGAGGAACCCCCAGCCAAAGGTGCTCACCCCTTATTTTTCCCTCCAAAACAGGATTTGTCATTCCCAAGCTGTGGCCAGATGGAGGAGGAGGCTGGGAGGAAGAGGAAGACACCCAGGGACACCCAGACAGGTGAGGAGGAAATCACTGCCCATTTCCCCCCTCTCTTCTGCTCCATCTCCCAATCCAGCATCACCCCTGTCTGCAGGACAGCCCTCTTACCGGCACCATCCTGCTGGGAACAGACTGGGGAGATCTCCTTCCCCTTCCCTCTGGCACGGAGGCAAATCCCATCCTCTCCTTGTTCTTTCTCCTCCAGGCACTGAGATGAGGACAGAGACTGGGGAGGCCAAATCCCCGTGGCAGAACCTTGTGGAAGAGGCCATTTCAAGCAGCTCCACGGCACAGGAATTCTACAGGGAGGAAAATCCCTGGAAATTTCGCACGAGGAGGGGCTGCAAACCCAGCCCAGGGAGCTCTGAGGAGAGACCCCAACTGTGCAGGAAAGGCGGTCGGAGATTCAGTCAGAGCTCAGAGCTGGTGGAGAAGCCTCATGCTGGGAAGAAGCGCTACAAGTGTTCAGGGCTGGGGGCCGTGGGGCTGCCCCGGGGCTGCGCCCCGAGCCGGGGCCCCTTCCCAGTGCTCCCAGTCTGCCCATGCACCCTGGAGCAGCCAGCGAGGGCTTCAGCTGGGCCGGCACAGAGGCGCTGCTGGGGGATGCCACCTCAGATTAGTTTGTTGTGCTCTTCCCGGTCTGGGGAAAAATGATTTTTGGAGTTTCCTGCCAGAAATCTCTCCCCTCCTTCACTCAGCCAAAGGTATTTAGGGCAGTTTTCCCTTTTGGGGGGAAATAAAAGCAGTACACTGAGCCTCGGCAGGACGGGGCAGCCCTGCAGCCCATGAGCCCGTGCTGGCCTGTGACCGGCAGAGGAGCAAAGCAGCTCAGGGATAATCAAACAACGATTAATTAGCCTGATAAATTGCTCCTAATTAGCGGGTAAGAGAAGTGAGGCTGAGCGGAGCCACCCAACACACAGGGCTGGGAGGCAGCTCCGGAGAACTTTTCCATTTACCAGATAATCCCGACTTGCCCGGGCCGTTCGGCGGCAGTTCCTCATCTCCGGCTTTCCCCTCACACACGCGGGGCACTGAGAGCGCGGGGCGGGGCTGTGCCGGGCGGGAGCCCGCCGCTCGCTTCGATTGGCTGATCCTGCCGTCACTCTTCATTCTCGCACGCTGATTGGTCAGAGGGAAAAGCACACCCTTTGGTTCGCCCCGCCGGGGCCTGCTGCAGGCGCCGCCATCCGGAGCGTTTGTAGGGCTGGGGGCGGAGCGGCGGCGAGCGGAGCTGGAGGCGGCCCCAGCAGGTGGGAGCCGCGCTCGGTTTGCCGGCTCGGGTCGTGCGGCGGGGCGCGGGGGGGGGAGTGCGGTGGTGGTGTTTCTTGAGTTCGTTCTCCCTGTCCCCCCGTACTCGCGGCGGCGGCCGCCGCGGTCTCCTTCCCGCTGATGCCTCGGCAGGAGCCGGTGCCGGAGCAGTCCTGGTTTCTCTCCGTAGGGCGGAGGTGGCTTCCGGGACTGTGCGGGAAAATTTGCGTCGCCCGAGGTTTCTATCCACAAAGGAGACAGAGGAAGTGATCTTCGAGGTCTTTTCCAACCTAAATGGTTCTGATTCCTCTGCTGTTTTTTCTCCATATGGAAACCAAAGCTGGAGTCAGCAGGAAAAAAGCACAAGGCACAAGGAACAGCGAAAAAGGAACAAAGCAAGAACCCCCCAAAACACAGAGAAGACAGACGAGGAACATCATCGGGATACCTAAAGGCACCAGCAGCCCTTCAGCATCCCAGGTCTCCTTTGAGCTGCCGAATTGGGGCAGATTTGGAGCTTTTGCTCCGAGCACAGACCCTTTGAAAGAACCAGCCCCTGAAATCGCACTTGGTGTGGAGTTCGCTTTTTCCACTTCACCCCCTCCTTTGGAATGAGGTCCAAAGGGCCGCACTGGGAGAAGTCAGGGCAGAAAAGTCATCCTGCAAATCCAGATGTGACCCCAACAGGGCTGGAGCAGCAGCATTGGGGAGGAGGAAGGTGAAGCAGTGCCTGAAGAAATTCAAACTCAAAAGCACCACCGGGATCCCACTCCCATCCCTGCCAGTTCCTGTCCCCCACCTGTCTGGGGGTCCCCAGAGAACCCGACCCCCGGGACCTGCACCCTGCACCCTCCAATTTCAAGCCTGTTTTGCCCGTGCTGATGTGTGGTGAGGGATCTCTCCTGGTCCTTAACTCATGAACCCTTGGTTCAATATTCTCTCCCATGTGTAGCTCTGGAGGTGAGTGAGAGAACAGCTTTGGTGGGTGCCAGGCATTGGGCCAGCATCACTGCACTGCAATGGTGACAATGGGTGGGTCAATGACTCATCCTGGTTCCTCTCAGTAGGACAGAGGTGGCTGCCATGTCTCTGGGACTGTGAGGGAAAATTTGCATTGCCTGAGGTTTCTGTCCACAAAGGCCTTGTGTGGCACTCTGTTATGGTGCCACTGTTGCTTTTGTCTTCCTTATTATTTTCTGTTTTGCACTGAATGCTTCTGAAGTGTCCCCATTGTCCCTTGTGTCCCCTTGGCCCTGACATCCCCATCCCTTCCCTGCTCCCCTTCCCTCGTTCCATCCCGGCTGGAGGAGCCTTGGAGCTGCCTGGCGGCGGGGGCTGAATCCCGGCAGGAAGGAGAGGAACAAGAAAGGTCCGGGGCCGCCTGCGTGTCCGATCCCCGGGAGCGCGGGGAGGCCTCGGGGAGCGGCGGGGGGGGCCCTTTGGAGCCGCCCCGAGGGGTTTGTGCCGCCCCGGGTCCCTGAGGAGCCGCTCGGCGGACGGGGCAGTGGGAACGAGAAAAAGATAAATAGATAAACTGTAATAAAAGAGCACTCCAAGGCAGATCTCCACCCCGCCCCCCTCACCCCTCCCCGTGTCACTGAAGCAGCCGCAGTGAAGCATAGGCGAGGTGTGAGTGCAATGAAAGGTAAGGAATAAAATAAAATAAATAAATAAAAGTGCACTGACGCTCTCCAGCCCCCCTGTTAAGAAGAGCGCAGAATCCACAGAACCCGAAAATCGTTCCCGGGCACTAAAAATCCTTTTCAGGAAGGTTTTATGCCGTGACACTCAAGCTCAGCGCACCGGGCGGGCATTGCAGCAGCGGGGGAAAGGGCTGGAGAGAAATGTGGAGCAGAGCGGAGGGTTTGGGGTCTCCCGGAGCGGATCGGAGCGATCAGACATCGCCATCCAGCACTGCCTGCGGATCCTGTCAGGTCCGGAGGGGAGGAGGATCAGCATTTACAGCTCTTGGACTTCAGACGGGGACAGTCCCCACTGGACTCGCCGGGACACTTTTGAACCGTCACTGATCCCATGAGGGTCCATGTCCTCACATTTCCTCAGAAGGTCGCTCTGACTTTTCTTCTGGAGAGAAACCTCACAACAGGCTCGGGTCAGAGCAGAAAACCCCACAACAGCTCTGGACCACTGATCACAACAGCCGAGGAATCCCAGCTGTGATGGCAATTTCCTGTCACAGCCCAGCTCTGAGGTGGCGACTGAGGCTCTTGTGATTGGTGCCTTGGGGCGGACTCAAATGAAAGGGCCCAGAAGGATGGGTTTATATAAGAATGTAAGAAATGTTTATATAAAGCACGAGCCTCGCAGAGCTTTGCAGCCAGGGAAATACAATTTGAGGGGTTTTGCTCTCTGACGTGGTTCAAACACAGCAGAGAGCAAAGCCAGGAAACGCCACCGTCCATTTGTGCAGGGGTTGCTGTGCGCGACAGCAGCACCGGCTCCCACATCCTGCCCGCGCTGGCTCCCACATCCCCCACCGGACTCCCACATCCTGCCCGAGCGGCCCCAGGTCAGAATTTGGCAGCTTCTCTCTGACAGATCCACTGCAATGCAGTGTTGCACTCCTGAGAGACGATGCTTCTGCCCCTGATCCCCACATTTTCCAGGTGTCTCCCCGGGATCCAGCTGGAACCTGCAGATGCAGAGGGAGCCCGGGTCACCCTGGGGTCTCTTGGCCACTCCCAAGCCCCAGCCCTCCCCCGGGACTCACCGGTGCCGGTCCAGGCGGGAGCCGTTCACCCACATCCAGTCCGCCCCGGCCACGGGCAACCTGAGCCCCACTCAGAAGTTGCGCCCGGATTTCTGCAGGGTTTCATTGAGGAGTTCCTGGCTCGGGGGAAGGAGAAGCAGTGATGCTGACGGGCCATGGATGGTCACCCTAAAGAGACTCTGTCCTCATCCCAGAACTGAGCCCCACCCATGCTCTCCATGCTCTGTCAGAGGCACCTGGGGGTCTTGGACACGGGGTGGGGGCTGATCCCCGGATTCTAGGAACCCCCTCACCCTTCCAGGGGGGCCACCACCAGCCCACCCTGCCACATTCCCACCCCATGTCATTCCTCACCAGCTCATCCTGATCCCACAGCAGCAGCACCTCGGCCCCGATCCCCGCAGTCCTCCCGGCTCTTGTTCCAAGGGCCGTATCCAGTGGAGACCCAGTAGCACTTGGTCCTCCCAGCATCCAGCCCTGGGGGCAGATTCTGCATCCCTCAGCCCCTGAAAAATGGGATCACCAAGATGCCACCTCATCCCTGGAGACACCCTGGGCTGTGCTTGGGGCTCCAATCTGGATATGCTACAATAATTTGGGAAAGCTTTTGGAGCTGAGATGCCTCCAGGCTCTTACCTGGTGGCTGTGGTGGGCAGAGTACTTCTCTGAGCTGTCGGAAAACTTCTCTGAGCTCCAAAAGCTCACGCTCCCGGGTGCTGTTGCCATCTCCTGTGTTCCAGCTCCCGATTCTGCAGCTTCCCGGACTCACCGGCTGCCGCTGGAGACCTGCAGGGGAAGGGAGGCTGAGCAGGGACAGCACCTGGCCCAGCCCGGCCCCTTTTGGGCGCTCGCACCCTGAGCTTCCCCCCGTCAGAGCTGTCCCCCCCATGGTGGCTTTGTGCCGGTGACAGGATGTGGCCCCCCCGAGGTGTCACCGTGTCTCGGGTGCCACCGCAGAGAGCCCCGGAGCCTCTGCCCCCTCCTGCAGCCCCGAGGGGCCCGACCCCAGGCTGGGGGGGCTGCTCAGAGCCCCCTGCCCGCCTCGGGAACAGCTCGCAGCCGTTTATTTGGGGGGGTTTCCCCAGCCCTGCCCCTCTGGGGGTCTCCCCAGGATCCCGCAGACATTGGGGGCTCCCTCCCGCCTGCCCGGGGGGGTTTGGGGGTGCAGGGGGTGACAACAGCGACATCCCGCTGGGCACGGGGCTCGTGTTATCCGGGCTCTGGGTGACCCCGAGCTCGGCCCGGGGGTGTCAAATCCTGTCCGATCCCCCGCCGAGAGATTTTCCCCCCGCACAAACCCCTCGGGACCCCTCCCCGCTGTCGGGGCTGTCCCCGTGTCCCCACGGCCGCACTCACACGAGCAGCCCAGCGCCACCACGGCCACTCCGAGCAGGAGATTCCCGGTCCAGCCGGCCCCGAGCGCCGCGCGGTGCCACCGAGGGCAGCCCGGAGCTGCGGGGACAGAGGGGACAGGAGATCGACCGGCCCCACCCCGGAGATTTGGGCTGTTTTGTCCCCAAAAGCAGCTCAGAGCCCGGAAGCCCCCAGGTCAAAGGCTGGTTTTTCCCAGTGGAATTTTACTCCGTGGCAGAATTTAAACTTATTAGTGGTTGGATTTTTAAACCGGGGAAAAACTGTTCCCTTCCAGGAATGGGACCCTCCAGGGCATCGAGGAACCGCTGCTGGCCCAAACCGAGCCGCGGTTCTCCCAAAAATCAAAAATCTCCATAATAAGACGCCTTTAATAACAAAAAGAAAAAGCCAAAGCAACCCAAGATTCAAGTTGTGCAAACAGGTGGCTCCAGCTCTGCTCCCCTCTGTCCAATGTGCTGATTCGGGATGGGGAAAAATCGGGTGGTTTTAGAGGAATCGTGGAATTGTTGGAGTTGGAAAATGTCTCTAAAAGTCGTGGGGTCCTGGCAGTGCCAAGGCCACTCCTGGCAGTGTCCCCAAGTGGCTGTTGAATCACCCCAGGGATGGGGACCCAGGAAGGGCTGGAAATCCCTTTCCATTAAGGAATTGTCCCAACTTTCCCATTCCCTTGGGAAAGTAGCCTGACTCCGCTTGGATCCAAACCATTTCCCAGGAAATTTGAGTGAGAAAATCCCTCCTGAGCCTCCTTGTCTCCAGGCTGAGCCCCCTCAGCTGCTCCTTGCAGGTTTTCCAGACCATTTCCCAGCTCCATTCCCATCTCTGGACACGATCCAGAGCCTCAAGGACATTCCTGGACTTTGCATTCCATCACCTCATCCCGAAAAACCAGGGAGTCTCTTTGGAAATGGGGTTCCAATTCAAGGGGAAAGAATGGAGGATGTTCCCAGCATTTAAAAAAATCTGGTTTTCATCCATTTCTCATTTTCAGGTTGCTTCTGTGAGACAGTTGGCTGCTCCTTTTGTAAACCTGGATGGGACTGGAATCATTGGGGCAGTAAAGGTAGAAAACAGCCCAAAATGACAGGAATTAAAGGCATAAAGGTGTGAGGCACTGTTGTTTATGGTGCATTTGGGAGATTTGCTCATCTGAGTCTGCAGAGGCGCTGAACCTCCCTCCAGGACCTATGGAAGCATTCAAAAATCAGGAATTTATCCCCATTTAGGAGACAGTACCCTGGCTATGGTGACTTTTTTGACTCTGCAACCAAAGCAGGGCCCCATTTCCGCAGCTCCTCCGCCCTGACCCCCCCATTTCCGTCCCCTCCTGAGAACAAACATCACCCAAAGCTGTTTTTCCATCCCATAAATGGCTTTGAGGCCCCGGTGGTTGCTGTCCCTCCTGAGAGTGGGGGAGACTGTTGTGGTCAGCAGTGTGAAAGCACAGAGAGGGTGGCACAGGGGCGTCCTGTGGCAGCTGCCTCTGGTGGCCCCAGAGCTGCTGCAGCCAAAGGGACACTGATCCCGGAACAAAAGGGCTCTTCAAAGTGGGAATGTGCCCTTTTGGTGGCCAATTCCTCCCTTCCCTGAATCCAAGACCACCTGAGCCCACCTGAAAAGGAGGGGTCGGCATCTTCCAGCATCTTCCACCTTCCTCTCCTCCTTCAGGGAGGCACAGCCCAGGAATGCCAAGTTGAGGGGAAAAGTGTGGAATTGGGAATAATTGGAAGATGGAGAAAGAGGAGGACTCCTCAGCAGGGCAAGAACCTCAAAGCTTCCCAGCCAAGTTTCCCAGGCTGGGAAGAACAAACCCAAGCAAACTGAGGGTGGATTCCCCAATGGTGCCTCTGTGCAGCCCAGCTGAAGCCCTCACTGGCTGCTCCAGGGTGCATGGGCAGACTGGGAGCACTGGGAAGAGTCCCCAGCTTGGGATGGAGCTGTTGGCTTGTCCCTAGGACTGGATAGGGTACAATGGGATCTGCTACTTCCTCTCAAGGGATGAGAGCACCTGGGATCAGGCTCAGGCTCTGTGCTTCGAGGTCGGGGCATCCCTGGATGAGGAAGTGATGAGTGAGGGGCTGCAGGGGGTGTGTGGGGTGGCCGAGGGGAGCCTGGGCTGGGCTCAGTGCTCATAGGGCCAGGGGACAGCCCTGCCCTGGGGCCTGGCAGGGAAGGAGCCCCAGGGTGCAGCAGCAGCCCTGGGTTTGTGTCCCTGCGAGGGGGTGGGGGTGCAGTTCTCACTGCAGCTCCTCTCTCTCTCTGCCAGGAGTTTCTCTTCCCCCACAGTGGGAGCGAGGGTCACTGGCTCGGGCTGCGCAGACAGGGCTGGGAGCTGCAGTGGGGGCATGGCAGCAGCTTCAACTCCTCATGAGTTCTGGGGGGCCAGGCAGGGGCCTGGGGGGGACAGGGGTACATTGTGTGTCCCTCTATGGTGTCAGCACTGTCTCTGCTGCTCCTTGTACTGTTCCTGTCCTGGGCAATGCAGAGTGTGCGTTCTTCGCTGAGAATAAACTCAGCAGTGTGAGCTGCTCAAATTCGCTGCCCTATGTCTGCAGCAGGGCCCAAACTCCCCTTGGATGAAAGGGGATGGAGAAAGACCCTTCTCTGTGCTGGGTATTCTCAGCTTTGTCTCTTTTTCCACAGCACGGAGATGTTCTTCCTCAGCCCCAGGGTCTGCCTTGTACTAATTCTTAGGGTCATTCCAGTGCCTGCTCGGAATGGGGTGAACCTGCAGCGGGAGGGGATGATGTGGAAGCTGATGTGTGACTGCTTGGGCTGGGGCTGTGGCTGGGGGTTTCTTTCTCATTCTGGAACCATTCCAAGACTCATCCTGCTTCTCTTGCACTACATATTTCTACACTAAGCCTACCTGTAAACAGACAGATTCACACAGATGTGCATGGATATATGTGGGTATAGATGTAAAACTGGTGCTCCCTTAGCAATGTCACCTGGTTTATAGCAGAGTGGCAAAAATGCCAAAATTGCGATTTTACCCCACAGGGGCCATTTCCTTAAAGATTGAACTCAGTCGTGGGTCAATCTTTTGGGTCCCTACTGCCGCAGAGGATTCTCTGAAATGGCCTTGTGTGACTCACATCAGTATTTATGGTACCAACGTTGCTGCTATCGTTGTATTCTTTATACTGTTATAAGTATTTTATTAAATGTTTGCGAAGTGCCCCCGCTGTCCCTTGTGTCCCCTTGGCCCCGACATCCCCATCCCTTCCCTGCTCCCCTTCCCTCGTCCCATCCCGGCTGGAGGAGCCTTGGAGGGGCCCCTTCCCAGTGCTCCCAGTCTGCCCATGCACCCTGGAGCAGCCAGCGAGGGCTTCAGCTGGGCCGGCACAGAGGCGCTGCTGGGGCATCCAATCTCAGTTTGGTTTGGTCTGTTCTTGCCAACCTGAACAACAACGGTTTGGGGAGTTTTCCGCCAGAGCCATGTCCCTTCCTCTGTTCAGCCGGAGGGATTTGGGGCCGTTTTCCCTTTTTGGGGGAAATCCAAGCGATGTGGGGCTGAGCGGCATTGTCCCTCAGCTCCTGTCTGATCATTCAGCGCGCGAGAATGAGGAGTGACCGGGAACTCAGTCAATGGGAGTGAGGGGCAGGACTTGCACAGGCTATATAAACGTGTCCATGAGATGCGTGGTGCTGTTCAGACCGTTCCATGAAGTGCTGTGTGTGGCATGGTCCCGGAATGTCTCACCTCGAGCAGGAGGCCAAGGAACCGCTGTGGGTGAGTCCGGGATGGAGCGCGGACCCCTCTGCAGTCCTGGCAGGACCCCAGGCCAGAGCAAGGGATGACTGAGAGAAGCGTGGGCAGCCCCTGCAGATCCATGGAAGTAGCTTGTGGCTGCCGCAAAAGTACGAACTGAACAAAATGGGACAGAGTGAAAGGAGGAACGGGATGCCCGTAGGTGAAATCTTCTTCCGCGCTGGCAGGGAGAGGAGCAGAGAGGAGCCGGTGCAAAGAAAAGGACGAGAGGGCCAAGGCTGGAGCTGTGGAAGGCAGCGGGAGTGGCAGTGGAGCAGCCAGGGATTTTGCTTTCCAGCTCTGAAGGAAGCGCTGTTCAATCCCCCATGGAAGGAAGGCCCGGCTTGGTCCGGCCCTGAGGCGCGGGGCAGCCGCGCTCCGGCCCCGTCAGCGGCAGCGCCGGTCGGTGCCGGGCAGGGGCGGCAGAAGGAGCCGGGCAGCCCCGAGCTCCCCCCTGCTCAGAGCTGTCCCCCATGGTGGCTTTGTGCCGGTGACAGGATGTGGCCCCCCCGAGGTGTCACCGTGTCTCGGGTGCCACCGCAGAGAGCCCCGGAGCCTCTGCCCCCCCTCCTGCAGCCCCGAGGGGCCCGACCCCAGGCTGGGGGGGCTGCTCAGAGCCCCCTGCCCGCCTCGGGAACAGCTCGCAGCCGTTTATTTGGGGGGGTTTCCCCAGCCCTGCCCCTCTGGGGGTCTCCCCAGGATCCCGCAGACATTGGGGGCTCCCTCCCGCCTGCCCGGGGGGGTTTGGGGGTGCAGGGGGTGACAACAGCACATCCCGCTGGGCACGGGGCTCTGTTATCCGGGCTCTGGGTGACCCCGAGCTCGGCCCGGGGGTGTCAAACCCTGTCCGATCCCCGCCGAGAGATTTTCCCCCCGCACAAACCCCTCGGGACCCCTCCCCGCTGTCGGGGCTGTCCCCGTGTCCCCACGGCCGCACTCACACGAGCAGCCCAGCGCCACCACGGCCACTCCGAGCAGGAGATTCCCGGTCCAGCCGGCCCCGAGCGCCGCGCGGTGCCACCGAGGGCAGCCCGGAGCTGCGGGGACAGAGGGGACAGGAGATCGCCCGGTATCCGGGAATTCCTGGGATTCCCGGGGCACCGGAGAAGATCCGCGGAAATCCGAGGAATCCCGGGAGGGTCCCGGAGAATCGGGACTCCGCGGAGATCCTGGAGGATCCCTGGGGAGGATCCCGAAGTCCGGGAGGAATCCGGATGGAATCCCGGGGAACCCGGGGAGGATCCCGGGGAGAAATCCTGGGGGAGAATCCGGGGGAATCCCAGGGGAGGAATTAATTAAGGAATCAACCCCGTTTAATCGCGCCGCGGAGCGAAGCGGTGCCCGGCCCATCCCAGAAATTCAAACACCACCGGGATTCCAAACGAACAGATTATCCCCACCCCAGCCCTTCCCCCTGCTCCGGAGCTTTGCACACAACACAGCCCCCCAAAAAACCCCAAATCCCCCGCACTCACAGCCCGGCTCGGGGCGCGACAGCCGCTTCCCGCGGCGCTCCCCGGCACCGAGATCCAGGTCGGCATAAACGATCTCCGTGGCCATGGCGGGAGCGGCGGGAGGTCCGGCCGGCCCGGCCCCGCTGACCGGACCCTCGGAGCCGGGGCGGGGGTCGCTGGCCCTGCCCAGCCCGGCCCCGGGCGGGGGAACGCCGGAGCCGCCCCCAGCGGGCAAAAACCGAAACCCGACACGGGCTGTGCCGAGGGCCACGGGTGAACGAGGGTCTTCCTCCGCAGGAAGCGGTTTGCCCCCAGCGCTCCCCTGGTGCTCACCGGTCCCGGTCCAGGCGGGAGCCGTTCACCCACGTCCAGCCCGTCCCGGCCGCGGGCAACCTGAGCCCGATCCAGAAGCTGCGCCTGGATTTCTGCAGGGTTTCATTGAGGAGTTCCTGGGGGAAGGAGCAGTGATATCACTGCTTCAGTCACCCCAGAACGGACTCCATCTTTATTGCAGGACAGAGCCCTACCCGTGTTCTCCACAGGCGCTTGGAGGCGCTCAGACACGAGGTGGGGGCTGATCCCAGGATTCTGGGAGCCCCCTCACCATTCCTGGGGTGCCTCCAGTCCCCTGCCCCGGGTCCATCCCACCTCCCCATCCAACCATTCCCTCACCAGTTCACCCTGATCCCAGGGCAGCAGCAGCGATGCCCCCCGGTTCTCGCAGTCCTCCCAGCTCTGGTTCCAAGAGCTCTGTGCAGTGGAGACCCAGTAGCACTTGGTCCCGCGAAGTGTCCAGTTTCGTGAGCAGATCCTGCATCCTTCAGCCCCTGGAAAACGGGATCATAGCTGGGTCACGTCACCAAGTCCCCACCTCGTTCCCAGGTACATCCTGAGCTGCCCTTGGGACTCCAGTCTGGGCGTGCCACGAGACTTAGGGAAAGTTTTTTTGAGCGGAGACGCCTCGTTATCTGTTACCTGGCAGTTGTAACGGGCAGAGAATTTCCCTGAGCTCCCGAAAGACGTTCTCCCGTGTGCTGTTGATGTCTCCAATATTCCCATTCCCAATCCCGCAGCTTCCCGAACTCTGCGGCTGCCGCTGGAGACCTGCAGGGGAAGGGAGGCTGAGCAGAGACAGGATCTGGCCCAGCCCGGGCCCTTTTGGGTTGGGCTCTGCAC
>VKON01001368.1:0-66281 GCA_009741485.1 Malurus cyaneus samueli
TGATCTTCTCTGTATTCACTGTAGCTACACCAAAAGTCCATTGATACCCTTTTGGATCCTTGAAGTACCCGTTCAATATTCCTTTATTCATCTTATTTATGCCCCATAATGGGCTTGTGGCTTTAAGGCAGGCCCAGAAGGTGGGGCAACAGCAGCTGGAAAGGCAGCGGGGGCTGAATTCAAAGCTGGCTGGCGCCCGCAGGGGGTACACAGCTAGCTGTGTGAAAGGGAGTTACATTTTTGCTTTTACCTAGCTCGGGGGTTTGTTGTTAGCTTAGGCAGGAAGTTTTCCCTGGGCTGCGGTGGCCATTCTTAGGTGGCTCACGTGGCTTCTTCTGGAAAGGTTCAGCTTGGCTCTGCTCTGAGAACCACAAAATTGGCGGGTGCTGGACAGCTGGGGACCTGCGGGGAAAGCGAGGGACTGCTCCATCTCGCCCCCAGACTTTGGAAAAGCAGAGCCAGCGGGAGAAAGCACAGCAAGCCCACCTGCTTCATCTACTGTGAAGAGAGGACTAACACCAGAGGTTTACCAGGTTCCCATCTGTTTGCCCGAGTTGCTACATGAACTTTCTTTGTTTCTTTTCCCTAAGACAGGAGCCAGTGCCATCTTTCTCCCCACCACGTGTCAAGCCACTGAGGCAGGGGGGGCAGAGTGATTTTCTGGACTTTCAATATCTAACAGTTATTCTTTTTTTTTCCATGTCCTTTGGGCACCTTGTTTGTTAAATAAACAGTTTTTTTCCTTCACTTTCACCCAAACATCTTTCATATTGGTGTGGGAAAAATTACCAAGCTTTTCTCTTTAGAGAAAACGTTCATTCCAGAACGTTTTTCTCCAAAAAAATTTTCTCAAACCGAGACACCAATCAATCAGTACATTTCCCTTTTGAAAGAAAATGTATGAAAATTATGTTTCTGTTGCTCATTAATGAGCTATACTATTTTAATACTACTCCAAAGGTCTATGGTGATGATTTCATTAGAACTAGGTCGAAACTAAGATTCAGTGCAATTTGATCTGAAGTAGCATCAGATGCTTATTTCCTACTTTGGAGACTTATTAATTTTATTGTATTATTCTAAGGAAGCCATTAAAACATATACATTAATTTCAATTTTGAAATCAGTATTATATCTATCATGGAATCAAAGTTAGGACATACAAATATGAGAAATTCAAAGTATAAGAAAGAAAAGCTCTGTTTCACCTTCTGCTTATGTTTGCTGTTCATTTCAAAATTAAAACAATCAAAACCTATAGTCAGCTTAATTTGTCTCTAAAATGTTCTTTTCCTACTTATGTACCCTAAAAATTTTCACTTATAGGTAATTTCCTATGATTTTTATCTTTCTTATCATTGAAAAATAAACCACAGTATTGTATATTTGGGGACACTGGAAATCCATGTAACACAAGATAGATTTTACTGTATTTTGAACCATTGTGCACCAAAATATGCATATATAAGCAATAAGTGATAGACTGGGAAGGTAACCAGCTCTATGGGACAGCTTATTGCATAGAACAACCTGTATGAGAGGCTTATAAAGCAGAAGCAGAATGTGGTATGGTAATATCAGAGCATTGGAGCAAATCTGAGTAGACCTAATTCAAGCGGTAGTAGTTCTCTAACTGCCTAAACTGTATCAGCAAGATATTTTTAAGCTTGTCTTGACTCAATCATGTATAAAGGATTGTGCTAGCTAAGGACCCTCAGGCTACTGTGCAGATAAATCTCACTCCAGAATTTTGTCATGTGTATTGCCATGTTCCATTGACTTTAATCGGACCTTCATGGTGCCTTTCAGTTTCTTCAGTGTTTTCTTTAATGAGAGGATGCCTTTCATGCCAACCTGACATGGAGACTAGAACAATATAACAAGATTAATTTCCATAAGTAATCTAAAAGTTCCAGTGGAGACCATGGAAGTTTTTGCCACAGCTTTAATACCCAAGTATGCTAACTCTTTTTCTACTGGGCAATACCAAAAAGTCATCCTCCTCTACCACCATCCTTTTTTTTCTTTTCACCAGATGAAAAATTTTACCATAGCTCTGTAGTATATTACTCAGAGCAACTGAATTTCTTGGAATGACATTTAGACAATGCTCAGGGTCTGATGTTAAACTTCATTGCTATTTTAAACTAGGAAAGCAGATGTTCAAGGGCACTGCAATTTTTATGAATTGCACAGAGGTCTACCTTTGCACTTCTCTAGTAATAAACTTAATGTAAGATTTCAAATTATTATAGGCTTATGTTTTGAGAAACAAACATACACATTATTCTAAACTAGATACACTACCTTTCTTACAGTAGTCTTTACAGTCACATGATTAAGTGCAGGTTTGTGCTGAATATGTACACACACACAGATACTTGTACACACACACACACAAAAAACTGTACATGTAAGTACACAAAAATATAGTATAAAAAGATAAAAAGTAAGAATTAATTTGTTAGAAAGAACAGTAAATAAGATACAGTTGTTTGTAACCACTATATACTTACTATTTTGTTGAATCTGATAACTGATATTCTCGTCGTCTATCATAACATTCCTGGATTCCAGGGTCATTCCATAAACTTCTAAGTGCATCTACATAGGGGTTCTCAAAAGTTGACACCTTCTCTACATCAACTTCTCGAACTAACTGTGCATGAGCCTAATTTGAAACAAAGAAAATAGTTAAATTTACTTCATTTTCTATGTTTACAAATAGTTCATATATTGTGAATGTGATTAACAGGAATAATTTTTCAGACTAGCCATCTCACCAATGTGTGGTTATGAATTAATGATGTTAAGGTGTGTTCAAACTAAGAAAAATAATAAGGATGATATGAGAGAAAGTGAATTAATAAATGAGTATATGGGCCATTATTTCAGAATAAGCTTATCCTAATCCAGTATTATTTAGCTGAAATTGATAAAATGTTCACATGAAAAATTATATTTAATTAAGCTAATTTTAAAGAAAGCTTTAATTTTTCTGGTCAAATTTTAGGGCATACAATATGCTTGCTTTTTAAATGATAACCACTTAAGCAACTGGGCAGGGTTAAACTGATGGGAGCAGAAAGAATGGGAAGGAGGGAGAAAACTTGTCTTTTAAAGAGATTCATTTATATGTACATATACTGAGAAAAAGAACAGATGAAAACTTAGGCAAACAAAAAACCCAAGGGATTCTATTCTCAAATTTAGTCTACATCTCAGACTAGAATCATTTCAGCAAGGACACAGACCCCTTTTCATTTTAAATCAGGTAAGTGCATACTAAAAGGACTGGGTTTGTTATTTTTAAAGTAATTTATCCTGTTTACACACATACAGCCTGTCACCCCTCTTTTTAGGCAGTCCATGACAATGCTACTACTCATTACTTAACAAAATTTTATACCTGCAATTATTGTCTATTCATGTGGAAATCAAGAACCCCAAGTTCAATATGAAAAATGTTTGTATTTGTGATATGGAGAACATATGCTCTCTATTATAAGAACTCCATTCTCCAAGTTCTAACAAAGTATATTTTCTTCTGGAACATCACGTTCACCCATTCCAAAACTGGACAGATCATGAAGGGTTTCCACTATCATAACAAAATACCAAAAAAAAAAAAAAGGTATTCACTAAGCACAAGCCAATACTCTTGTGAAACAGGAAGATACATTTTTTTTTCCAAAATAGTTTATTTTTTCTCAAGCTCAGTTATGTATTCAATTGGCTTTGTAGTCTTCCAAAAGAATGATGCCCGAAGTATTTGCTCATTACTTGTGACAAACTGATACAACAATATATTCAGATATTATTTCTTTTATTGTTCTTGAACTCTGAAAGTATGGCCAGCTGATATTAAGATGCTAACAGAGGTAAAAGACTGACTCAGTATTCAAAAGTTGCTGTTAAGCTTTCTTTGGAAAGTCATCATAATTGACAGATGCTCAAGTATTATACATCAGGAGCATCATAAAAGGTAATTACTTTATTCAGTTATTAATTTAGACATAATTACTAAAAAATAGTTCAAGATTTTAAATTGTTTTATTTACCAGTTCTGTTTGTTCTGCCTTAGATCTAATATGACTTGTCCCTATGTGGCTAAACCTTTGAAATGAAGTTCAATATACACCAGTGATGTGTATCCATCAGAAATCTAATTCAGCCTTTTAAAAAAACATTCTTTCCTCAATGAAAACTGTTTCTGGTTCCCTGGGTAGACTTGGGTAGACTCATGACTACTTGTATCCTACTAACATACAGCTCTTCACAACAATGCTGCCTTCTAAAAAAAAAAAAAAAGTAATAACCCTTCACACAGATTTCAAGTCTTTATGCTACGTCTAGGCTATGTTGCCTTGTTCCCCAGAGGTACTATGCTGTAGATTACAATTTTTCTTTCTTTCTGAGTCTTTGTCAGTTGGTATCTTTTACTGACTTCTAATTTCTGGTCAAAAAGAGAGAGATTTAAAAACAGGATCTCATCTATTGGCTTAATTGCTTTCTCATTTGCTCTGATAAAAGCCAAAAGTAATTCTACTGAAGCCTAATGAGATGCGAAAGCATACATTTAATGCAGAAAAAGACTCAACCGTGCATGATTGTGTGGTGCTATAACTGCTAAATACTGGGTTTAGTTTCCTTCCACTAATATAATATCAATTCTGGAACATTACATTTGATGTGAGCACTCAAATTGTTTGCATGAAAAATCTGAGGACTCATCATTCATCCAGTTTCCACAGTATAAACTTTATCTAGTACTTCTTAGTCTTCACTGATACTTTTTGCAGTACCCAGAAATAGACATTACTTAAAAAAAAATAGTAAAGCTACTGCGTCTTAGAAAATTGTACCATCTGAGATTTCTTTCTTTTGGAACACCAACAATTGCTATCAAAGTGAAACAAGCAAAAAGGATTCTGCGAGTACCACCAAATTCAAATTGGTAATTAAAATGTAATTATTAGTTAAGCTGTAATGTCCAGCAAACAAAATCTAGATGATCTGACTTTTCAGAGTCTGATATACTTTTGACATCAGCAAAGAACAACACTTTCCATGTCCTTCTGAAGATATAAGAATACCTGTAACAATTTGCACACTATTTGCCACAGATGTTATAAAAACATTAATCCAGTTCTCTTTAGCAAATCACATCCTGGCCAGATAAAGTAATGCCTTGATTCTCTAACACTAAAAAGATGGTGTTTGAGAGTTTTTATTTTTCTCGCAGTTTTGGTGACAGCTTTCTAACCCACCAAAAGGATTCATGAGAGACATACACAAATGCAGTCTATTTAAAAAAAGTATTCTGATCCACAGAAGAAAGCAATATGCTTGAGATACAGTAGGCAAGGTTGTTTCGTATCAATGGACTGTGTGGACTAATTGATGTTAAGATGCCCATTTAAAGAATCTCTCTTACATGGGAAAACAAATCTTAGCAAATATTTTCTGTTTTGTGACAGGACTTCCCAAAACTGGAAGAAATGTTGTAGCGCTTGGCCTGCCAATAACTAAGTCATCAACTACAGTGAAGCCTGAAGACAGGCTGAGAGAGTTGGGTTTTTTCAGCCTGGAGAAGGCTCCGAGGAGAACTTACAGCAGCCTTCCAGTACCTAAAGGGGGCCTACAAGAAAGCTGGAGAGGGACTTTCTATAAAGACATATAGTGATAGGACAAAGGAATGGCTTTAAACTGAAGGAGGGCAGGTTTAGATTAGACAGTAGGAAGAAATTCTTTACTATGTGAGGGTGGTGAGGTACTGGAACAGCTTTTCCAGAGAAGTTGTAGATACCCCATTCTTGGAAGTGTTCAAGGCCAGGCTGGATGGGGCTCTGAGCAACCTGGTCTAGTGGGAGGTGTCCCTGCCTATGGCAGGGGGCTTGGAACTAGATGATCTTTAAGGTCCCTTCCTGTTGCTGTTGAGGCGGCCACAACACACATGCACGTCAGTACCTCGTAAAGAGCCAAACCCGTTTCTTCCAAGAATCTGTCTCATTTTATACACTTTTGCATGTTATCATTTGCGTTACATATTCATTGGCTACTAAACTACTACAATAGATTCATTGGCTATTACTCAACTATAGCACAACACTATTGGTCACCTATAGCAAACGTGTTCAAGCATTCAGAAAAACACCAGGTGCAGCTTTGTTGCTGTTTTTCTCCTTCTATTGTTCAAATTTCTTACTTCTGTTGATACTACATTCTCATGGATAGAAATTCATTGTTTTTCTCTTCACAGGCTCTTCTCACTAATAGAAGCTAACCATATCCAGAATCCTTCTCTGGTTAGCCAAAGTAACAGGAGAAAGCAAGAGTTTTACAAGGGTAATAAGGCCCTTGTTTGATAAGGTTTTACCTATCTGCAACACCTTCCAACCCAAGCCATTCTATGATTCTAGGTCTGCATGGTATAATTCACATAGACTGCATAATTGACATCAGTAGCAAGAGATCAGATCCAAGCAGTCTGGGATCTGAACAGAAGTCAGTACAAAAAGCCATTACCATGACCATGACTTTTTCTCTTCTGTCTTGAGAGGATTAAAACCCCAGCAATTTGTTTCTTGAGAATGTAGCTCTTGCTTATAGGAGAAACATTTATGCTAGTCAACTAAAGTCATGAGTCATTTACAGATTCAGACCCTGATGACTTGTAATCTACAACTGTAGTGCATGCAAATGATTTGCCTTGCTGGGCTGTATAGCAAGATATGAAGCTTTGGAGAAAATCTTTATCTATCCTCTGCCCTTCTTTTCCTTGGACCTAGTAAATCAAGAGCATATGAAAAAGTAAAGACTTTTCTACAAACCTGGACATAATTTAAATAGATGTAACATTCAAGGAGAGTAGGCTGTATTTCAGTGTCCTGAAAAAGTAATAGATGGGGAATGTGTTCCTTGATGTATCCGGAATCATAAATCTCTGAAGATTAGTCCAAGGTAGGAAAGTGCTTTAACATATTAGCCTGAGAGAACTAATTTGGAAGAGAATTATGGAGAGGTACTTGCTTCCTTTGAGCAACTCTGAAGCACAGAATGGATTAATCTAAACAGAAAGAGGCATCATGGTGTGCAACACTGAAAAATTATGTATAAATTAATAAAATGTGTTGTGAATTGCTGGAAAGAGGCTTGGTACAATGCTAACCATCCTGCAGTTATTGAAAAAGGTCAATACAGTATCAAAATTGCCTTAAAAAGAACTCTCCATCCTCCCTATTTTATATTCTAACTTTTGAGTAGGAAAAATAGCATATAATCTTTGAAAAGGAATTCCAGACACAAAACAGAATATAAAAATTGAGTCCTAACCCATGACTTGTGGGTACTACAGCAAAACAATAAAGATTTTAACAAAATATCTTGTGACTTAAGTTTGAAAATTACTTAAGTTCAAAATGTATCATTAAACTACCTGTAATATTTTTATATACGAAAACAGTGGAAAAACAGAAGAAAAAAAGTCATGCCTACACCTATGTTATCTCTTTTTTTATTTTTAATAAGGCTCAGAGAAGGTTTATGAAGTAGCTGAATAAATCGGAAATTCCTTTCTGCACTGAAATCAGTGCCCTGAATTTTCCTGATTTCTTATTTACTTTTAAGTTGCATCAGACACAAAGATAACAAACACTATGCTATGCTGCAGGGCAAAAAAAGGGTGTTTCTGGTCACTCTCCAGGTTTCATGTTTCCTATATATAAACTTCAGGTTGCCTGACTCAAGCTGTTGCCTAACAAACAAAAAACCCAAGAATTTATCAAAATGCTCATTACTGTTATTTTGATAGAATATCTAATTGCAAAATCTGGATTATCACTTTTGTCTCTATTCACCCCTTCCCTCCTAAAACTCTATATCTATAAGAATGTTTTCATTAACTAAAACAATTTCTTCAACAAATGCTGTTGGAATCAACCTCTATAGAAAAAAAACATTTGCAAAATGTGATAAACACATATAGTGTTCGCTTTCGTACATATTAAGATAAATGCTATGTGTTGTGCATTATAATATAATGTTGCCCTTTTGTAGAAGTAGCTTAGTTATGCAGACACAGTTGTGAAATAATCACTAATGATTCTATTTTTTTGTAACTTAGACATAGTTGTAATATAGCTGATGTTATTGTTTTAGCATACTTATAGTTAACTTTCAATAACTGAAATATTATAGTTTGTGACTTAAACATTTCCATGAAAGACTTTTTTGCATATTATAGCAAAACTATACAGAAGCTGCAGAGAGGGCCACCAAGGCCTTGAATGGGGCCCTGGCTGCACTGGTCCTTGATCAAAGATAAGTAACAACTCAGAGCCCGACAGAAGGATACATTCACAGAGAGATCATGCTTAGCACCTTCAGGGTGGATACCATACCCCCAAGGCTATCAGCTGCCAGACCAGCACAGACCCTGACACCAAAGGGTGGGGGAGAAGAGAGACTTGGGATGTGTAGTAGAAGAGCCTCTGGTCAGAGGCAGTGAAAAATGCCCGTCCTCTGCTATGTGAAGGAGCTCAGCTGAAGGGCCCCCTACACCCGGGACAAGCTTATCCACATGGACAGTCCAGGGGGTGTCATGGCTCATCAAAGACCCCTGCTACGGACACCTCAACTATCAGCAACTGTCACCTGCTGAAACCACGGAACAGGGGGCCACACATACAACCCTCAAAACCACAAGCATGAAGACTGCACATGCTCTAAAAAAGCAGATCAAAGGAGGGGCCATGCTAAAAAGTTCCTAGAACATACAAACTAGTTTGAGAAATGTTTGAATATGTATAATAGTTTATAAATATATATTTAACTGATGCAATACAATGGTATGTAAAGGATATTGCCATGGTGAGCAGGTGTGCTTTTTGGCTAAAGCATCCAACGCTGCCACTTTTGCCCTATTGTCTTTGTCCCCTATTGTCCCTTATTAAATTTTTAAAATTCTAACAAAAGAGTGAGCTTCATTTCTCACACAAAGCAAAACAGGGAGAAAGAGAACTGAAGTGTCCATAAGCAATATGTCCTCTTAATAGAGGACAAACAGGCAGATGAAGTTAAAAATATTCATTCTTTCCATGACCTTAGATAATTTCATCTGTTGAAATCTTCTATTTCTTTCTCTCAGAAGAAGGCTAGATTTTGGATGTGCATCCCAATTCTGTTATTTGCAGTATGTCTAAGGAGAGCAATTTACGAAAAATCCCCTCTGAAAAGGTCAGTTCTTGAGGAGAGCAGAATGATCTGGACAGGGGTTCCTGAAGTCAGGGAAATCTGAGCAAGAGCTGAGAGACCTGCCAGGAACCAGCAGGTCTCACGAGCAAGGCTGATGCAGCGTGGATGTTGCCCAGGGCAACTGCAGGAAATTTAATTACTCCAGGGAGCTTGAGTGACTAGGGCAAGCAAACAAGACATGGCATGTCAGCAGGGCCCGGCAGGGCCTGACACGGCAGTTTGCAAGGAAGGACGTATAGGGAGGGCGCAGTCACCCTACTGGCTCCAGAGCTCAGTTGGTGGTCATTGCCATATCAGGAGGAGCCCAGGTATGGTAACTATTCCGCAGGTAGCCATGTCTTCAGCACTCACCAGAAAGGATGTGGTGATGCTAACAGAGCCCCCATAAAAACATGCAGCTGTCCAGGTCTCAGGCTGCAGGGAGAGCCAGAGCCTGGTGCTGGTATTGTATAGCAGCAGAGATGAAAGCTGTGCAAGGTGTGACCAGGTGAATGATTTATTCAGCCTGGTGGTGGAGCTAAGAGAGGAGGTGGAAAGGTTAAGTATCAGGGGCTTTGAGGCGGACATTGACTGGTGGGAACACTCTCTACCATCACTGAGGGAAATATACCAGCTGGCTGCACCACAAGAAGTGAAGGATCCCCTACCCTCTTGCCACCAGACAGAACAAGGGAAACTAAGAGATGGGGGGAGGGGGGAATAGAAATTGGTCTCTGTTTGAGGTGGCAGGAAAATACCCTCCTGGCCTACCTCACCTTCCCAGGTGCCCTTATACAACAGGTATGAGGTTCTGGAACTTGAGGGCTGGGCACACACTAAAACTGAATGAAGGCCCATCCAGCTTGGAGGGGTTGCCTAGGGTGAGTCAGTCTAATCCTTGCATCACAGTCTCCTCAGTCAAGAAAAAAAGAAGGTAGTTGTCATTGGTGTCTCCCTTCTGAGAAGAACAGAGGGTTCAATATGCCAACCAGACCCAACCCACAGGAAAGTGTTACTGCCTTCCTGGGGCCTGGGGTAAGAGACATCACCAAGAAACTCTCCAATCTGGTACAGCTCTCTGATTATTATACACTACTGTTTTTTCAGGTGGTCAACTAAGAAGTCAAAACAAGAAGTCTGAGAAGTGTGGAGGCCAAAAGCCAGCATTGTGGCCTTACAGGTTCTGAATCTGAAATTCAGCAGATAACGGTGTATGCCTGAGACCTGGGAAACAGAAGGGAGTCTGAAAGCCTACATGGAGGAGGATGTTACCATAACAACGCGACCTCGGCTACCTCTGGGAAAGGGAGAATGGAATGTTGAAAGAGATAAAGCAGATGCCCAGGACAGAAGTAAAAATCATAAACATTAACGACACTGCAGCTTTTGCAAACACACCAATCATATGCTGACGAGTAGAAAAAGGACTGCTAGCTAGCCAATAGATATTTGCCATAAATGCGGAAGACTTAGTTTACACTTGTTGCTAAATAGATAAAAGGGGCTCAGCCCCGTAATAAAGTAGTCGTACTCGTCTATCTGTGTCTGTTATTTCGTGTCGCGCAGTCCGTCTCTACTGCGACAGAGAAGAACCAAGAGGGACCTCAGGGCTTTGGGACAACTGATTGAAGGATCTGGAGAACTAGTATCCTCTATCCTGCCAGTTGCAGGGAATGATGGGAGTAGATATAGGAAAATCATACAGATGAATACCTGGATCCAAGCCTGGTGTTGCCAGCAGAATTGTAGGGTTTTTGATTACGGGTCAGTTTACATGACACCAAGCCTGCTGGCAACAGATGGGGCATACCTGTCTCAAAGGAGAAAAAGGATTTTAGCTCAGAAGTGAGCAGGGCTCATTGAGAGAGCTTTAAACTAGATTTGAAGGGGGAAAGGATGTACAATCAGGATCAGGAGATAAGCCTGGGGGCAGAATGCCACTATTTGAGGGATGTTATGCTAGTGAGGTCTTTTGGTCTGCCATCTTGGTAGAGGTAGGAGATTGAGATCTATGTGGCAGCAAGGATGCAAGGGTTAATGATTGCTAGAAACCACAGAAGTGCCTGAGAATGGTCATGTAGGAATTAGAGCTTCTCTCCCTTAAAAGGCAGCAAGATTGATAGCCCAACAGAAGTGCATTTACACCAATGCACACAACATGGGCAACAAACAGGAGGAACTGGAAGCTATTGTACATCAGGAAAATTATGACAGTTGCCATCACAGAAACATGGAGGGATGACTTGCATGACTGGAATGCTGCAGTGGATGGCTATAAACTCTTCAGAAGGGATAGGCAAGGAAGGAGAGGCGATGGGGTAGCCCTGTATGTTATGGAGTGTTTTGATTCTTTGGAGCTTGATGATATGTTATGACCTGCCCCTGAAGGTAGGGTAACTGAGGTTCTTGTTAATAGATCCCTTGGGATGGATTACAGGGACACTGAATGACTGGTGCATATAGATGAGTTTTCCACCTGAGCCTTATTGGGAGGGAGGACATAGGCATGATAAAAAGCATTATCCCACCACACAGGATCTGCTTCTTATGGGTATTTTCCCTTATCTGGCTTAAAAACCAGCTTGTTAACAACATCAGTCACAGGCTATATGGGACACAATCGCAGGGCTTAACAAGTTTATCTAAACAAAGGTAAGTTTGTCGTGGTTATCCTCCGGTGGTAAATATGCACCCCCTCTGCACCTGCACTGTTTTTTACAGATCAGAGGCTTTGCCACCACACACCCAAAAACTCTCCTCTCCCCTTCAGTTGGGGGGTACAAACCTGCCCTCAGGAAAGCACCCTGCTGCTTTTGCAAATGGCCGATTGAGTCATTAACCTTTACCATTTCAGTCTCTCACATGATGGTAGTTATAGAGTTGAGTGTTTATCACTAAGTGTATTGGGTTTTTATGGCCAGGTTTTGGTAGCTCCTGGCAGGGACTTGCAGACCCGTGAAGGGAGGAGCCCATGCTGGAGCAAGTTTCCTGGTAGGACTTGTGAACCTGTGGGGGACCCACACTGAAGCAGGCTGTGCCTGAACAACTACACCCCATGGAAAAGTGACCCAAATTGCAGCAATTCGGGGAGGACTGTTGCCTGTGGAATGGGCTCACGTTGGAGAAGTTCATAAAGAACTGTCTCCTGTGAGAGAGACCCCACAGTGGAGGAAGGGAAGGACTCCCCCTGACCAGCAGCAGAAACAACTTGTGATGAACTGACCGTAATCCTCATTCCCTTTCTCCCTGCACAACTTGGGGGGAAGAGGTAGAGCTTGGGAAGCAGGAAGGGGTGTGGGGAAGGTGTTTTTTAGGTCTTATTTTACTTCTCATTGTCTTACTCTGATTTTGTAAGCAATAAAATAATTAATACCTCAAATTTGAGTCTGTTTTGCCTGTAACAGTATTTGGTGAGTGATCTCCCCCAGACCTTATCTCAACCCATGAACCCCTTTGTTATATTTTGTCTCTCCTGTCCAGTTACAGCAGGAAGTGATAGAGTGGCTTCGGTGGGTGTCTGGCATTCAGCCAGGGTCAATCCACAACTGTAAGAATCAGGGAGAAGGACAACAAGGCAGATATCCAGGTGTGAGTCTTATAGACCACAAAACCAGGATGAAGAGGCAGATGAAATATTCTATAAGCAGCTGGGGGAAATCTTGTGACTGCTGGACCTTGTTCTCATGGGGGACTTCAACCTACCAGATGTCTACTGGAAATACAACAGAGCAGAGAGGAAACAGTCCAGGAGGTTCCTGGAATGCAAGAAAGAGAACTTCCTCAGTCAGCTGGTGAATGAGACAAACAGGCAAGGTGCCCTGCTGGACCTGCTGTTTATAAATAGAGAAGGACTGGTCAGAGCAATGGTCAGAGGCCATCTTGGGCAAAGCAATCAAGAAATGATAGAATTTAAAGTTATCAGAGAAATAAGGAGAGATGTCAGCATAACTGCCACATTAGACTTCTGGAGGGCAGATTTTGGCCTATTTAGGAGACCAGATGAGAGAGTCCCTGGGGAGGCAGTCCTGAAGGGAGAAAGAGTCCAGGAAGGCAGGATGTATTTTAAGAAATAAATCTTAAAGAAGCAGGAGCAGGCCATTCCCATGCTGAATTACAAGCCAACACAGAAGACAAATGGCCTGGCAGAACAGAGAGCTTTGGCTCTGGCCACTACTGTAAAAGACAACAAAAAGTGTTTCTACAAATACATCAGCAACAAAAGCAGGGACAAGGAGAATCTCCATCCTTTACTGGATGTGGGGGAAAACATAGTGACAAGGGATGAGGAAAAGGTTGAAGTACTGAATGTCTTCTTTGCCACAGTCTTTAATAAGACCAGTTAGAGATCAATTGTATAATAAGAAGTCTGAGAAAGTGTGGAGGCAAAAGCCTGGCATTGTGGCCTTACAGGTTCTGAATCTGGAAATTCAGCAGATAACCGGTGTATGCCTGAGACCTGGGAAACAGAAGGGAGTCTGAAAGCCTACATGGAGGAGGATGTTACCATAACAACAGCGACCTCGGCTACCTCTGGGAAAGGGAGAATGGAATGTTGAAAGAGATAAAGCAGATGCCCAGGACAGAAGTAAAAATCATAAACATTAACGACACTGCAGCTTTGCAAACACACCAATCATATGCTGACGAGTAGAGAAGGGGCTGCTAATTAGCCAATAGATATTTGCCATAAATGCGGAAGACTTAGTTTACACTTGTTGCTAAATAGATAAAAGGGGCTCAGCCCCGTAATAAAGAGTCGTACTCGTCTATCTGTGTCTGTTATTTCGTGTCGCGCAGTCCGTCTCTACTGCGACAGAGAAGAACCAAGAGGACCTCGGGCTTTGGGACAACTGATGAAGGATCTGGAGACACTAGTTCCTCTTCCTGCCAGTTCGCAGGGAATGATGGGAGTAATAAGGAAAATCATCAGATGAAACCTGGTCAAGCCTGGTGTTCCAGCAGAATTGTGGGTTTTGATTACGGGTCAGTTTATGACACCAAGCCTGCTGGCAACAGATGGGGCATACCGTCTCAAAGGGAAAAAGGATTTTAGCTCAGAAGTGAGCAGGGCTCATTGAGAGAGCTTTAAACTAGATTTAAGGGGGAGGGACAATCAATCAGAGATAACCTGGGGGCATGCCATTTTGAGGGATGTTAGCTAAGGTCTTGGTCTCCATCTTGGTAGAGGTAGGAGATGAGATCATGCAAGAAGGATGCAAGGGTTAATGATTGTAGAAATCCACAGAAGTCCTGAGAATGGTCATGAAATTAGGCTTCTCCCTAAAAGGCAGAAGATTGATAGCCCAACAGAAGTGCATTTACACCAATGCACACAACATGGGCAACAAACAGGAGGAACTGGAAGCCATGGTGCACCAGAAAACTATGATAGTTTCCATCAGGGAGACATTGTGGGATGAATCACACAACTGGAATGCTGCAATGGATGGCTAGAAGCTCCTCAAAAGGGATAGGCAAGGAAGGAGAGGTGGTGGAGTCTCGATTCTCTGGAGCCTAATGATGGTGAGGATAGGATTGAGTGTTTATGGGTAAGAATCAGGGGGAAGGACAACAAAGCAGATATCCTGGTTAGCCTGTTACAGACCATTCAACCCGGATAAAGAGATGAATGAAATATTCTATAAGCAGCTAGGAGTAGTCTCACAATCACTGGCCCATATACTTGTAGGGGACTTCAACTTATCATGCATCTGCTGGAAATGCAACACAGCAGAGAAAAAGCAGTTCAGAAGGTTCCTGGAGTGCGTGGAAGCAAACTTCCTGACACAGCTGGTGAGTGAGCAAACCAGGGGAGGTGCCCCACTAGACCTGTTGTTTGTAAACAGAGAAGGACTGATGGTCGAAGATGGTCAGAGGGCTTCTTGGGCAAAGCAATCAGAAATGATAGAATTTAATTTCAGAGAATAAGGAGAGAGGTCAGCAAAACTCCACTTGACTTCTGGAGGGCAGATTTGGCTTTTAGGAGACGTTGAAAGAGTCCCTGGAAGGCAGTCCTGAAGGGAAAGAGTCCAGGAAGGCAGAGCAGGTGCCCCTGTCACAAGACAAGCAGAGAGGCAGAATGCCAGCTTGGCTGAACAGAGAGCTTTGGGTCTGGAACTCAGAGGGAAAAAGAGTTCATCGACTTGAGGAAGAAGGGGCATGCAACTTGGGAGGGACTACAAGAAGTGAGATTATGCATGGGAGAAAATTAGGAGGGTCAAAAGGCTACTTGCTGTAAGACACAAAAAAAATGTTTTTTACAATTACATGCAAGCAAGAGGAGGAGGGCCTGAAAAGGATCTTCACCTTTACTGGAGCAAAGCGGAAATATAGTGACAAAGGAGGAGGAAAAGGCTGAGGCACGTAAAGCCTTCTTTGCTTCAGTCTTTAATAGCAAGACCAGTTGTCCTCAGGGTACCCAGCCCTTGAGCTGGAAGACAAGAGGGAGCAGAATAAAACCCCATAATCCAGGAGGGAATGGTTGGTGACCTGCTGCACTTAGACCTGCCAAGTTATGGGGCAGATGGGATTCACCCAAGGTATGAGGGAGCTGGCAAAGTGCTACCAAGCACTTTCAATCATTTATCAGCAGTCCTGGTCAACAGGGAGGTCCTGGTGACTGGAAATTAGCAAATGTGATGCCCATCTATAAGAAGGGTCAAGGGGGATCGGGAACAACAGCCTTCAGCCTGACCTCAGTGCTGGGGGAGGTCATGGAGCAGATCATCTTGAGTGCCATCATGCATGCAGGACAACAGGGGATCAGCCCAGCCAGAAGGGTTTATGAAAGGCAAGCTGCTTGACAAAACTGATCTTCTATGACAAAGTGACCTACTTAGTAGATACTGTAGGTTAAGATTTCTCCTTCTGTTCCTTTCTTGGGGAATTTTTCTTTCCATTTTGTTGTGGGATACACTGATGCCAGGTCATCCTTTTGATGTGGGCGATTAGTAAGACAATGACACCCCACCCAAACGATCTTGTAAGCACTGGGAGGGGTGGTGTGTGTGGTGGTGAGGTAACTTCACTCTCTGCTTGCTGGGAGAAGGAGGTCGACCTGCTAGCTGCTCGGGGAGAGCTGGCCTGCCCTTTTTCTAAAGAGCACAGCATCTCTGCTCTTTGGTTCCTTTTTGCTGCACTGTGATCTTCCATGTGCTTGCCGGGACCCCTGAGATTCATGCAGGGGTGATCTGCTCATCCTCCTACCGCGGATTCTGCTCCTCTGTCATTGTGCTCGTCTGTGGTTCTTGCTTCCAGAAGAGCACCGAGATTTTCCACTGTGAGTTTGCAGAGAAACTTTTCTCCATCCATCCTTGCCGTTCTGTGTCCACCATTGGCCACGCGGGAGATCTGAACCTAGCCGGGACCGTGCCACAGCGCCCCCTGCAGCTGCCGGGGAACATCGCACCCGCCCTGCCCGACCGGGAGCCAACAGCGTCCCTGCCGCCTGGGACTGTAACTGCACCAAAGGGGAGGGTGTGTGTCTGTAAGGCTGTCACTGGGTTTGGGACTGGGCTGGTTGTTGCTATTGATATTGTTAAGTGTTTCACCTGTTATACATATTAGTAAAAGCTGTTATTCCTTTTAACCCATATTCTTGCCTGAAAGCCGGTGATTTTCAAAGCTATAATAATTTGGAGGGAAGGGGGGTTGTGGTGGCCCTCACTGACTTAAAGCTGTGTGTGGGGGCTGGACTTGGACTTAGTATGGGCCAGACTAGATGACGTAGTGCAGGCACGGAATAGCTGATGCAGTCAGCCACGGAGGTGAACAGCATGTCAAAGCGAACAAATAACAGATCAAAATCATGAACAAGGATCATGGGCATGGACATTGGAGCTGCCTGCCTGTGATGGCTGAGGGTGTGTGATTGGTGTAACTGCATGTGCGGGAGATAGGAAAAGTGTATATAACTCATGCTAGTTTGCTGGTAGTGGTGAATAAAGAAGAACCTGGACCTGCTTCTCTCGGAGTTGGTTTGTCTTCCTGCGGGCTGGCGGCATCTGTGACCGCGGTGCGACAGAACAGCAGTGAGAGCAGAGCGGCTGGCGGGACGGGACCAGACGGACCGATGAAAAACGCGGCGGAACCGGACAGAACAGCGGCGAGAACAGCGGCGAAAGCAACGCCGCGCGACGAGCGACGGACCAACGGGACCGACGAACCGCCGACCAGCAGCGGCGTGACCAGCGAAAGCATCGCGGAGCGGGACCGGCAGCCCTGACGAAAGTTATGCGAGCAGCGCTAGCAGCGAGCAGCGCCGGCGGAGATGGCTGGGCAGCCCCCGGCGAGAGCGTCGCGACGGGACTGGCGGAGCGGCCGGCTGGCACAAGGGGGAGCTGTGCGCACAAACTTTGCGGTGGCCCCACGACGAGCTAACAAAGGAACCCCATGCACGATAGGCAGCGAAAAGCAGTGAGTCAGGGAATGCTGAATTGGAGAGAGAGAACCGGTGAGTTACCAAAAATCAAATATAAAAATATAAAGCTGGAAGCGGGAATGGTGAGTCAGCGGGAATAATATAAGAAGAAAAGGCTGTGGGAGCCAGGGAAGGCCAGGTCAGTTACGGCGGGATAGTGAAGCCAGCGGAAGTAAGAGAAAGCTAGGAGTTTTTAAGGAGGAACGCAAAGGCGGATTCGTCCACAACAGACTATAAGCCAGGAACCTAGGGCAGAGATGGGGAGCTGCATCTGCTTGAACAAGCCACTATAGAAAGCTTGCTGAAATTAGCAAAGAAACAGATACAGAGTTGAGAAAGAGGATTAACAGACCTTTTATTGTGGTGTCAAAAACAGGGACTCTTGAATGATATCGGCCAGATTTATGATGTGGAACATGGGCAAGGATTGGAGCGGAACTTTGGGAAAAAGTGCAAGTTGGTTCTAGACAAGCTAGACAGCTAGCAGAGGTTTATCGCTCTGTCCGCTAATGATAGAGCAGTCATATGGTAAAACACAGACGGTTACGGGCCGGAAGGCAGCTGCGAGTTTCTAATAAGCACAAGAAACAGAGGGGACTTTTCAGACGAAATCAATAGTTGAAGAGATAGAAGAGAAACCACTTGTGCCAAATCTCAAGCATGCCAGTGTCTTAGCTGAACAGATAGCGTGGGGAAAGATGATGACCTCCTCCTGGGACCCCGAGAGGAAAACAGACGAGCAGGGCTCTCTGCTACCTCGAACCCACTCAGATCGTTCCATCAGCTCCCCCATTGAACAAATGGAAGTAGATGCCTCTACAGTACCGTTACAGACGACAAGAAGATAAAGGGCTGTCCTACACTCTATTCAGATCTTCGATGAAATTGCAAGAACAAAAAGAAAGCTATGACATCTTTGCTTCGACAGATGGAACGTCTCGACAAGATTCGAGAAAAAGGGATATAAGAAGCGCTTACAAAAGGGCTCATAGAAGCTATTGTGAGGGATTGAACAATATAGACATAACTTGAACAATGAAAGTGAAAGAAGCGCAAGGGGGTGGTATAGATATAAACAACAAATTGTAAACATGTTGTCTCTCAAGGGGAATTAACAGAGGAAGCAGGGAGGCTCTGCTGGGGTGGAGGAGAAAATAAGAAGGATTGAAAAATGGTTAAGTGATTGGTTTTTGCACAAAGGGAAGAACACAAGGGCGCCAGAGCTTTACAACTGATCCAAACTTTAACAGTACAAAAAGATATAAAGGGCTGGTACAGAATTGTCAAATTGAAGGGGAATTATGTTTTCTCCACTTGCAGCACCGGTATTGCAAAGGGGTGACAATATAGTATACGAACCAATAGATTGGAAAACAGTGCATGGTATACAGAAAACAGTTATGCAATATGGTCATGACAATCAATTGGTAAGAAATCAAATCACTGCGTTAATTAAATATCAGAATTTGTCCAGCCGATGTTAAGCAATTATGGAACTTATCCTTTTCCACTACATATATGCTATTGCTCTCAAAATGGCAGGAACTTTAGAGGCTTTACAATTGGAAAATATAGAGTTCCCCAGGTGATCCCTTCGTTTGCTACCATAGCTCAATTGATGGGCACTGCTGACTTTAGAGAGGGCGACAGGCTTGCTTCACCAAGGATACTGCACAATCTAAAAATGCGGCATTAGCAGCCTTCTTTGCTCTCCCACAAATGGACGACCAACCCCCCATATACAAAAATCATGCAGAAACAGATGAATCCTTTTTCCATTTGTAGATCGTCTTAAAGAGGCCATAAACAAGGCTCCTACAGTGGAAAACTAACTAAAGAGTCTTGACCAAAGAATTGGCTATACAAAATTGCAAACCCAGTATGTCGGCAATTAATTGCCACCTTACCCGCAGGGCCTCCTTGACAAAAATGCTGAAATCTGTGCCCGTGCCCCAATGGTTGAGGAAGCTGAAAAGGCAAAAATACATGCAAATGCTTTAGTGCAGCCCTGAATGGAAATAAAACAGTTGGAGGAGGAATCTAGAGAAAAAGGCTATGTTTTCTATGCGGCCAACTTGGTCATATGAAGCATTGCCCTAACAGGAGTGCCAAAAGATCCCAAGGCAAAAATGGTGTTTACAATCGATGTAAAAAATTTGGACACAGGCCGCAGAATGTCGGTCAAGTTTAAGAAAGATGGGACTCCATTATAGGACCCCAGCCTCAGGGAAACGGATGAGCCGCGTTCAACCTGTTGTTTGTAAACAGAGAAGGACTGATGGGTGATATGATGGTCAGGGGCTGTCTTGGGCAAAGCAATCATGAAATGATAGTTTTCAATTCTCAGAGAAGTAAGGAGAGAGGTCAGAAGAACTACCACCTTGGACTTCTGGAGGGCAGACTTTGGCCTGTTTAGGAGACTGGTTGAAAGAGTCCCTTGGAAGGCAGTCCTGAAGGGCAAAGGAGTCCAGGAAGGTACAGGAGCAGGCTGCCCCCATGTGCCAAAAGACTAGTCAGAAGGCAAAAAGACCAGCCTAGCTGAACAGAGAGCTTTGTCTGGAACTCAGAGGGAAAAAGAGTTCATCGCCTTAGGAAGAAGGGGCATGCAGCTTGGGAGGACTACAAGGAAGTGAGATTATGCAGGGAGAAAATTAGGAGGGTCAAAGGCTACTGCTGTAAGACACAACAAAAAATGTTTTTACAAATACATCAGCAAGAGGAGGAGGGCTGAAAAGGATCTTCATCCTTTACTGGATGCAAAGGGAAATATAGTGACAAAGGAGGAGGAAAAGGCTGAGGCACTTAAAGCCTTCTTTGCTTCAGTCTTTAATAGCAAGACCAGTTGTCCTCAGGGTACCCAGCCCTCTGAGCTGGAAGACAGAGACAGGAAGCAGAATGAAGCCCCCTTAATCCAGGAGGAAATGGTTAGCTATGCCACTTAGATGCCCACAAGTCTACAGGGCCAGATGAGATCCACCCAAGGGTAGTGAGGGAGCTGGGAGTTGAGTCTACCAAGCTACTTGGAATCATTTACCATCAGGTCTGGCTAAATAGGGAGGTCCCAATTGACTGGAAGTTAGCAAATGTGACACCCATCTGCAAGAAGAGTTGGAAGGAGGATCCAGGGAACAACAGGCCTGTCAGTCTGACCTCAGTGCCAGGGAAGGTCATGGACCAGATCATCTTGCATATGCAGGACAAGCAGGGGATCAGGCCCAGCCAGAATGGGTTTATGAAAGGCAAGTCCTGCTTGACTAACCTGTTCTCCTTCTATGACCAGGTGACCCAATTAGTGGATGAGGGAAAGGCTGTGGATAGTGTCTACAAGGACTTTAGTAAAGCCTTTGACACCATCTCCCACATCATTCTCCTGGAGAAACTGGTTTCCCATGGCTTGGACAGGTGTATTCTTTGCTGGGTAAAAAACTGTCTGGATGGCCAAGCACATACAGCGGTGGTGAATGGAGTTATGTCCAACTGGCAGCTGGTCACTAGTGGTATTCCCCAGGGCTCAGTATTAGGGCCAGTCTTGTTTAATATCTTTATCAATTATCTGGATGAGGGGATCAAGTGCACTCTCACAAAGTTTGCAGAGGACACTAAGTTGGGCAGGACTGTTGATCTGTTGGGCAGTAGGAAGGCTCTGCAGAGGGATCTGGACAGGCTGGGTAGATGGCTAAGACCAACGGTATGAGATTCAGCAAGACCAAGTGCTGCATCCCACACTTGGGTCACAACAACCCCATGCAGCACTACAGGCTTGGGGAGGAGTGGCTGGAAAGTTGCGTGGCAGAAAAGGATGTGGGAGTGTTGGTTGACAGCATGCTGAACATGAGCCAGCATGTGCCCAGGTGGCCAAGGCCAATGGCATCCTGGCCTGCATTAAAAATAGTGTGGCCAGCAGGACTAGGGAAGTTATAGTCCCTCAGTATTCGGCACTGGTGAGGCCCCACTTTAAGTACTGTGTTCAGTTCTGGGCTCCTCACTACAAGATGGATGTTGAGGTGCTGGAGCATCTCCAAAGAAGGTCAATGAAGCTGGTGAAGGGTCTAGAGCACAAGTCTTATGAGGAGCAGCTGAGGGAGCTGGGGTTGTTTAGTCTGGAGCAAAGGAGGCTCAGGAATGACCTTTTCACTCTACAAGCACCTGAAAGGAGGTTGTAGCGAAGTGGGGTCTTTTCTCCCAGGTAACAAGTAACAGGACAAGAGGGAGTTGCCTGAAGTTGCATCAGAGGAGGTTTAGATTAGATATTAGAAAAAAATTTCTTCACTAAAAGGGTGGTCAGGCATTGGAATAGGTTTCCCAGGGAAGTGGTATAATTACAATCCCTGAAAGTGTTGAAAAGGCATGTGGGCGTGACATTTGGGGATATGGTTTAGTGGTTAACACGGCAGTGCTGGTTCAATGGTTGGACTCAATTATCTTAGAGGACTTTTCCAACCTTAATGATTCTACAATTCTATGTTTTGTACCACAGTAAGTCCAAGGTACAGAAAACAGGAAGCTTCCTTTATTTTTAGAGCAGCACACACCCATAAGCTTGGAATCAGATTTTTTGCAAAACAATTTAGAAAAACAGTGCAAGGATAGTGTCAACTATTTTTCAAGTTCTTCTGCAGACTACTTCCATAGATGCATGCCATCTAGTAAGCATACATCCATATGATTAAATACCACAAGACTAACAATAAGTAAAATGGAAACATTAGAGCAAGTGTTGGTAGGCCATACATTTTCCTTGACCTATATACACTTTGAATCAATTTGCAATATTTTATTTGAATAAAGGCCACATAAATGTTTTGCTTCTTGCTTTCTCATGTATATTCCTTTTATTTTTGGCATTATGGAGAATCACAGATGAATTTAAATTTTGCTTTAGAAGTATATAGAGTCTGCTATTTACCTGAAAATCAGTATGAGGATAAAAGGTTAACCTTACTTCCCACATGCATACTGAACAACAATAAATAATCAGCACTCCACTGGCAGGACGACACTGTATAGTGATATAACTGTACAAAGTTTCATTATTGTAAAGCATAGGTCCCCAAACTCGTGAGACTTCTAATTATACCCTTCACTCTCTTCTCCCTCCTTTTTTTACTTTGCACTAAAAAAAACAACCTAACAAAAAAACCTAAGCAAACAAACAAGCAAAAAAAACCCTAAACAAACCAAAAGTAAAAACCAACAAACTCTCTACACTTACTTTCATTAGGTTCAGTACAGGAGAAGCAAAAAGCCATTTAGTGCATAGGACTGCTGAAGTGCATTAAATTTTTTTTTTAAAAAATTCTGATATTTATGCCATAATTAATAATTAACCATTTTTCCTTCTTATTTCCAGAACTTTTTTTCATAACTCCTTAAGCACTACAAATTATACATGCTATATCTGATAATCTTGATATAAAATGTCATATACATTAGGGTACCTTTTTTAAAAAAATTGAACTAAAATTAAGTTCTAAGTTTTTTATTGTTGTTTTTCTCAAATAACACACAGAGGTGAAGGCATACATTCTCTATGCTTTAACTGATATAATCTGAGATGTTGAATTTTTTTTTTATTACAGTAGTGAAACACAACCAACTTAACATAAAATTATTTTAACAGTTAATTTAGGATTGTCATAATTTTATCCAGTTTGTTCCAAAATGTCTTTAACCACAAATATTGAAAGCATTCATATTCATGAATTTTTATGTGAATAATCTGGTATAAGTTTGAGCAAGTGCTTATCAACTTGATTAAGATGACAACCACTGAACTCATAATCAACACTGAATCATGAATGCCTTTGGGGAAGAAAAAAATATGGGCCAAATCTAGTTTAATTTGCACTATAAAGTTTAAAGATTTCTTCAAATATTTGTTTAATTAGTTTTACAAAAAGGTTTTTAACCAAAGCTTCCACTAGAAGCATGCTTGAAGGGACACATTTCAAGAGGGACTCTGACTACAGAGCGAATATATGGCAAGAGCCCTCACATTTTTAGTTACAATCTCAGCTACATATTTCATCTTCATTGTTTTGCTAAGGTAAATAGTAGGAGAGTGCTTAACCATTCTTTCTCTTGTAATCTGAAATACAGATTCTGGGGGTCCAGGATGAGTATTTCTTAACTGCAAAGAGTAACTCACAACAGATAATCTTCATAAAAATCAAAGGGTTCCTATGTGAGAAAGAGCTCTGGGGTAAACAATCCCTTCCTGTTAACTGCATGTAATTCACACAGATCAGTCATGGGCAGCTGGTCTGGGTGGTAGTGGAATGTGATTTTTAAAAAAAAAAAAACAACCAGGAAATAACAACAAAATAAATATGTAGAAATTGGGTGATTGAACTGTGTTTTTCCTAACAAGAATCAGCTTACTGTGCTTGCCCTGTAGACCCCACCCTGTCAGTACATCCAACTGAACTGACCTACCTATGCACTAAAGATTACATTTGTGTGAGTGTACTATCTGTATGGAAGTCACATGCACTATCAATACATATTGTGCACCAACACTGAAAACACAAGTGGGGTGGAGGAAAATACTGGTTAGCTGAGTCAGTCCCTTTCTACCTGTGTTAGGCAGATGGTACAATTAAAAAGAGGAATCTTCTTAGTATGTTCATTGTACTCCTATTGTCCATGTATTAGGCAAAAATCTATTTCTGGCTAACAGCCATCAGTTAAAAGAGCTGGAAGATGATGAAAAGGAGTTTTCTATTCCTACCAGTTGCATCTTATTTCTATTCAGTTGCAAAATCTATTCTTTTTTTATTCATATAATTGAAAATGTGATAGTGGAACATTAAAAAGGAAATGCATTAAACAAAGGAGGGAGAAAGGTAAGATGGGGGAAAAAGGAGGATGATGTGGGAAAGCATTAACATTTATTTATTACAAACTGACGATGCACATTCCTGCAATTTCCAAAATTAGGACTCATTTATGAAAGCTGAACCAGCTCCTGTAATATGCAGAGCATGTATTTCTGTATTCCTGCATAGTGGCATAAGGCATTGAGCCACAAATATGATTCCAGCATTCACTTCTACAATCATACAGGTTTGGCAGCAACCCCAAGCTAGTAAGATTAACACTTTAGTACAATAAAGTTATAAAGGGAGGAAACAACTTCATGAACACAGAGGTGAAAAGAGAGGGATAAAAGAGACAATTATATTCCAATTTATTTGTTTAAAGTTTTATAGCTTTAAAGTAAAAAACATTAATGTGAATTTAAATACTTTAGGATCTAATCCAAGATCTATATTTAGGTTCTTAGCTGTCAATAAGTACATCAATTTTAATAGCTAGTATATGCTGCACCAAGTATGTAAAGCAAATAAAATAAATTAAGGCATTATTATAGGATATTTAGATTGAATTGCCCAAAATTAATAAGCATATTCAACACTTCTGGCAAAACTGACTTTCTTGTGGCCTCATAATGACTTGCTGAGAGACAGGTAACAAAGATTGAAGGATTCCTAAAGCTCACCATGCATTATTTAGACAAAGAGAACATAGTTCCAATGAGGTTTTTTTACCTCATGGTAATTCAAGGCAGCATGTCCTGGGCATGCTACTGCTTTCCATTCACGACTCTTCACAGTAAATCAAATGTTAGGTTATTCTGGGGCTGCTCCTTATGAGTGTGCAAGTAGGCCAAGGGATGCAGAGGCTGAGGCAGTAGATAGTGCCACAGTTCAGCATTCAGTGGGAAGGGAAGAATAGGTCTACATTCAAATCAAGGGAAGCCAGTTGATGTCGTCTTTTTGGATTTCAGTAAAGCTCTCGATATGGTCTCTCACAGATTCTTCTGGACAAAATGTCCAGCATACAGCTGGATAAACACATCATGTGATGGGTGAGCAACTGGCTCATGGGTTGGGCACAAAGGGTTATAGTAAATGGGGTGACATCAGACTGGTGACCTGTCACTAGCAGGGTTCTACAGAGCACCATTTTAGGGCCAGTTCTCTTCAACATCTTCATAAATGCCTAGGACACAGGACATAAAGGGATACTATGCAAGTTTGCTGACAATACAAAATTGGGAGGAACTGTTGACTCCCTTGAAGGCAGGGAGGCCCTGCAGATAGACCTCGACAAATTAGAAGATTGGGCAATCACCAACTGTATGAGGTTTAACAAAGGCAAGTGTTAGATTCTGCACCTGGGATGGGGCAACCCTGGATATATAGACAGACTGGGGAACAAGAGGCTAGAAAGCAGTGCCAGGGAAAGGGACCTAGGGGTCCTGGTTGATGGCAAGTAGGATGAGTCAACAGTGCTCTGGCAGCCGGGATGGCCAACCGTTTAGTGGAGTGCATCAGGCACAGCATCGCCAGCCAATGGAGGTGATTGTCCTGCTCTGCTCCACACTGGTGCAGCCTCACTTTGAATATTGTGTGCAGTTTTGGCCACCACAACGTAAGAAAGACATTAAGCTATTAGAGTGTTCAAAGGACAGCAATGATGATGGTGAAGGGCCTTGAGGGGAAGATGTATGAGGAGCAGCTGAGGTCACTTGGTCTGTTCAGCCTGGAGGAGAGTGAGGGGAGATCTCATCACAGTCTATAGCTTCCTTGTGAGGGGAGGAGGAAGGGCAGATGCTGATCTCTTCTCTGTGATGACCAGTGAAAGGACCCAAGGGAAGGGCCTGAAGTTGTGTCAGGGGAGGTTTAGGTTGGATATTAGGAATAGGTTCTTCACCCAGAGGGTGGTTGGGCACTGGAACAGGCTCCCCAGGGAAGTGGTCACAGCATCAACGCTGACATTCAAAAGAGGTTGGAACAATCTGCTCTCAGCACATTGGATTCATTGGGGTTGTGCCTGCACAGGGCATGGAGTGGACTCAATGATCCTTTGTGAAGAGTGGACTGATATGTCCTTGTGGAGAGATTGGACTTGATGATCCTTGTGTTCCCTTTCAACTCAATATTCTGTGACATAGTCTTTGGATTAAAGTTTTGAATACTTTTCCAGCACTCATTTTCATTTTAAAGTCTATTATATTAATATTTCAGTCCAACCCATTGGCCTTTAATGCATTGATACTTGAATAGGCAAGATGCTGTAAAAGCATGAAATTATAGCAACAAAACACCTCAAAATAGGCATTGATCCAATAAAAACAGGAAGAAACATTTTAGAAAAATACAAGCCTTTCCGTATCTGTAACATTGGTATTACTGAAGAAAAAATTCTTAACATGCAGGGAAAAAGATGCTTAGCCATCAGTACTGATTTCTTATATGAACTATAACAGGTCAGCGTACCAAACATATAATACAGAAGACTTATTCTTGTTACTCATTGCATTCATCTGCTGATGCACTGAGACATAATTAGGAGTTGTGCTGATAAATATGTGTTCTGAATTTTGATTGATAGTAGTTCGTATCACACTTTTATTTCAGCCTATCAAGTATCTATTAACTCAGTTTTCTGAGACAAAATTAATTAATGGTAAAAGAATGCATAACATTTTTGCTCTTCATAGGGAAAAGATACTGTTGCTTCTTTGCACATAGCTTATAAAAGGAATGTTTTGTATTTTGTGCAATACCATCAACTGTAAAGCCTAAAATTATTACACGGTTTTCTGTTTGGTTCCAGTCACTTAGCATACTTATTTTAACAAACATTGTATTAAAAATCTCTAAAACTCTGAAGCAATATTAAACTCCTACATCACCACAGACACACACAACCCTAATGTGATCAAAGAGATCTTATGAACCTGTCTGGTCTTACTTCGGCCCGATTTTGATGCTGGTGGTGGGATGGGACCAAGAAACCACAAAATGGCTCTGGACGGAAGTTCTAGAAGCTCCCTTCTTCTCCAGCAAAAGGGAGACCTACCCCCGCGTTTTTAGAGCCAATCCTTATGGCTCTGAGATTGATGGACAGACTGCTGGTCAGGCGCCGGCCAATTGCACAGGCTAGTTACACTCTGTGATGACGTATGGTCTTACTTAAGAAGATTTCAAAACGAAATAGGCGGCGCGCCATTAGTTTTTAGTTGTAGTATTTAGTTTAGTATCATGCACTGGAAAAACGCAGCAGGAGGGTGAGGATGTTAGAAGAAAAAATGAGCCCTAAGATTCACAGTATGGAGAGAGATAGGACAAGTTGCTGTGCTGTTTGCTGTAGTCTCGAGCATGGAGGAAATAAGTTCTCGAAAGACCTATTCATCAATGATGGACCTGTATAGAAAAGAGAGACCTTGCTCTGAGAAAAAAAACCCTGGCCTTTAGGACGTGACTGAACTGATTGGAAGCCAAAAGAGGAGAGGCTTCCCCCCCCTCCCCCCCCCCCCCCATGATGTTTGAGCAGTTTGATGGATTAGAGAAATTGTGTTCTGCGGGGAGCGAGAGTTGCCCACCGCTCCACATCTGAAGTAGGATGCTTAGAAGTGGATGCTGTTTTTCCAGGAGTTTGTTGTAGTAGTCTTACGTGCCAAACAACGCAGTGCTTGAAGAACATTCTTTTTTTTCCTACGAGGTAAAGAAAAACGTCCCTCGCCATCAGCAGTTATTTACACTACGACTGTTCTTGCGGAAAAGAACTTGCACAGCTTGGAGCTGTAAGAACGCTCTCCTATGATTGCGACAACAAACCATAATTGAGTGGTTTGATCTATGTAGATCTTTCATTCCTGTCCCCTGTGTGTGCGGAAAACATGGGAAGGGTGGAGAGGGACGACCCAAGAAAAGAGCGGTTCCCCGCAAAGGATAACAGGTGTGCTAAAATGTCCGTTTTTATTTTTCTCCTGGCAATTTTTCCCTATCTTTGTTCCCCTCCCTAGTGCAGTAGTATTTATTCTTAGTAGCTTTTAGTAATAAATTTATTTTGCAACTTAAGTTATTTCAGCCTGTCTGACCATTTCTCTGGAGCATATATGTATCTTTCTCTCAATTATGTTATGTTATCTAAAAGCCATAAATTTTCGTGTTAATTGGGCTTTTGCTCTCCCTTCTGCCTCTCAGGTGGGGGGAAGGGAGAGAACGTCGTGGGTGCAATGCTTTTGGGCTTTCGGTCAAGTTCAAACGGCGACATCACCAAATCCAGAAGAGGCAAAACAGGTTGTCATGGCTAAACCCCAGCCAGCAACTAAGCACTACACAACCACTTGCTGTCCCCTGGTGGAATGGGGGAGAGAACTGGAAGAGTAAGAGTGAGAAAACTCATGGGCTGGCATAAGGACAATTTAATAGGGAAAACAAAATCTGTTCATGCAGCAAAACAAGGAATTCATTCACCACTTCCAACTGGAAGGCAGGTGTTCAGCCATCTCCAGGAAAGCAGGGCTCCATTGCATGTAACAGTTACTTGGGGAGTCAAAATGCCATAACTCTGAGAATCCCCCTCTTCCTTCCTCTTCCCCCAGCTTTATATGCTGAACATGACCCCAAATGGTATGGAATATCCCCCTTTGGTCAGTTTTCCCAGCTGTGTCCCTTCCCACATTTTTGTGCACCTCCAGCCTACTGGCTGGTGGGGTGGAGTGAGAAGCAAAAAAGGCCTTGACACTGTGCAAGCGCTGCTCATCAATAACTAAAACATCTCTGCATTATCAACACTTTTTTCTGCACAAATCCAAAACATAGCCCCATATTAGCTACTGTGAAGAAAATGAACTCTCTCAGCCAAAACCAGCACAGGTGTTTAGTGAAAAAACTTAATTTGATACCCTGCTGAGAAATAACTGTCATTCTTAAGGAATAATGACTTAATGAGACTATCTGAACACTGGAGAAACATTACTGAATACACTTAGGCATTAACCCTGACCTTAAAAGTAGGTTTGACAATTCAACTTGCATCTCAACTATATCACAACTTTTATACTGTCAAATCCTCTCCAAAGCATATTTATGTATATTTCCTCTCATTTGGATAGCTTTATATGAGCAATCTAATTTTCATTCCTTTCCCAAAGGGAAAGAAATCATACAATCCAGTTCTCACGTAGTTCAGCCCAGCAATGCAGGACACAAAGAAAACTTACATTAGAATGTGAAACTACCATGATTTGATTTTATGTAGAAAAGGCTTCTATATATGGCATCTGTTTCAGTACACCCAGACGGCTGTAACCATCTGCTTGGGATGCATTCATAAAAGGCTGCTTTCTATTGCCTATCCTAGCTAGTAAATGACAGGAATTTAAAAAGACCTACTGGATTACATAAATTAATTGCAGTGCAACTTAAGAAAGCAGTTCTCTTAATAGAGCCAATCTCAATGAAGACTATTAAAAATACTGTTGCTGCAGTTTTATTTGTCATATGGGTAAAACACCACACACGATGCTGATTCATATGGTATCCAAGAACAGCACAGAGAAAGCTCTGCATAAAGACCACAAAAGATGATAAGCATCCAAGAAGGGACAGATAGGGTTCTTAGAAACTTCCTGAAGGTATTTTAGAAACTACCTGAATGCTTTGTGTTCCCTTGCAGACATCCCATTGTACAAGAGACTCCTTTGCAACCCCCGAAAAATCTATTCACATATTCCTCAGTTTCCTCATGCATATCCTTAAACACCTTTTCCCATGAGCAAATTTGAAACAGAGAAGTAACTCCAATTTTCTTTTAGAAAAATCCATTTTATACCGTCTGCCACAGTACGAACATGTACTAGTCACATGGTCTTCATATCTTTTAGTGATATCTCAGTCCAATACTGTTAGCATCTTCATTACCACAGAACCAGTTGACCTTTTTGCTACAGATAAGGGTTTAAAAAACACATGCTAGTTATAAAATGGCAGGGAGCTGAAAAAACTTTTAACAAAAGAGAATAAATGTTGAAATTATTTTCTTCCCCAAATTGTTACTGCACATCTAAATTAAATGTTCCGCAAACTAGTCTTGAAAAATATTAAAACATTTCCTTTCAGACTGACTGCAAGAGAATTTATAAAATTGTATTGGGTTTGCAAAAAAGGTTTTGGTAGCAGAGGCGGTACAGCAGTGGCTTCTGTGAGAAACTGCAGGAAGCTTCCCCTATGTCCGATAGAATCAATGCCAGGTGGCTCAGAGAGACCCGCTGCTGGCCAAGGCCAGGCCAATCAGCAACAGTGGTAGCAACTCTGGGATAACGCATTTAAAAAGTGGGAAAAAACCTGCTGCACACAGCAGCCAGAAGAGAGAAGTGAGAATATGTGAGAGAAACAACTCTGCAGGCCCCAAGGTCAGTGGAGAAGGAGGGGCAGGAGGTGCTTCAGGCACCAGAACTGAGATTCCCCTGTAGTCCATGGTGAAGACCATTGTAAGGCAGCTGTGCCCCTGCAGCCCATGGAGGTTCACGGCAGAGTAGAGATCCACCTGCAGCCCATGGAGGAGGCCCATGCCAGAGCAGTTTGTTGTCAGGACTTGTGACCCCGCTGGGGACCCATGTTGGAGCAGGCTGTGCCTGAAAGACTGCACCCTGTGGAAGGGGCTCATGCTGGAGCAGTTTGTGAAGAACTGCAGCCTGTGGGAAGGATTCATGTTGGACAAGTTCATGGAGGACTGTCTCCTGTGGGAGAGACCCCACCCTGGAGCAGAAGAATGGTAACATGAAGGAACAAATAAAACAACATGTGATGAACTGACCACAGTCCCAGTCTCCCAGTTGCTGCTCAGGGGGAGGAGGTAAAGAAAATTGGGAATGAAGTTGAATCTGGGAGGAATGGAGGGTTCGGGAGAAGGCATTTTAAAATTTGGTATTATTTCTTATTATCCTACTATGATTTGACTGGTAATAAACTAATTTCCCGAGCCAAGTCTGTTTTGCCCATGATAATAGGTGAGTGTTCTCTGCCTGTCCTTATCTCAACTCATGAGCTATTGGAATCTGCCTGCATCCGTCTTGCCACTTCACCCCTAGGAACTGAATTTTCTGGGCAGGCCCCTTGACTTTGATGGCAAAACCCACTTTCAGGAGAATCTGGATTATTTTCTCCCCTTTCTCAAAAACTTCCACTGCCATGTTCCCCCATACAATTATGTCATCAATGTATTGCAAGTGTTCTGGAGCCTCACCCTTTTCCAGTGCGGCCTGTATCAGTCCATGGCAAATAGTGACTGTGCTTCCACCCCGGGGTAGTTGATTCCAAGTATACTACACACCCCTCCAGGTGAAAGCAAACTGTGTCCTGCACTCTGCTGTTAGAGGAATGGAGAAAAACGCATTAGCAATGTCAGTAGTGGCACCACTTTGCTGCCTTGGACTCCAGTTCATACTCAAACTTGAGCATGTCTGTCATGGCAGCACTCAGTGATAGTGTGACTTGATTCAGGCCATGATAATCCAATTAGTCTCCATTGCCCATTGGATTTATGCACAGGCCATATGGGGCTATTAAAGGGTGAGTGAGTCTTGCTGACCACTCCCTGGCTCTCCAGTTCACAGATCATTTTATGGATGGGAATCACATAGTCTCGGTTTGTGCAGTATTGCCAACAATGCGCTGTTCTGATGGCAATCAGTACATGATGTTCTTTAACTGTCAGAAGTCCTACTGCAGAAGGGTCATCTGAGAGACCAGGCAAGGTGTTCAACTGTCTAATGCCTTTTGTCTCTACAGCAGCTATCCCAAAAGCCCACCTGAGTCCTTTTGGGTCTTTGAAATAATCATTCTGGAGGTAATCAATACCAAGGATTGTATTGGGTCTGAGTGAGGTAAAGCTCAAGCCCTTCCTGTGCTGTGCTTTGCATGAGTGCTGGACAGGAGCTGATAACAGAGCAGTGTTTTGGCTATTGCCAAGCAGCGCTGTCCCTCTGACATTCCTTCCCCCTCAAAGGGATGGGCGTGTGTAAGATCCTGGGAGGGGACAGGACTAGGCCAGCTGACCCAAAACAACCAAAGGGATATTCCATACCATATGACGTCAGCTCAGATATATAAGCAAGGAGAGAGAGAAGGAAGGTGGGGGCATTAATGAGTTTTCAATGTTTGCCTTCCGGAGCAACCACTACACATGCTGAAGCCCTGCTTCCCGGGAAGTGCCCGAACAACGCTGCTAATGGGAAGTAGAGATTGATTTCTTTCTTTGCCTTTAGCTTTTGCGCGTGCAAGTCTTTGCTTATATTTTGTATCTTTGCTATAATAAAACTACTTTATCTCACCCTGCTGGCTGTTCGCCATCTTACTTCCCCCCGTCCCAGAGGGAAGGGGAGTGATAGGGTCAACCCACAACACAGAGCTTCTGGACTAGTGACTATAGGGTGTTTTTTCCCCCTCCTTCCCAGTCAAGCTCACCTCAGCTTCAAACAAAGTCAAATGCTGAGACCTCTCTGTAACCCCAGTAATAGAAACAGGTTCTGCCCCCACATTTCCTGATGGTATTGGAGTATATTGTATGCCAGTGTCAACCAAAGCCTTGTTTTTTAGGTGGTTCTTATGTGCCAGGCCATCAGATCCACACAGTCCAAATAGACCTGATTTTCCCTGGCCTCTACCTGGCTAGAGGCAAGGCTCCTCTAGTTCTGGCTATCGTTCCCTTCTAGGGCATACATTCTGGAGGTCCCTCCAAGGGGATCAGACATATCATCCTCCCTTCTGTTATGTCTAGCAGCTTGGTCATGAGACTCTGGAGATACATTCATTCTTGCAGGACTCCCTCTGTTCGTAGTTTCCTCATTTAGCTTATGCACCTGTGCTGTAAGGACAGAAGTGTGTTTTCCACCCCATCTTCTCTTGTCTTCCCCATTTTCACACAGGAAGAACCACTGGTCAGCTCATGGGGTGTACCTCCTCTCCCTAGCTGGGGGATGTCTGCTTCTGATAACAGGGCCTCTGGTCTGTACTGATGAAACTAGAAGGTCCTCTTTAAGCTCCTTGCTGAGTTTCTGATGGGTCTCTTCAATCCTGCCTTCCAATTTCTGCATATGCTTGTCAAGTCTGTTTCCACAGCCAGGATTTGGGGTCTTGTCGGGGCATGGACAGTGTCTTCATATGTCTGGAGCCTTCTTGTCATAGCACCCACCGTCTTGTTTTCCTCATTCCACTGCAGTGATGGTAGGAAATGGGAGTATGCCTGTATCATGCGAGTTTGAGCTACGTCAGTGTTGTACATTTTACCAGGTCTGGACTCTTAATGGTGTGGCTATCATTTGAGAAAAGGATCTCTATCATAGCTAGTTCTTGCAAGGATTGGATTCATTGCTCCATGGTCTTCCAAGGGCCTTGCTGCAGCTGGAAATCTTCTGGGCAAAGGTATCTCTCCTTCACACTGGCCAAGAGTTGTGTCCACAGGCTGAGGGGTTTGGGTCTCCTCACGATCCCCTGGCCGATACCCACATCACATGACAGAGATCCCAAGTGCCTCGCTTCAATACCATCCAAAACTGAACCATCACCTGCAGTGTCCCAGATTCAGATCAACAAGCTCAGTATAGACTCATTGGGTCGTTGGGTGAAGCCTTTCCTGAGATTGCGGAGATTTTCTAAGGATGAAGATTCAGTGATTATTTCTGGTTCTGATTCCTCTGCTTCCTGTGAGGGTTCTGCCTCCCTGTCATCATCCACCGGATGAATGGATTTGGTTTTATACTTCCTCCTCTGGACAGGGGCAACTGCTATTGGCTTAGGCTGCCCTTCTGGTTTAACTGCAGACTGGGTGACCATGGTGTCCTCCAATTCGTTCTCCTTCCCCTCCAGCTGTAGGTGCTGCTGTACGGTATCGAGCAGTGTGCGATAAGCATTAGCCAGGACCCAGCACAGTGCAATGAGCTGCCCTTCATTGAAGCTGTCATTGCAATTTTCTTTCAGATATTTCCCTACCTCTGCTGGGTTCTGAATTTGTTCAGGGGGGAAATTCCAAACTATTGGGGCAGAGTTTTTCTTCAGGACATAGCCTATATCCTCCCACATCCCATGACACTCAGGATTTTCCACCACTGGGGCAACCTTCCTGGAAATCTCAGCCCTGATTCTAAATGTACCCTAGGCCATATAGAGGTGAGTTAAAATAATTAGCAACAAAAACATGGTGTCTTCAACATCCAGACAGAAATGAACATTCTCAAAAGGTGATGTGTCAGACCTGAAAAGGAAGAAGGAGGTAAAAGGCTGGGAAAAATCATCCCCTACTTTTCTCCCAACAGGCTAGGGACGATTATTACTAAAGCCCCAGAAGTCACAGCTGAGACCAGGACAGGCAAAACAGCAGCGAAAACACATTTCACTGCCTCTGATGTTATCTTTACACAAGCTGTTATTACAGAGTGTATCAACAAAGCAATCTTGGTTTGTGTCCCAGATCTGAAAGAGAACCATATCCCAGGTAAATTGTACCATATATATGAAATATAAAAGCCTAGGTGCCAGAGCCCCATGATTAAACCAGGCAGCATATTGACCAGTGAGTTCTGTATCCAATATAGAATGTTCCAGACAAAATTGTAATTTTTCCACTTTCTCTCTTATTCCCCTTCAAGTTGGGTGCCAAATTTGTTTTGTTTGAGACAAATTAAAGGAGAACACTCTGGAATGAGCTGCCTCCTTTTATAGGTTCAAACAAATCCCTTTCCACCAATAACGAATGAATGCGAGTAGATATAACTGAAACAATAACAGTTTACTAACAAGTGGAACAGCAATGGGCAAAAATACCCCAAACAACCAAACCAGTAAATAACTGCTAGATAAAAAATTGCTAAATCTCATGTACTCCCCCCCAAGGAGAGAGACCCAAAATGCCAGCACATCCCCCCAAGATGGCGCTCCACAGCCGGGCATGTGGTTCAAAGGACAAAGGGAAAGATGGTGTCAATCTTCCCCCCATGCCCCCCTCCGCTCTGCACGAGACGACAGGAGCAGCAAGGCAAGGCGGCTGGGCTGGGGTGACTCATGGTCTTCTCCCCTTGGCTGGATGCCAATGGCAAGCTGGACTGGCTTGCTGGAGCAGGGGCTACCCTGCTCAGCGCTGTGGCAACAGTTGGGCACCTGTGGAATTCGCCCCAAGGCAGTCTCTCCGAGAAAAACCAAAAAGAGAACCCAAAAAGGAAAAGCTTCTCCCCATGCTGCTTCGGCTGTATAGCAAGAAACCAAGAGCCAACCAAGCAGCCAGAGAGAGCGAACTCTGCCTAAGGCAAAACCCAAGAAGCCAGTGAGGCAAAAATCACGCATCAAAAGAGAGTGAGCTGCCTGGGACAGAGCAGACTTTAAAAGCACCTGCCCTACCATCCCCCGACCTCAGAAGTCTGTTTCTGGCTGCACTGCCGGTCCTTAAAGAGACAGTAACAATTTTGGGGCACAGATGGATATGAAATACAATAACATTTGGGGTTATAAATGACATGAGCCTTTCGTTATATTTTCTCTCCCCTGTCCAGCTGAGGAAAGGAAATGATAGAGCAGCTTTGGTGGACACCTGGCATCTAGTCAGGGTCAACCCACCACAATTATCCAGTATATTTTGCGGTTTTTTGAGCAGCTTTATTTTCAGTCCTTTAATGTTTTAAATTTTAAAAGGCCAAGAGAGTATTAAAAAGTTTCAAGCTGACAGAGAAAGTAGAGGAAAGGAAAGACAAAAAAAGAACCAAATGAAACCCAGAAAATACTGGTTTCATGGGGAAAAAGTAATTAAAAGCCTTACCGCAAAAGATTTCGGCTTTCAAAAGTCCCTTTTCAATCCAGAGTTTTAATGAAGCCAGCTTTAAAAAAAATGCATAAGAACATCAAAGAAAACATTAAAAATGTACATAAAATGTATATAAAATGTTTCTTAAAAATACAAATATTTCACCCCAGAAAACACAATTTTATTAGATTACATGTTGTGAGTTAAGTAAAAAATACCCCACCCTTCAAGAGCTTAAAATTATACAAGATTGTTCCTATTTGACTGTGATATGTGCCTTTAAGTTTAGCTTTCAGAGACTGATACAATGAAATTATTCTGGCCTTTTTACCTTTATTATCAAATGATATATCAACATATGACATTATGGCTTAGACATAGGAATGGAGGGTTTTGGGTTTTTTTAATGGAATATCATCATGATTCTAACTCATAGAAAAAATCATAACAATAAAGAAAACCCTTCCAAACTGAACTATTCACATATTTTCAGTTTTAAAAAAAGAATATTGATAACATATTACCATTACACCCAGTTCAAAAGAAATACTGAAATACACTGCAGAAAAGTTCTGTCAGAACACCTGTTAAAATACTTAGATGACACAGGAAGCCTGTTTCGGCACAACTATAAATTCTAGGCTTAGTTCGAGTGCACCCCGCAGGTGTAAAAGCTATGCATGTTTTGTACTCAGCAGATTTGTGTTTTAAATGATCCTTGAAGGAGCTTTGAATTATTGGTGCTTACTATATTTCTCCAATGTCTAGCACCTAGTTGAGCAGAATCAGCAGTAAAGAATTGTGGTGGGTTGACCTTGGCTTGATGACAGGTGCCCAAAGCCCCTCTATCACTCCCCTCCTCAACTGAACAGAGGAGAGAATATAATGGAAAGCTCATGGGTTGAGATAAGGGCAGGGAGAGATCACTCACCAAATACCATCATGGGCAAAACAGACTAAACTCACGGAAATTAGTTTATTACCAATCAAATCAGAGCAGGATCATGAGAAATAAAACCAAATCTTAAAAACAAATCCCCCCCCCACCTCTCCCTCCTTCTTGAGCTTAATGTTACTATGATTTTCTCTGTCTCCTCCCCCAGCAGTGTAGGGGGACAGGAAATATGGGTTGTGGTCGTTTGTCACCACATTGTTTCTGCTGCTCCTTCCTCCTCAGGGGAATGACTCCTCACACTCTTCCACTGCTCCAGCGTGGGTCCCTTCCACAGGGTGCAGTCCTTCAGGAACAGGCTGCTCCCAATATGGCTACCCTGCAATTTCACAAGTCCTGACAACAAACCTGCTCCAGCATGGGCTCCTCTCCACAGGTCTACAGGTGCTGCCAGGACCCTGCTTCAGCACAGGCTTCCCACAGGGTCACAGACTCCTTCAGGCATCCACCTGCTTCAGTATGGTTCCCTTCCACGGGGTGCAGTCCTTCATAAACAGACTGCTCCAGCATGAGTCCTTCACGAGGGTCACAAGTCCTGCCAGCAAATATGCTCCAGCGTGGGCTCCTCTCTCCACAGGTCCTGCAAGGACCCTGCTCCAGCACAAGCTTCTTTCCCACAGGGTAACAGACTCCTTCAAGCATCCACCTGTTCTAGTGTGGGTCTCCTCCATGGGCTGCAGGTGGATCTCTGCTTCCCCGTTGACCTCCATGGGCTGCAGGGGCACAGCTGCCTCACCATGGTCTTGCACCATGGGCTGCAGGGGAATCTCAGCTCTGGCACCTGAAGCAGCTCCTGCCCCTCCTTCTCCACTGACCTTGGAGTCTGCAGAGTTGTTTCTCTCACTTATTCTCACTCCTCTCTCTGGCTGCAGTTGCTGTTGTGCAGGTTTTTTCCCTGCTTAAATATGTTATCCCAGAGGTGGTACCACCATCACTGATGGGCTTGGCCTTGGCCATCAACAGGTCTCTCTTGGAGCTAGCTGGCATTGGCTCTATCAAACATAAGGGAGGATTCTGGCAGCTTCTCACAAAAGCCACGCCTGTACCTCCCCCCTACCAAAACCTTGCCACGCAAACCCGATACAAGAATAAACTACTGGAGTACCGCAAAAATAATTGAAAAAACACATTAATAGAAATGAGCACACAAAAATTTAATTTCTGTTTTGTTCTAAACCTCTTAACAAATGTAAAATGACATTGTGTGGCCCTATAAATGGTACAGTTAAAAAAAGTTTGCTGTCAGACTTTCCAAAGTCAAGGTGGTGCTTCTTTTCTATAACATACATAGAAAACCCTCTGTAGATTACAAATAGATATAGACTGTAGATTACAAATAGATATAGAATAGGTAAGAAAAATATGACCAAACAATCCAATGTCAATAATTTTGAGTTCTGTGTTTTTCTTTTTTTGGATAAACAGAAATAACAATATAAAAATAGCCATGAAGTGGTGCAATTGGCAACCAAAAGGCTATGGGATTCACCAAGGTTACACAACTGCAGTGTTAATACCTCTTTACTCCAGGGCATGTTTCCATTCTGTCTCCACCCAGTATATGGCTGTACCAGAGTCCAGAAAGGAAATAAGTGGGCCGAAGACTTTTTTAGGCTCCAGTGACAGTTACTTTTTTGTATAACCTGTACAATTGACAGCACTTGGTTCTCTGGTCCAAAAAGAATAGATGGATAAGGACTGAAGGCAAGATGCAAAGAACGTATGCACACCCCAAGAGTGCTCATTTATCTGCTTGTACAGCAACAACACATACTGAGAGCATGTGTTCTGAAAACAAAGGTCATAGCTTATTAAAGAAAATAAAATCTAAAAATAGAGGAATATCTTCAAACAAACTACTTGTCACATAAGTTACATTTTGAAAATATCCAAGAAAAACTCCAAATTTGCAAAACATGTACATGCAGTCTATAGCTACACTGTATACAAATTAGCTAACAAGGTTAACTAAAACAAAACAAGCCAAATTTAAACTCTGCCCTATTGGTCACATGAAGAAAAATGCAAAGTCATCAACTTGAAACAAACTTCATTAGCATGAAAATACCTTAATCATAACAGTTTTTTTCACAGTATTACCCCATCCAAGACATACATTTCATGAACTCTAATGCACGTGAGAATTAGAGAAGTGAAAGAAGGGATTCAAAGCCACTCTGTTACCCTTCCAACCCAATACTAAGCTTTGTTTAGTCAAACTGAAGACTCTTCACAGAAGCCACTTGCTCATAACAAATAATTTTCTTCTTATCTAATATCTTAGGTCCACCATAATATTAAATAATCGACAGAAATCAGTCAAAATGTATATACTTTTTTTTTCAAAATTGAGGCATGCAACAGAGGCTTTGTCCTTTGATTCTGGAAAAGCATATTGTCAAAACAAAATTAACACCAATAATGTCATACCTAAAATTTTTCTTTGCCCACCTCCCGTTTCAGAAATAAAACACTGGTCCTTTGTCTCATGCCTCACCTTTAGGTAATCACCTAAAGTTAGATTTTGTATTCACTTTGTTGTAAGAATGGAGGTACATAGGTCCATATTCTGAAATCAGGTAGGCATGTGATCAGAATTGCATAGTATGAATATGTAATCAACTCTAATATTTAGACTTTATACCTACTTTAACCAGGGAGAAAAAAAATGCAAGAAAAAATTCAACAAAGTAATTATGGGAATACCTCTATCAGGCAATGCATCCCACTATAAATACAAAGCTACTAGTATTGCCACCAACAATAAAAAAACAAACACTTGATAAAAAAAGTTGGTTAATTTCTAATATTTAACCCCCCCAACTAATTTGCTTAACATTTAGCTAATTTTCTAAACCAAACCTGAATCGTATAATAAGAGGAAGCTTTCTTGCATTTCAGACATTATAACTTTTACCACATAGGAAGTGCAAACTAAAAAAGAGAGACCAACAAAATCTTCAGGAAAATGGCCCATTTTAGCTGATGGTTTCTTAATTCATAGCAGTAAATCTTATTTCAAGCAAATCTTGTGAGTTAGTAGAAATGAAGACATGAGACTGAAAAGCTTTTAGTAATTTCACATAACATGAATGGAATATAACTGTATCAGTCAGTTTCCCAAAAAAATGTTTACTGGGGGTGGAAAATATTTTCCAAAGTTTCAAAGAATTTTAAGAAAATATTTCAATCTGAAATTGTTTCAGAATTGAATGCTGGATTATGTAAACATATAATTTGTACAAATGAATGAACTAATTAGGAAGTTAACAAATATTTTGCTCTAAGAAAAAATTATATATAATATAAATACCCATATAGCTATTAAACTACTGCTAATAAAGGAAAAAATCAGAATAATTTCAAGACTGTGACATCACACTCATCACCCTAAAATAAACTCCAGAACTCTATTAAATAGAAAAGTTGCCCTGAGAGTATTTCACTTTTTTATCGTCAGAATGCATGTTCACATGAATGTTTCTTTTCAGACACTCAATAAGAAAAATAATTGTGACAAAGATATCTAAAGTAAAAGAGAAAGAATACTTATAAAAAAGAAACAACAATGACCAAAAAAAAAGCTAGAAACATCTTGTATAATTATTGTCCTTTAACATCTGCAGGAGCCATCACAAAATCTACAAGAATCTGTAAGCAAGCATTTTAACCACCCATTCTTTCTACTAAGAGTAAAATGTTGGAATTTGAAAGATAAAACATGTACATCACATCCCACACATATGCTTTTGTATTTGACTTCTCATTTCCCATTAGCAAAGGGTAGTTAATCACTTAAAATATTATTCCAAAAAAGATAAAGTGCTTCTCTTAAAATAAAATATAAAAGGAGGAATGAAGAAATTTTAATGCACTGCAATATAAGTAGCTAACATTGAGTTTTCAAATTTATGCCTACAGTATTCTATATCTGGCATATATATTAAATAATCTAGGTCCTATTAATTTCAAAATTAAATGTTAGCACATGCATGAACTTCACTGTGATTGATTAATTTAATTTTGTGGGCTTGCAGCTGTTTTAAAATGCAAACAAAAGATATTCTCAGTTCTTTGAGTGACTCTGCTAACCTATCTTACCTCTGATAGACAATCATTTTTCCTACACCTGGAAAAAATATCATCTAAAAGTCACTTCTGTTAGGATAAAATATCAAATAGTAAAGAAGAATATAAGAGATGGAAACAAATAATTTACAAAATCATTGGAGCAATACAGGCAAATGCAAGAAATTTCAGCTCTAACCAAAAAGTAAACAAAAATGGGAAGTAAGCAATTTTTTAAAATTTTGCTTTAAATGTAATGAAAAATGAAAACAATAGAGAGTAGGACAATATGGTTACAGGTAAACAGATAAAAACTTTATAAAGTCAAATGTAAAAAAAAACTAGACAGAGGCCAGCTAGGCAAGAGAGGAATAAATGGCTGACAGAGGAAAACAGTTAAAAAGAAAAGCAGTTAGGGGGAGACTGAGTTCTGTTTCAGATTGTGGAAGTTCATTCTTTATGAAGCACTGAAGAAAAAATGTTCATGTCTTTATTGAAGCCCCTAAAGCTCTTTGATGCAAATCCTCATGGGAGGAAATGTAAAGCTATTGGGGAGCCAGTTTTTACCTCATGTCAAACAAGGCTCATGAGCAAAACAAAGTAATCTATAATTTCTTTATCTGAATAGACGCTAATTTATTACAACACTTGAAATCTTAATACACTCTTTTCCATATTGGCTTGCTCTTAGGTAATCTAATTGGGGAAAAAAATGCATCAGGAGCTTCACAGTATTAGAAGCATTTAACTGACTGCAAAACTTTTATTTACTGGGTAATTTTTCTTTAGTTTTGTGTCTGCGGGAAGACATCTGAGAGTACTAGGAGTACTAACTAACATGACTAGTATAAATCCCTTTTTCCTGCAACCTGCTTTTAAGCTCTCTGCTTCAGCTTTGAGACACTGAAGAATACTTTTTACAAAGATGGGACAGTTCAGTTTTTTATTATGTGTATTCCAGACCAATAAGCTATTCTTTAGAAGCATTTCATTTCAGCATCCCAAGAATATAATAATTATTTTTTAAGAAGGCCATAAATCCTGCAGTTCTGTATCATCTGAGAGTCAATGCATCTCACACAGCTTGCATGCTGACGCTTGGGATTCAATGCTTCATACTCTTTGAATATCAGGTAAGGTATATGAGGGAGGTCCTTTTCTCCAACCTATGTTGTTCACATAACTCTAATGTTTAGTCTTTATACCTACTTTAACCAGGGAGAAAAAAAATGTAATGTGAAATTACTACTTTGTTGTTCAACATGAAATTTCAATGAAGAGATCCAAAACTTTTAAGACTCCACTACTTGAGATGAGAATTTACATAATTTGACTCCATACCTGACCCTGATGTCTTACTTTTGTGTGTGTTACAGTAGATTCATTCGGGGGGTGGGGGGTGGAGCTATCAATAAAGTAAACTTGGCCTTGAAGACAATTTCAGTAAGATTTTGGACTTTAAAACCATTTTCCCATACCTGCTTATTTTAATTTTTAAACATTTCCTATAGGGAAATAGGCTTAAATAAAGAAACAACTTCAGCAATGGAAACAATTTACAGCAAAATTATTGGTCTACAATGAGACATCATTTTATGTTTTCAGTCCCTATAGTTTCTTGTAACCTGTTCTGTTACTATCTTACTCACATTAGGTATCTTGTTATAAATATTTAAGAAGTCTCATGGGAAATTATAGATATGGATTCAAATAGGATTTTCTGTCTGATAACCACTGCTGAGTGACATCTTCCTGCGGGGGCCGTGGCTGTTTTACAGCAGTGTGAATGCATGTGGGGGCTGGGATCGGACGCAGTGTGGGCACAGACATAGTGTTAGGAGGTACTAGTTGACGCAGCCAGCCACGGAAGTAAACAGGATTGGTCAAGTGAAACTAAGTAACGAATTAGAGCAAGGATCATGGGGCCTGGACATTGGGAGCTGCCTGGCCATGTAACTGGCTGAGGCATGTGTGATTGGTGTAACTGCATGTGCGGGAGATAAGAAAGTGTATATAACACATGCTAGTTTGCTGGTGTAAGAGACCGTACTAAAGATCCGTGACTGTCTCACGATCATCGAACTGTACACCCCAAAAACCCGAGTGGAAGAAAAAGGGGGAGGGGACTCTTTTCTTGAAGTGGGGTCCGAGCCGAATCAAGGTGGAGTGATTTTCAGTTTCTGGGACAGCGAGCCCTTCCCCATGCATCACTGGCTTCTGTTTGAAGAACACCCCCTATTCTTTTCATGCCCCAAGAATCTGCATCGGGTCACCATGCCCACCTTATTGCACACCTGCTTTGGGGAGAAGAGAAGTCCGAGCCAATTCTACGTGGCCGACCCATGACTTGCAACCCCCCTCCTGGCCTGCAGCCACTCGCTTTGAAAAAGACTATAAAAAGTCACCCCGAGAAGACTACAGCGGAGATCTCTCCCAACGGACCCCTGACGACACCTCTGGAACTTCGGAAGATTCGTCATACCGTTGGTAGCTATATAACCTACTCTCTCTCTCTCTCTCTTTCTCTCTCTCTCTCTCTCTCTCTCTCACTCTCTTCTATCGCAAAATACCCAAATAAATTGTTCCTGATTATTTGAAGCATATATATTTGCCCTTTCGTTTTCTTTTGCACTCTGAGATTCCAAAAAGAACCTATCACGACCCCTGCTCAACTCAAGCGGATCGTGACAGCTGGTAAGAGCAGTTAATAAAGAAACCTGGACCTGCTTCCCTTGGAGTTCGCGGCATCTTCCTGACAGTCTGTAAGAAGAGGCAACTGTCTTCTAGAAATTACATTGAAAGGGAACAATAATGGGTAAAAGTAGTAGTAGTTCTTTAGTACAGTAGTACATTTAATTAATAAAAGTTCTGTAACAACAGGAGAGGAAAAATAAAAAGCCTTTCTTCAGTAATATTAGATATGAAGAAAGATAGAAAAGGAGAAATGGGGGACTACATTACCTGGAGCAATGACTTCTAAGCCACTATGGACAACACTGGGAATGCCAGAAGATAAAAAAATTAAAGTTAATGTTTTAATTCAGAATTTGAAAGGATTGAAAGGAACATAAATACACAGGTCAGATTTCTAAAAAGACAATTTAAAAAAAGATTTTAAAATATATATATCTAAGATTTTTAAAAATATAATTTGAATGTCAATGGTTGCACATGAGCTACTATTGTACATTCACAAAAACTTTGTAGACAGGAAATTTTGAGAATTGCTCAAGTCCATTTCTGTAAAAAAAAAAGGACAAAAAAATCCACCCAAGTATTTTCTGTATTTTATAAACCACTTCTCCAAAATTCATATTGCATTTAAAAAGTTCAAAATTTCTGGTTAAAAAAAATGGAAACACAGTAATGGTTTACTCAAATAGAAGAGATAACCCTCACCTATTATCTTAAACCTCAATAGAGCTCATATTCAGAAACTGACAAGACAAAAAAGTGTGATGAAAAGTTTGATGAAGTATGATACAATGCCTTACAATCAGTTTTGAGACATTACAATGTAAGCAGTAATGTTTACATTTCTCAATTGACTTTCACTATTCTGATAATAAATATTTCAAAGATCCTAGATTATTATAATATAGGACAATGAATTTCACATTCTTCCTCTTTTATTATATCAGTGACTATGAGACCAACACAACACTGGAAGAACTAATTTCCTTAACTTAAAGGATGCCTCTTCCTATACTGATATTAAAATAATCCAGTCTGGATGTCATTTTTTTGCACTGTACAAAGATCACAACTTTCTACTTAACTGGACTTTTTGAATTTGATGCATCACTTCACTCTCTTTTCTTTAGACTCAGCCACACAAACATCAGCTTGAGCTGTAGTTTTCTAAGCTATTGAGCAAGACAAGTACTGTTCTAAAAATATGCTGTTACTCAAAATTTGAGATATTCTATAGAGACCAATTTTTTATATGAGATTCAATTAATAGGAAATGCCCTTCCTGTGTTTTTTAGGTTGCAAGGCTAATGATTTTACCTTCTCAATGAGAAAAAAAAGGGGGGAGGGAGATAGATAAGTTTGCATTTTTAATTTCCTTTAATTAAAAACATCCCCAAGTATTTAAAGGAATTGCATCTAGAACCTGGTAACTTTGGCAAGTTGTACTTTAATCCACACCTAGAACTGATGGAAATGCTTGTGAAGGCGGTGAGTGCAAAGATAGACTCACTTACTTAAGTCATTTTTATATATAGAAATGAACAGCTCTAATTAGAAAGGTCTGGCCACACATATACAGCTATGACACATCTAATTCACTACAACTATATAAAAACAGTCTATATAAATTTAACACTCAATTTGAACAATAACTGTACAATATATACTTTGCAGTATAATACAAGAAAATAATTACGGATTTATGATTAGGACTTTCATATACTACAGCAAAATTACTGTCAGTACCGATTCTGAAAAAAAATGTACGCTTTACAATCAACTAAGTTTTCAAGTCAGCTTGTTAGGAAATTCAGTGCTTTATGTACAGCAAAAAACATGGAGCTAAAATACACATGCAAATTTCCTTTTAAACACTAGTTATACATTTGATTTTAAATGGAAAATTTCTGAATGGAAAAAAAAATTGAAAGAAGTCAGGTTAATCAAATATAAACCTTATAAATGCTTTAAAATTAATTTTCTTTCTAAGTTCAATGATGCCATCACTTTCAAAAGAATTTGCTTACTCTAAGGCCTTGTATCAAAAGCTTTATTTCATAATATACTCACACACAAGCAGATATTCACACCTATTTTCAAATATTTTTTTTTTCCGCACATAATATTAATAGAAAATCTTAAGTAGTACTGGTACAAACCAGAAAAATTACTTAACTGTGCTCTGGCCAGAACATGAGCTGGGAGGAAAGTCACAGGCAAACAGCAGCCTGCCCTCTACCCTCTTGTGACAAACCCCCCAAACATCTTGATAAGAACAGCACCTGTGTTGTCAGAGCAGTGCAAGGGGCAGATAACTAGAGGCAGGACTGGAAGAAGCCCTTTTCTTCTAAACTTTAGGTAGAATATAATTTGTGATTATAATTTTTAGAGACCTTCAGTACATTTCCTAAAGATAAAAGAGGAAAAAATTCAGCTATAGAAATAAACAAAAATCTCACCTTATTATGGTCATACTTGTATGGGATTTTGAGGGTATCCATGGCTCTGATCATGGCCTGCATTGCTGTAAATATATTTTGGTACACCAATTTCGTAAAGCCCCTTTTGTCTTCATCAGAGTAACCTGATCCATGAATGATTCTCATCTGTTTGATGAACGTGCTTTTGCCACTCTCTCCTGTGCCTGCAAGACAAATAAGAGTATACTTCAGCTAATGGACACAAACATGACTTTTCTGCACAAAGCGGACATCTTGTTTAGTGCAGGGCAGAATACTGTCAAGTGGTTACGGTGCTTGCAAGACTGTTATTGGTGTAACTGCATGTGCGGGAGATAAGAAAGTGTATATAACACATGCTAGTTTGCTGGTGTAAGAGACCGTACTAAAGATCCGTGACTGTCTCACGATCATCGAACTGTACACCCCAAAAACCCGAGTGGAAGAAAAAGGGGGAGGGGACCTTTTCTTGAAGTTGGGGTCCGAGCCGAATCAAGGTGGAGTGATTTTCAGTTTCTGGACAGCGAGCCTTCCCCATGCATCACTGGCTTCTGTTTGAAGAACACCCCCTATTCTTTTCATGCCCCAAGAATCTGCATCGGGTCACCATGCCCACCCTTATTGCACACCTGCTTTGGGGAGAAGAGAAGTCCGAGCCAATTCTACGTGGCCGACCCATGACTTGCAACCCCCTCTGGCCTGCAGCCACTCGCTTTGAAAAAGACTATAAAAAGTCACCCCGAGAAGACTACAGCGGAGATCTCTCCCAACGGACCCCTGACGACACCTCTGGAACTTCGGAAGATTCGTCATACCGTTGGTAGCTATATAACCTACTCTCTCTCTCTCTCTCACTCTTTCTCTCTCTCTCTCACTCTCTCTCTCACTCTTCTTCTATCGCAAATAACCCAAATAAATTGTTCCTGATTATTTGAAGCATATATATTTGCCCTTTCGTTTTCTTTGCACTCTGAGATTCCAAAAAGAACCTATCACGACCCCTGCTCAACTCAAGCGGATCGTGACAGCTGGTAAGAGCAGTTATAATAAAGAAACCTGGACCTGCTTCCCTTGGAGTTCGCGGCATCTTCTGACAGTCTGTAAGAAGAGGCAACTGTCTTCTAGAAATTACATTGAAAGGGAACAATAATGGGTAAAAGTAGTAGTAGTTCTTTAGTACAGTAGTACATTTAATTAATAAAAGTTCTGTAACAACAGGAGAGGAAAAATAAAAAGCCTTTCTTCAGTAATATTAGATATGAAGAAAGATAGAAAAGGAGAAATGGGGGATACAAGAGAAAGAATACTTATAAAAAAGAAACAACAATGACCAAAAAAAAAGCTAGAAACATCTTGTATAATTATTGTCTTTAACATCTGCAGGAGCCATCACAAAATCTACAAGAATCTGTAAGCAAGCATTTTAACCACCCATTCTTTCTACTAAGAGTAAAATGTTGGAATTTGAAAAGATAAAACAGTACATCACATCCACACATAGCTTTTATTTGACTTTCATTTCCCATTAGCAAAGGAGTTAATTCACTTAAAATATTATTCCAAAAAAAGATAAAGTGCTTTCTCTAAATAAAATATAAAAGGAGGAATGAAGAAATTTTAATGCACTGCAATATAAGTAGCTAACATTGAGTTTTCAAATTTAATGCCTACAGCTATTCTATATCTGGCATATAATTAAATAATCTAGTCCTATTAATTTCTCAAAATTAATGTTGCACATGCCATGAACTCACTGTGATTGATTATTAATTTTGTGGGCCTTGCAGCTGTCTTTAAAATGCAAACAAAGATATTCTCAGTTCTTTGAGTGACTCTGCTAACCTATCTTACCTCTGATAGACAATCATTTTTCCTACACCTGGAAAAAATATCATCTAAAAGTCACTTCTGTTAGGATAAAATATCAAATAGTAAGAAGAATATAAGAGATGGAAACAAATAATTACAAAATCATTGGAGCAATACAGCAAATGCAAGAAATTTCAAGCTCTAACCAAAAAGTAAACAAAAAATGGGAAGTCAAGCATTTTTTTAAAATTTTGCTTTAAATGTAATGAAAATGAAAACAATAGAGAGTAGGACAATATGGTTACAGGTAAACAGATAAAAACTTTATAAAGTCAAATGTAAAAAAAAACTAGACAGAGGCCAGCTAGGCAAGAGAGGAATAAATGGCTGACAGAGGAAAACAGTTAAAAAGAAAAGCAGTTAGGGGAGACTGAGTTCTGTTTCAGATTGTGGAAGTTCATTCTTTATGAAGCACTGAAGAAAAAATGTTCATGTCTTTATTGAAGCCCCTAAAGCTCTTTGATGCAAATCCTCATGGGAGGAAATGTAAAGCTATTGGGGAGCCAGTTTTTACCTCATGTCAAACAAGGCTCATGAGCAAAACAAAGTAATCTATAATTTCTTTATCTGAATAGACGCTAATTATTACAAACACTTGAATATCTTAATACACTCTTTTCCATATTGCTGCTCTTAGGTAATCTATATTGGGAAAAAATGCATCAGGAGCTTCACAGTATTAGAAGCATTTAACTGACTGCAAAACTTTTATTTACTGGGTAATTTTTCTTTAGTTTTGTGTCTGCGGGAAGGACATCTGAGAGTACTAGGAGTACTAACTAACATGACTAGTATAAATCCCTTTTTCCTGCAACCTGCTTTTAAGCTCTCTGCTTCAGCTTTGAGACACTGAAGAATACTTTTTACAAAGATGGGACAGTTCAGTTTTTTATTATGTGTATTCCAGACCAATAAGCTATTCTTTAGAAGCATTTCATTTCAGCATCCCAAGAATATAATAATTATTTTTTAAGAAGGCCATAAATCCTGCAGTTCTGTATCATCTGAGAGTCAATGCATCTCACACAGCTTGCATGCTGACGCTTGGGATTCAATGCTTCATACTCTTTGAATATCAGGTAAGGTATATGAGGGAGGTCCTTTTCTCCAACCTATGTTGTTCACATAACTCTAATGTTTAGTCTTTATACCTACTTTAACCAGGGAGAAAAAAAATGTAATGTGAAATTACTACTTTGTTGTTCAACATGAAATTTCAATGAAGAGATCCAAAACTTTTAAGACTCCACTACTTGAGATGAGAATTTACATAATTTGACTCCATACCTGACCCTGATGTCTTACTTTTGTGTGTGTTACAGTAGATTCATTCGGGGGGTGGGGGGTGGAGCTATCAATAAAGTAAACTTGGCCTTGAAGACAATTTCAGTAAGATTTTGGACTTTAAACCATTTCATCACATGTCTTTATTTTAATTTTTAAACATTTCCTATAGGGAAATAGGGCTTAAATAAAGAAACAACTTCAGCAATGGAAACAATTTACAGCAAAATTATTGTCTACAATGAGACATCAATTTTATGTTTTCAGTCCCTATAGTTTCTTGTAACCTGTTCTGTTACTATCTTACTCACATTAGGTATCTTGTTATAAATATTTAGAAGTCTCATGGGAAATTATAGATATGGATTCAAATAGGATTTTCTGTCGATAACCACTGCTGAGTGACATCTTCCTGCGGGGCGTGGCTGTTTTACAGCAGTGTGAATGCATGTGGGGGGATCGGACGCGAGTGTGGGCACAGACATAGTGTTAGGAGGTACTAGTGATGCAGCCAGCCACGGAAGTAAACAGGATTGGTCAAGTGAAACTAAGTAACGAATTAGAGCAAGGATCATGGGCTGGACATTGGGAGCTGCCTGGCCATGTGATATGGCTGAGGCTATGTGTGATTGGTGTAACTGCATGTGCGGAGATAAGAAAGTGTATATAACACATGCTAGTTTGCTGGTGTAAGAGACCGTACTAAGATCCGTGACTGTCTCACGATCATACCGCGTTCAACATCCTGGACCATTCTGCCCGTAGTCACAAAGGGGCGTTGGCCACTTCTACTGCAATGGGGCTGCCCCCAGGCCCCCAAAGAGCTCGGCCAAAGAATGCATTGCCCAGGCCTGCGCTGACGGCTGAGCCGTAATATGAAAGCCCCTCAGAAAAGGAGGCTCTTTTTACTTGAAGAGGTAGGGGATCCGAGCCCCGATCGTCGTGAAGGTGTTTCCATCCTTCTATAGCCAGCCCTCAGCATCATGGCTCTGGTTGAGACACCCCATCTCTTGTTCAATGCCAAGGAAACTGATCAGGGGTTCATAGTGCCCCTTATTGCACACCTGCTTTGGGGAGAGAGAAGTCCAGCCAATTCCACGTGGCCACCTGACTTGCAACCCCCTCTGGCCTGCAGCCACTGCTTTGAAAAAGACTATAAAGAGTCCCACCCCGAGAACTACAAAGGGATGCTCGTCAACGCCCATGCGATCACCGGTACTGGAACTCGGAAGTCGTATAGTTGTAGCTAAACTCTCGCTCCACTCTTATCCTCATCTCTTTCTAACCTTCTTTGCAAATAACAAAAATGTTCCCGATATGACATATTTTCTTCGTTCTTGCACTCTGATCCAAAAGAACTATCGACCCCCTGCAACTCAGATTTACTGTAGGCAGTCTATAATGAATAAAGAGAACCTGGACCTGCTTCCCTTGGAGTTCGCGGCATCTTCCTGACAGTCTGTAAGAAGAGGCAACTGTCTTCTAGAAATTACATTGAAAGGGAACAATAATGGGTAAAAGTAGTAGTAGTTCTTTAGTACAGTAGTACATTAAATTAATAAAAGTTCTGTAACAACAGGAGAGGGAAAAATAAAAAGCCTTTCTTCAGTAATATAGATATGAAGAAAGATAGAAAAGGAGAAATGGGGGACTACATTACCTGGAGCAATGATTCTAAGCCACTATGGACAACACTGGGAATGCAGAAGATAAAAAAATTAAAGTTAATGTTTTAATTCAGAATTTGAAAGGATTGAAAGGAACATAAATACACAGGTCAGATTTCTAAAAAGACAATTTAAAAAAAGATTTTAAAATATATATATCTAAGATTTTAAAACATAAGTTGATGTCAATGGTTGCCACATAAGCTACTATTTGTACATTCACAAAAACTTTGTAGACAGGAAATTTTGAGAATTGCTCAAGTCCATTTCTGTAAAAAAGAAAAGGACAAAAAAATCCACCCAAGTATTTTCTGTATTTTATAAACACTTCTCCAAAATTCATATTGCATTTAAACCGTGCACTGTTAATTGCAAGCTAATCCTCAATCATGCTTGCTCCATGCAACCATTCCTAGCCAAAGAGAGAGATAACCCTCACCATATCTCCTGACTCTTCAAACTCTCGCGCAATGATAGCTTTCATGCGTCTGAGCAGGTACTGGACAAGAGCAAATAAGCTGTTGATCAGCAACCCCAGCAGTGAGAAGAGCAATGGCTGTTTTGAGCCATCACACGAGAGGTAAGTTTCTCTCTCAATTGCTGGGTCTGTAAAAATATTTCCAGAGAGATCTCTTAAAAATATAGGACACTTAACGTTCTTTTTAAGTAAGTGTCTTGAGACACAACTAACATCCATCAAGAACCATATTTTAGTCTACATCCTAACAAGATAAGACTTCTCACTAATATCAATATCTCTTACAATAGAGCCCAATCAACATCGGACAGAAACAAAATTTATGAAAAATTATAGGATATACAAATAGTGAGACTCCTTCAAGACTCAATGTTTATTATTCTAGATAAGGAAATGCAAGCGCTACTGTGTTACTTTAGGTTCAAGCTAGAGACATAAAAAATGGGTTTGACCGTTCAAGTGAGATAGATAAGAAGTGCAGTGTGTTTGTTACGATAAATTAAGATTTGCATCTATTTAGTTAAGTAATATTTTACCTTCTCAATGGAAAAGGAGGAATAGATAAGTTCATTTTAATTTCCTTAATTAAAAACACCCAAGTATTTAAAGGAATTGCATCTAGAACCTGGTAACTTTGGCAAGTTGTACTTTAATCCACACCTAGAACTGATGGAAATGCTTGTGAAGGCGGTGAGTGCAAAGATAGACTCACTTACTTTAAGTCATTTTTATATATAGAAATGAACAGCTCTAATTAGAAAGGTCTGGCCACACATATACAGCTATGACACATCTAATTCACTACACTATATAAAAACAGTCTATATAAATTTAACACTCAATTTGAACAATAACTGTACAATATATACTTTGCAGTATAATACAAGAAAATAATTTACGGATTATGATTAGGATTTCATATACTACAGCAAAATTACTCGTCAGTACGATTCGAAAAAAAATGTACGCTTTACAATCAACTAAGTTTTCAAGTCAGCTTGTTAGGAAATTCAGTGCTTTATGTACAGCAAAAACATGGAGCTAAAATACACATGCAAATTTCCTTTTAAACACTAGTTATACATTTGATTTTAAATGGAAAATTTCTGAATGGAAAAAAAAATTGAAAGAAGTCAGGTTAATCAAATATAAACTTATAAAATGCTTTAAAATTAATTTTCTTTCTAAGTTTCAAATGATGCCATCACTTTCAAAAGAATTTGCTTACTCTAAGGCCTTGTATCAAAAGCTTTATTTCATAATATACTCACACACAAGCAGATATTCACACCTATTTTTCAAAATATTTTTTTTTTCCGCACATAATATTAATAGAAAATCTTAAGTAGTACTGGTACAAACCAGAAAAATTACTTAACTGTGCTCTGGCAAGAACATGAGCTGGGAGGAAAGTCACAGGCAAACAGCAGCCTGCCCTCTACCTCTTGTGACAAACCCCCAACATCTTGATAAGAACAGCACCTGTGTTGTCAGAGCAGTGCAAGGGGCAGATAACTAGAGGCAGACTGGAAGAAGCCCTTTTCTTCTAAACTTTAGGTAGAATATAATTTGTGATTTATAATTTTATAGAGACCTCAGTACATTTCTTAAAGATAAAAGAGGAAAAAATTCAGCTAATAAAAAAAAATCTCACCTTATTATGGTCATACTTGTATGGGATTTTGAGGGTATCCATGGCTCTGATCATGGCCTGCATTGCTGTAAATATATTTTGGTACACCAATTTCGTAAAGCCCCTTTTGTCTTCATCAGAGTAACCTGATCCATGAATGATTCTCATCTGTTTGATGAACGTGCTTTTGCCACTCTCTCCTGTGCCTGCAAGACAAATAAGAGTATACTTCAGCTAATGGACACAAACATGACTTTTCTGCACAAAGCGGACATCTTGTTTAGTGCAGGGCAGAATACTGTCAAGTGGTTACGGTGCTTGCAAGGTGCTTGCTACAAGTATCAGTTCAATATCAAGACAGCAGTAACACAGTAACAACTGAAGCAACATTGAATTGAAACTTTTATTTCGAAGACAAAATAAAGGCAGAAAAAATATAGCAATGAGTTAATAACTAAAACAAAATATCCTCTCAAAAAAAATCTATAATACACCCTTGTGTATTTAAAATTATAAGCATAAATTTCCATTCCCAAAGATATAGTTTTCAACTACAGGGAATTACTATGAACGTTCTATCACAAAAAATCATAGATTAAGAACAAAAATTAGCTTGCGTGACCAACTTTCAGAACATTATGGTAAGCAGCAATATACAACCAATACATAAATTTGTTAGAAAGCCAAATCATATAACAATTACAGTTGGGCAAACCTCAACCTCAGAAATATATAAAATCTGCTTTAAGTAAAATTTGGCTCCATATTGTTAATGGAGAGTCATTACTTCCTTTAAATTTATTTGTGTCTGTACTTTACACAAAGCACAAATAACTAATAAATTAATATTCTGCATGTTTAACAATTTAAATTTAAGATTTTCTTGTTGGAAATTTGCAAAAAATACATCACACAGCATTTTTTCCTTTGGCAAAATTCAGTCTCTCTGTGATTAGCAGAGCTTATCTAAGCAAACAAATCATAATGTCATATGATAAGGGAGGAAGACTGAAATTTAAAACAGTTGCACAGCTATATGAATGCTTTGTGTTCACCTAGCTATTTAGCTCCCTAAGAAATGCAATGCATTTAAATGCATGCAATACTTCTTAGCCTTTCAGTCTAGATTTTATTTCAGTCATTTTTATAACGCTTCATTTATGATCTAATATTTGGCTCCCAGGACAAAGAAAGCCTTGTGCTTTACATGATGTTTTAGGTGTCTCAGAGTAGTTTATTTCACAAGCAATGCAATGGAAGGTTAAAGCATGATTCTATGCTTGCAACTCTTAAGTACTTCAGGTAGTACACCACAAAATCTAACCTCGAAGTCTCTACAAGATTTTGTCTTTACTGTGTGTGACTATTCATTCAACTCTTGCTTAAATTTTTGGCTATCACAGCTCATGCTAAGGCCTGCTGTATGCTAGGACCAGTGCCATTAGGTCAAAGCCAAAGCACTGCATAGGCAGGACAGGTGGCCAAAAAGAGCTAAAGGGCCATTATACAACCATTATCACGTGCAAATTGTTGTCTCCAGGAGCCATCTTCTTTTGTTTGACAGTCTCATCAGAATCTGCTAAATTATGGAAATGGTATAGACCCAATCTCCAAGCTGGAGAGTATAGAACATCAGCTTACCCAAAAAGCTTTTGAAGTAGATCCAACAGCAGTTGGACTGCTGAGGCTTTCATGCTTCCTGGTGAGATACAGGAGACGCCTGCACCATGATGAAAGAGGAAGGATGACCACTCACTGTTGGGTAGGTAACTAATTCTTTTATTTTGCTCATAGGTGCATGATTTTTGGAGTTACGGGTTATAAGTTATGATACCTTATGACTTCAATGGTGAATAAGTGAATTCACATGATAGAGTAGTCTGGGCAAAAGGGGATTGAGCCCCGTTGTTGTATTTCTTAGTGAAACCATGATAAGAAGTTTAAATCACAGAGTATGTTGTCCTGAAAATTTGAGATCCAAAGACACTGTGACACTGTGGAGTTTGTTTTGAAACCTTCAGCCCCATCTCTCACATGTATAAACCAAACTTTTAACACAAGTCTTCTTTGCACACACATTCCCTCAAAATCAAGCACAATGTTATATACAGACCTATTTTGATTTTTTGGGGGAAACACAAATGGTTATTTCTGCAATGAAAGTTCTCTAGAGTTGAAAGGTTACACCAAACCTCCTTCCACAGTCAGCCTTTACTATGATCCCCAGACTGTGCTGTGACCAAGAGCAAAGCACCAAATACACAGACCATCTCTACAGGACATTAACTGGCCTGTGGAGGCCGAAAGCCGGCATTGCTACCTTACAAGTCCTGAATCTGAAATTGGATCAATAACAGTGTACCCCTGACACCTGGGAAACAGAAGGGAGTTTAACAGCCTGCATGGAGGAGGATGCTACCATAAAAACAACGCAAGCTTGGCTGCCTCTGGGAAAGGGAGAATTGAATGTTGAACTGATAAACAGATGCCCAAAAGACTGAAGCAATAACCCACCAATCATATGCTGATGAGTAGAAAAGCAGCTGCCTTAGCCAATGGATATTTGCCACGAATGTATACACTTGTTGCTAAATAGATAAAAGGGGCTCAGCCCCGTAATAAAGTTAGTTGTTGTAGTTGTTGTCGTAGTCATATTTGTCTGCGTCTGTTATTTCGTGTCGCAATAGCGACACTGGCCACCAGGATGTAATCTGTCAGACAGAGAATGATGCCTATATAACTTGGGTCAAAGTTACAAGATGCTTATACCTATATAACAGACAAGTATAGCTAATTGGGAAACAGCAAGATGTACTAATGAGAAATAGGAAAATGTAAAGCCAATTAGGCACAAGATGAAGAATTTAGACTGGTTCGATCCAGAAAGCTCAAGGAACACCATAATTGCATATGCTCTGAAGCATGAGATAACATTTTGTAAATTAGTTCTGGACCCGTATATGATGATGTTATGCTGACATAGCAATATTAAACAGTACTCGACAAAGGTGGGTGAGTTAGGTGGAGAGATCCCACTCACCTCCAGCGCTGCAATAAACAAATACCTGCTCTATAGACACCGGTCTATGGGGTTTTATTTCTAGCCTATCTTTTCGGGCATCAGTTTTGTCAACTGAGTGAGGCAGGACCTCTCTGCCTTGCTGCAAGATCTGTTGGAGTTGTGGACTCTTTTGATGCACCCCAAGAATTTCCTGGAGGGACTCCGTGCTTCACCAGCTCTCTGCAGGGGTAGACAAGGACCGACTGACTGCACAAAATTTAAGGTATTTGTAATTTGATTTGTAAGATTCTTGGTTTGTTAGTTAAGGAAATTCCCATAAGATGTATGTGATAACATATGCTGGGTTCTGTATCACAGATGAAATTCTTGAAGTTGATACAAAGGGGTTAGAGTCCCCAAAAGAAGGGGCTAAAGTCCCTAAAAGAAGTCTGATGACTTTTATTATTGGCCTTGGCTTTGGAATTTTGAGTTTGATTGTTGTATGTGTTGTTTTGTACATTTTGTATAAAATCAGTGTTTCTTGTCTGTGTGTGCTAACAGCTGTTACTGGCCAAAAGTGTGTGTTTGCCAAAAGTTTTCACTGTCTGTGTCTGTGCCTTTAAAACTCCTACTGTCTATGTGTGTCTGCTAAAAGCTTTTACTGTCTGCTTTGATAACAGTTTTAATTCATGTCCTACCTCAATTCCTTGTTCGGTGTGCAGAATACCATGCCAGTTCAGTATACCCTAGTTGTGTGATCCTTGAGTGCATATTGAATATCTTAATTGTAAAGGAAAATATTGGAGTCAGTTACACCTCCGATATCCACTGTGTGCAAGGTGTTGTTTGCGGGGGGTTGAAAGCTGACAGAAGTAAGATTTGTATTCTTACTATAAAGTGCAATCACCACCATTTAAAGTTACATTAAAATGGGTAGTTCTAGTAGTAAAGAAATGGTTAAAAAGAGCCATTTAGAGTGTACTCTAGCCCATTGGAAGTGAAAAATAAAGAAATGTAGTTTTGCATGTAGTATAGGGCAAAGGTGTTTGAAGTTGGTAGATAAGCGTGAGGAATACAGTGTTCAGGATTTACAGCCAAATTATGCAAGGCCAGCTGCACACTCTCCTCCAACCGCTCCTCCCCCATCAAGCCTTAGCAGTAGTGAAAATGAGATGGATGATCGTGGTGAGGGAATGAGTTCAAAAGAGGTTTTGCCTCTAATAGCCCCTCTAAGGGAAGTGATAGGTCCTGGGAGAGAGGCCAGGCGAGTGAAAGTTCCCTTTTCTACTACTGATCTGAATAGCTGGAGAAAAAAAGTTAAAAATTACAGAGAGGACCCCAGTAAATTTGCTAAACGGTTTGAGATAGTTGTAAAGAACCAGGACCCTGACTGGGGTAATATTGACAGAAATAGAAAAGAATTGGTAATAAGCAAGAAAGGGGCAGAGGTAAAAAGTAAAAATAGCAGAAGAGGCTCAAATCCATCACAACCCAGATTGGGACCAAATCAGTGTGCATTTTTGTCATGGTTTGGAATGCTGGTCAAAAACCAGGCACCCACAACACCTGCTCATTTGCTCTCCCGCACCACCACACTGGGTAGAGAAGAGCCAAGAAAAAAAAATTAACAAAAGGGTTCATGAGTTGAGATAAGGAACGGGGAGGAAACACTTGATGAACAAAACAGGCACTACTTAAATTATGAAGTGAATTTATTACTAACCAAGTCAGAGGAGGAGAATGAGAAATAAAATACAACCCTCAAAGACACCGATCTTCTCTCCACTCTCTGCCCCCTTCCCACCGACAGTAAAAAGCAGCGGGGGGGGAACAGGGTGTGGGGTTGGTCAGTTCATCACTGGATCGATCTGCGGCTACTGAGGGAGAGGAGTCCTTCCCTTGCGTTGCCGTGGGGTCCCTCCCATGGGAGACAGTTCTCTGTGAACCTTTCCGGCGTGGTTCACTCTCAAGAGCAGCAGTCCACACACATCTGCTGCATTGTGAGTCCCTCCACGGGCAGACAGTCGTCCCAAAACTGCTGCGCCTTTGGGTCCCTCGTCCACTGGGTAAGTCAGAAGCCAGGCTGTTCCATCTCGGGAGCAAGGCCTCTCTCTCCTGGGTCTCCTGTGGACACAGCCCCCTTCTTGGCATCCGCCCCTCCGGCGTGGGGACCTCCCTCCTCACGGACTGCGGGTGGATCTCTGCACCCTCTGTGGACCCCATGGCTGCAGGGGACAGCCTGCTCCACATGGTCATCACCACGGCCTGCAAAGAAATCCCAGCTCTGGCGCCTGGCAGCTACTCCCCTCTCCACTGACCTTGGTGTCTGCATTCCCTCACATATTTCTCGCCTCCTCCACTGGCAAAACTACTGTGTGCTCCCTTGTTTTGATTTCTTCTTAAATATGTTTCACAGAGGCTAACCACATCTCAACTTGGCCCAGGTTTGGTCAGTGGCTTGTCCATCATCCTCAGAGCCAACAGAATTGGCTCTCTGGACAGGTGGAAGCCTCAAGAAGCTTCTCACAGGAGCCATCTTTTTGGCCCCCCCACTTCTAAAAACTGGGCCAAGCAAAACCAACACAATATTGTAAAAGAGAACACTGGAAGTGTCAGTACCCTAACCTAATAAATCAAGAGCAAGAGACTGTCATCGCAACTGTAAATAATGAGTAACAAGGACCGGCAGATCTTACCCTAGCGGACCCGCTGGTTAAAATGCAGCTAGGGAATGATAAAGAAAATTAAATTTTCCATAAATACTGGAGCCATATTTTCAGTTTTGAATCAAGCTTTGGTGCCTAAAAATGAAAAATACATTAAAGTCAAGGGAGCCACGGGCCAACCAGAAAATGCATTCTTTTTAAAAACACTTGAATACAAAATAGGGAAAAGAGTGGGAAATACATTGATTCCTCTATTTGCCAAATTCACCTAAATCTTTGTTAGGAAGAAATTTACTCGAAAATTTGGAAGCAATAATTGAATTTTAAAAAGGAAAAATAAAATTTAAAATGCCAGAAGACATTAATTTTAGCATTAGAATTAACAATTGAGGCAGAGACAGGAAATAATGACACCTCTTTGGAACAAATATCGAATCAGATGTACCCAGGAGTATGGGATACTGATGCTCCAGGAAGATCAAAATTAGCTTATCCTATTAAAGTTGAATTACAAACAGGAGCCAGACTAGTAGCTAAGAGACAATATTCCCTAAGATTGAAGGACAAAAAAGGAGTAGAGTCCATAATTAATAAGTTTCTAGCATCAGGATTATTGAAAGAATGTGAGTCAGAGTTTAATATCCCCATATTGCCAGTAAAAAAAACTCTACTGGAACCTACAGACTAGCACAAGATCTGTGAGCAGTTAATGGAATTACTAAAAGTATGCATCCAGTAGTCACTAATCCTTACACACTGTTAACAAAATTACAAGAGGATTTATTCTGTTTTTTAGTCATAGATCTCAAAGACGCCTTCTTCTGCTTACCTCTCGCAGAAGAGAGTCAGATGATTTTTGCATTTGAATAGAAAAATCCTAGTACAAGAAGAAAAAGCCAGGTTACCTAAACAGTGTTACCTCAAGAGGTCAAAAACAGTCCCACGCTTTTTAGAAATCAATTAGCTAAAAAATTAGAGCAATGACAATCTCCACCTGGGGAGGGTGCACTTCTACAATATGTAGATGACTTGTTAGTTGCTATAAAAACTTCTAAAGAATGCCTTGAGTAGACAGTGAGCCTATTGAATTTTCTGGGACTAAATGGTTATTGAGTATCTCAACAGAAAGCTCATCTGGTGCAACAACAGGTGACCTACCTCGGGTGTGAGATCTCTTCAGGACAACAATCCCTGGGAACCGCACGGAAGGAAACAATTTGCCAGACACCTAAGCCACAAACTGTAAGAGAACTTTGTGCTTTCCTTGGAATGACAGACTCCCAAAGCTGACAAGGCCTTCAGAGAACTGAAGCTGAACTTATGAGAGCTCCAGCCCTCAGACTTCCTGACGAAAGTCTGAAGCTGAACCAGTGGTACATGATTGCCTGGAAACCATTGAGGCTGTGTACTCCAGCTACCCAGATCTGAAAGAAGAACCACTCCCAGATGCCAAAAACTGGTTCACTGATGGTAGCAGTTTTATGAAACAAGGAACACGGATGGCTGAGTATGCTGTGACCACTGTCTCTGAGGTAATAGAGTCAAATCCATTACCTGCAGGAACTTCAGCTCAAAAGGCAGAGTTGATAGCTCTAACCCGAGCGTTAGAACTGGCTGAAGGAAAAATCATCAATATTTGGACAGACCAAATAGGCTTATGGGATTGTCCATGCTCATGGCACAATTTGGAGAGAAAGAGGACTCTTAACAGCTCAGAAGAAAGTCGTCAAATATGCAACCAACGTCCTCAGACTCCTTGAAGCAGTAAAACTCCCATCACAGGTGTCAATTATCCATTGCCGACGACACTCTAGAGGTAGCACCCTCCCTGAGGAAGGTAACAAAGTGGCAAATTATGAAACTAGGGTGGCTGCTGAAAGAAATGAGGAAGTGGTGACTGCTTTGATACCCACTGAAGTAGATACTGGGCAACCAGTAAATTATCAGCCATCAGATTACAAATGGATACAAAATAATAAAAGGAAACTTCTAGAGAATGAATGGGGACAGTTAGAAACAGGCCAATTAGTAATACCTGAAAAAGCTTTAAAACAATATGTGAAATCTGAACATGATAAAACTCATTGGGGAGTAGACCCCCTCTACCAACATCTCAAAGTACGAGTTGCAGGCCCACATTTGTTAGAAGTCATTAAGGAGGTAACATCACAATGTGACATTTGTTTAAAGAACAATCCAAATACAACAGTTAGTCTAAACCAAAAAATGATTGACAGAGGAACTTTTCCAGGGGCTGTATGGCAAGTAGATTTTTCTGAACTCCCAAGAAAGGGAGGTTTCAGATACCTATTGGTGCTAACTGACACTTTTTCGGGGTGGTCACAGGCATTCCCTTGTAGGACAAACAAAGCTCAAGAAGTAGTAAAGGCATTGCTAAATGAAATCACCCCTAGTTTTGGAGTACCCAAGGACGTTTCCTCTGATAGGAGAACACATTTTTGTGCACGAATTGTGCAAGCAATCAGCAAAGTGTTAGGAATTCAGTAGCAACTTCACACCCTCTACAGACCACAAGCTAGTGGTCAAGTAGAGAAAATGAACCATATGATTATCAGCAAATAGCAAATATTTGCCAGGAAACCAATTTATATTGGTACCAAGCTCTACCTATTGCCCTTGTGTGACTCAGGGTGAAACCTAGATCAAAAGCAAAGGTTAGCCCATTTGAAATTCTTTATGGTAGACCTTATGGATTGAATGCTATTCATAATGAAAATTTGGCTCAAGGAAGCAATCAATATATTTGTGAATATTTAAAAGCAATAAACAAACAATTGCATCAGAAATTTAATACTGTGTTTGAAAATCAACCTAAGCAACCAGATCATAAATTGCATACAATTGATCCTGATGACTGGGTATATGTTAAGAATTTTTCAGGTGATTCTCTACAGGAAAAGTGGTGTTGCGGTTTGGAATGCTGGCCAAAAGCCAGGCACCCACAACACCTGCTCATTCGCTCTCCCCCACCACCACACCGGGTAGAGAAGAGCGAAGGGGGAAAAAAAACTAACAAAAAGGTTCATGAGTTGAGATAAGGAATAAGGAGGAAAACACTTGATGGACAAAACAGGCACAACTTAAATAATCAAGTGAATTTATTGCTAACCAAGTCAGAGGAGGAGAATGAGAAATAAAATACAACCCTCAAAGACACCGATCTTCTCCCCACTCCCTCCCGCCGTTCCCACTACAACAAACAGCAGGAACGAAACAGGGTGTGGGGCTGGTCAGTTTCAACTCACGGACTCCTCTGCTAGAGCTGAGTGGAGAAGATTCCTTCCTTCACTTGCAATGCCGTGGGGTCCCCTCCCACGCGGAAGACATTCTCCATGAACCTCTTCCGGCGTGGCTCCACCTCACGGAAGCAGCAGGCCTCACGACGACTTAGGGCTTGCCTTCGCGTGAGTCCCCACGGCAACACTGTCGTGCCCAAATGCTGCATCCGTGCTCTCCTTAGTCCACGCGGGTATAAGTCAGAAGACCAGGCCTGATCCATCTCGAGCAAGGCCCTCTCTCTCATGGTGTCTCTGCTGACACATGCCCCGCTTCCCGTGTTCGCCCTGCTTACGGCGCTTGGGGAAACCTCCCTCCTCACGGGCCTTGACGGTGGATCTTGCACCCTCTAGGTGTGACTTCATGGGCTGCAGGGGACAACCTGCAACCATGTCGCGACCACGGCCGTGCAATACTTCTGTTTGCAAGACGCCAGAGCCTCCAATCCGCCTGACTGTCTGTGTGCGCCTGGAGCTTGCCCTCAGTTTCTCAACCGCCTCCTGCATCGGACCAGGTTCCTTAATCATGCCTTTGCCATTCTCTCAGCTCTCCATGGAAAACTTCTTGTTCCTTTGTTGTTCCTTTCCTAAATATGTTTTCACCAGAGGCGCTAACCCAAACATACTCTTCAACTGTGGCCCAGGTTTTGGTTCAGTGGCATGTTCATCATTTACCCTCAGAGACCAACAGCAAACTTGGTGCTGTTACTGGGACCAATGGTGGATAAAGCACCTCCAGAAACCTTCTTCAACAGGCGCCATCTGTTGTGTGAGCGCCCCACCTCTCGAGATACTGGCACAGTAAACCATAACAAAGTGGGCTTAGTCGTATAACTCACTAGCGGCTATGCAAGATAGAGCAGAGACTTCTAATGGACCTATCCTGAGAGATATCAACGATGCACTTTGCCTAAGAGTCGACTTGCATCCTGAGTTTATAAAACTGGCATAGAGTTCGGTAAGCATCATTGACTAGACAACAGCTGTTGATACTGAAGGACTGAAACTGAAACTCAGCCGTAAACTATAAATACATTGTTATGCTTTGTTTCTTTGTGGCAAGTTACTATAATCTTCAATGCTAATAATTATGTAGCTTTGCTTGAATCAATAGCTAACCACACTGGAATGAGGGATTATTGGTTGTGTGGAGAGATACGACAGTTACTGTTGTTGGGGGTACCCTCTAGTAATTGGACTGAGTTAAGCCCATATTCCCTGTATGAACATAGACACCAATGTGGGAAGCCAGGTTTCCCTATGGGAATGCCTCCTTTTCAGTTAACGCTTGTCAATCAATCTGTAACTTACATAGAATCAATGTTTGCAGGACCCAATTTTGGTTATTTTAACAACACTAGTAATTGGACCAAAATTGTTCCCCTGCCATGGGTCTGGTCCAACATAACTTTACTTGTCCCCTCACAACAATGGCATAACTATTTGTATGCCAGACATACCAGTGACCCCTTAATACAGATTACAGTAAGTTGTGATTTGCCATTTGGTTATTGGTGGTTGCGCAGAAATGGAATGGCCCATAAGCAATTTCCTGGAAATTGGACAGGACAATGTACTGATGCCTTAAGAATTTTTAGCTTCTATTCTTCATGGATCTGTAGTTTGGGGTTGTCATTCTGGCCTTCATAAAGTGCTAAAAACTCTGTTCCCAGCTGTTTAGACAAAACATGTCTACAGTTGGAAAATCCAAGGACACTTCGCTGCCTCAGAGCCCCAAAATATGTGAACAACAGTGAATTGAGGGAGCAATTGGGGTGGTTGACATCATTCACTGAAGTGTATTGGAGAAGCTGGGCCCCGATATGTTTAAAAGACAGAACTTATAAAATATGAAGATCTTGTGGCTCAGCGTTGTTGTGAGTTTAAAATTCCTCTCCTTTTGTTCCCTTTCTTTGGGATTGTTTTTCTTCGCCCATTTGTTGCTGAGTTACATAATGGCCGATCATCCTTTTAATTGCTGGTGTTTAAAAATCAATAATACCTATGGCCACACCCGAATAATCCGAGACAGCTTTTTGTGTGGTGGGGGGGGATTGGGAGTTTTGTTTTTTTGTTTTTTTTTCCCTTCGCGCTTTTCGCAGAGAGGGGGGTCCTGCTGGCGGCACCGTGGTTTGCTCTGCTGTGCCTTCCTTGGGATTCCGGCTTCAGGGGGGTGAGCTCTGCTCCGTCCTGTCTCGCAGCCGCAGGATTCCTGCTCGTCTCTTCTGAAGTCCTGAGTTTCTTGGTGCAGAAAGAGCACCAGTCATTTTTCCGCTGTAAGTTTTGCAGAAAAACTTTTCTCCCGTCCACCTCTACCATGTTTGTGTTCATATCATCGCAGCCACCAGGAGGATCTGAGCTGGCCGAGACCTGCGCCACACGTCCCCTGCAGTCTCCGAAGAGTCGTCGCGCCTTCCCTGCTCAGCCGAGAGCCAGCAGTGTCCCCACCAACCAAACTATAACTTCGCAAGAGAGAGACTGTTTCTATAAAGCTGTCACTAGGTTTAGACTGAACTGTGTTTTTGCTTTGTTATGTACTTGTTTCACTTGTAATATATATATATATTAATTATAAAAAACTGTTATTCCCTTTTACCCATATTCCTGCCTGAAAGCCCGTGATTTTTTTTTTCAAAGCTATAATAATTCAGAGAGAAAGAAAGTCATAGCCACCACTCAAAAGAAGGTCCCTACCTTCATTAGCAAATACCTGTCTTTCAAACTGAGAAAGAATTTGGCGCCCAACGTCGGGCTCGAAGGCACAGAGAGGAAAAAGGGGTGCAAAAAGAATAACAGTTTTTGAGTGAGCTATCTTTGTGTTTGACGTGTAGGAACTTTACTAAGCATCATCATGTAGTCTAGCATACCTTGGTTTAGGTAGCACATACTCGTGACCGTATTTTTCCCATTTGCAGCTCCTTTCCTGAACATGGGTCCTTTGACTAAGGCCACAGTGGCCATTATTCAATTCATGCAATGGGTGAATAAAGTAAAGAATTCGTGGATTTTTAACTTTCTCTGAACAGCAAGCACATAGATACAGGGCTATCACACGCTAAGTGCATGCTTCTGGAGCTGGGTTAATAATAGTACCTACTGTGAAGAAATAACACCAGAAGAATCATTCTCCCAACCCTTCACCCATTTATTTGGGGATACTCCATCAGCATTCGAAGAGTCCATTTTTCCCCTAGCTGGCAACTACATGATGCTAATATGCATATTCTGTTTAACATTAAAAGGAATAGTGAGACTGCCCTGGGCAACCACTTTAACATCTGCCCCAGAGACCAGGGATGCTGCCACAGAAACTAGGAATAGAGTCATGAAGACTAGAGATGCTACCACGGAGACCTGGGATGGTGCCACAAAGACTAGGGATGCTGCTACAGAAACTAGTGATGCTGCTCCAGAGGCTAGGGATGCTGCTCCAGAGGCTAGGGATGCTACACAGAGCCTGACCATCACCCAAGCCAGACCCTGTCCCACTGCCTGACCCTGCTGAACAACCTACATCAGAAACTAAATGCCCAAAGTGGGTGAAAGTACTGGTGGAGGAGATACGCCACCCAGAGTGGGTGAAAGTACTGGTGGAGGAGATGCGGGAGATGCACCAGGGGCTGAGGGAATACGTTTTCCCAGCTGGCGGCAAACCCTCTCCCTGCTCCAAAGAAAAAAGGGGTGATAGCACAGCAGTAGAACCCACAAACGTTACACCTGTCCAGGTTCTGGCTGAACCACAAAGCCAACCATAACCAGCTGCAGTAGCCCCTGTACAGAAGAAGAAGAAGTATAAAACCAAATCGGTACGCTCAGCTAATGATGATGGGGAACCCAGATCCTCACAACCAGCAGGGGAGACAGAGCCAGAAATAATCACTGAGTCCCTGTCATATGACACCCTCCGCAAGGTGCGAAATGACATCGAGAAAAAAGCGGGCGAAGCTTAGTCAACCTGGTTACTTCAAGTTTA
>VKON01001371.1:0-23953 GCA_009741485.1 Malurus cyaneus samueli
CGAGACATTGTCCGGGTTCCCATCCCAGGCTCCTGTTCCGAGTTCCCATTCCAGGTTCCCATCCTGGGTTCCCATCTTGGGTTCTCATCCCGAGTTCCCATCCCAGATTCCCATCTTGCGTTCTCATCCCAGGCTCCCCTTCTGTGCTCCCATTCCAGTTCCCATCTCGTTTTCTATCCCAGGTTTCTTTCGTTGTTCCATCCCAGGCTCCATCCTGATTCCATCGCAGTTCCCATTCTGTTTCCCATCCCAGCTCTGCTGCGTTCCCATCCCGGTTCCCATCCCAGATTTCGTTCTGTGTCCCATCTCGGGTTCCATCCCGGGTTCCTCAATCCCGAGTTCCCATTCCAGGTTCCCATCCCGAGTTCCCATCCCAGGCTCCCGTTCTGTGTTCCTATCCCAGGTTCCCATCTTGGGTTTCCATTCTGTGCTCCCATCGTGTGTTTCCCGTGTTCCCATCCATTCCCATCCCTGGTTCCCATCCCAGGCTCCTGTTCTGAGTTCCCATTCCAGGTTCCCATCTCGGTTATCATCCCGAGTTCCCAGCCCAGATTCCCATCTCGTGTTCACATCCCAGGTTCCCATTCTGTGTTCGTGTTCCCATCCCAGGTTCCCATCCCGGGTTCCCATTCTGTGTTCCCATCCTGGTCCATCCAGGCTTCCTGTTCTGTGTTCCCATTCCGGTTCCTCCCGGTTCCCACTCGCATGCTCATCCCAGGTTCCCGTTCTGTGTTCCTATTCCAGGTCCCATCCCAGGTTCCCATTCTGTGCTCCCATCCGGTGTTCCTATCCTAGGTTCCCATCCCGGGTTCCCATCCTGGGTTCTCATCCTGAGTTCCCATCCTGGGTTCCTATCCCAGGTTCCCATTCCAGGTTCCCATGCCAAGTTCTCCATCGCGATTTCCATTCTTGCCATTCTTCATCCAGGTCTGTTCGTGTTCCATCCCAGGTCCCAGGTTCCTGTTCTGTTTCCCATCCCGGTTCCCATTCTCGGTTGCCTCATCCCGGTTTCTTCTGTGTTCCCATCCCAGGTCCCATCTCGCGTTCTTCATCCCAGGTTCCTGGTATGTGTTCCTATCCCAGGTTTCCATCTCGGCTTCCCATCCCGGGTTCCCCACCCGAGCTCCCATTCCAGCTTCCGTTCTGTGTTCTACCAGGTTCCCATCACGGGTTCTAATCCCGGGTTCCCATCTCGCATTCTCATCCCAGGTTCCTGTCCTGTGTTCCCATCTTGGGCTCCCATTCTGTGTTCCATCCCAAGTTCCCATCCTGGGTTCCCATCCCAGGTTCCCGTGCATCCCACCTTCTGGAACATCACTCACATTGAGCCCTCGGAAGAAATCCTTGATGGACTCTTCCGTGACGTCGTAGGGCAGGTTTCCCAGGAATGCCGTGTACGGGGGGGATTTGGGAAGGCGCTTCTGTCGATGTTGGGCTCACGGGCGGCGCGCGGGGCCGTGGGAAGGATGGAGCGGTCAATCGGAGGTGCCCGGTAAACGTCGTCATCATTGCTATGCCACGTGGTGGAACTGCGAGAACGCGGACTGGGCACAGCCCTGCCAGAGCCAACCGGGGCCATGAGGAGCCAACCGGGCTAACGGGGGCCATGCAGAGCCGACTGGGGCTGTGAGGCCCAACAGGCCAACTGGGCGTGCAGAGCCAAGTGGGCTAGGGGGCCATTGCAGAGCCACTGGGCTGTGCAAGAGCCAAGTGGGGCTAACGGGGGCCATGCAGAGCCAACTGGGGCTGTGCAGAGCTAACTGGGTGCTAATGGGGCCATAGAGCAACCTGGGCCATGCAGAGCCAACCGGGGCCGTGAGACCAACTAGGGCAGTAGAGCCAACCGGTGGCTAATGGGGCCATGAGGGCAACTGGGGCTGTGCAGAGCCAACTGGGGTAACAGGGGCATGCAGAGCCGACTGGGGCGTGAGGAGCCAACAGGCAACTGGGCTGTGCAGAGCCAAGTGGGGCTAATGCGGGCCATGAGGAGTCAACCGATCCACGTGGAGCCAACCGGGCCATGTGGCTGACCGGGGCCATGAGAGACCAACACGGGCCACGTGGAGCCAACCGGGGCCATGAGGAGCCAACTGGGGCCATCAGAGGAGCCAACTGGGGCTAACGGGTGCCATGCAGAACCGAACGGGGCTGTGAGGAGCCAACTAGGGCCAACTGGGGCCATGAGGAGCCAACTGGGGCCGTGCAGAGCCAACCAGGGCTACGTGGAGCCGACTGGGGCCCTGAGGAGCCACCTAGGGCCATGCAGAGCCAGCAGGAGCCATGAGGAGCCAACCAAAGCCAACTGGCCATGCAGAGCCAACTGGGGCCATGTAGAGCATCCAGGCTAACGGGGCCAGCGGAGCGGACCGGGCCATGAGGAAAGCCAACCAGCGGCCAACCAGGCCACTGGAGCCAACCGAGCAATGAGACCGACCAGGCCATTGAGAAGCCACTAGGCCTCAGGGCCAATGCAGAGGCCAACAGGATAGCCATGAGGAGCCAACCAAAGCCAACCAGGGCCATGTGGAGCTGACCAGGGCCACGAGGAGCCAAATGGGGCTAACGGGGGCCATGAGGAGCCAACTGAAGCCAACTGGGGCCATGAGGAGCCAACCAGGGCCACGTGGAGCTGACTGGGGCCACAAGGAGCCAACTGGAGCCATCCAGGGCCGTCCAGAACCATCCAGCTCAACTGGAATCAATAAATCATCCCAAAAGCCACCCGGCTGCAGGCAACCAGAGGGAGCTGGAGCCCAGGAGAGCAATGGCAGCTGCTGGCAGTGTTGGTAACCCCATGGAAGAGGTGCCCTGAAGGCACCCAGAGGGGACAGGCAGCCCCATGGGAATCCAGGATTTGCAGGATTCATTCCCACATGGATTCCAGCCTGGCTCAGCGGGAAGCTCTGCTGAATCCACTCCCCAAACCCTGCATTACCCCATTCCTGCTCCCCCACTTTGCCGACACTGAATCTCCTCCCTAAGGAAAATTTGTATGGCTCTCCCAGTTTCATTATTCCCCAAAAAAGGAATAACCAGGGGATTTTTCCAGTTGTGGGTGCCACTGGCAGCTGGGAATGCCAATCCTGGAGCTGGGAACAACAAACAGGAAGGCAGGAATTATGTTCAGGAGTCTGGGAATGCCCTCCATGACCCGGAAATGCCCCTGGGTAAGGAAGTTATCCTGGAGAGGAATGCCAGTCTGAGCGATCTGGGAATTATCGCGAGCAGGAAAGCCAGTCCTGGGATCTGGATAGTTAGGATCCTGGAGCGGAGCCAGTCGGTTGAGCTGGAATGACAGTCCCAGAGCTCGGAATGGTGCCCAGGATTGGTGAAATTGCCAAAAGCAATTCCAATCCATTCTGGACATGCTGCCAGGGGGTGGAAGTTGCTGATTAGAGCTGGAATCGTGCCTTCAGAACACCACTCCGGTGGCCTAGGATACAAATTCCAGAGCTGAAGTGCTCTGGCCTACACGGATAGATCGTAGTTCAGAAATGCTGCTCGGAGGCGGATAGCCAATCCCAGAAGCGGAATAACTCCAGAGGTGACAATACCAAGCCCAGATCGGGAATGCATCCAGGAGAAGCCAATTGCCCAGACTCGGAAGCCAATCCAGAGCTGGAATCGCAAATTCCAGAGCAAGTAGAACACAAGCCGCTAATGCCAACCCACCGCGGAATGCCAAATCCCAAACTGAGAAGTCATGCCAACGTAAGAATGCAATTCAGAGTGGAGAATGCTTCCAATTCCAGAGCCGGAATGTCAATCCAAAACTGGGATCGCATCTCCGGACTGGAAGCCAATCCCAGAGCTGGGAATGTCAATCCCAAAGCCTGGGAATGTCAATCCCAAACTGGAATCATCCCAGAGCTGGAAGCCAATCCAAAGCTGGAAGTGTGCCCAAACGGGAATGCATCTCGGAGCTGAAGTGACAATCCCAAGCGCGATAAGTCATTCCAAGCTGGAAGCCAACAGACACTGGAATACCATCCTGGAGTGGCTGGGAATCCAATCGGACAGCTGGACGCAATCCTAGAAGCAGGATGCAATCCTATAGCTGGAATTGCTAATCCAATATTAAGAATCCATTCTAGAGCTTGAGAATATTAACCCAGAGGAAACTATCCCAAGCCAGGATGTCAATTCGAGAGGGAGAATGCCAGCACTGGGAATCTAATTCACCAGAGTGGTGAATGTCAAATCCATAGTTGGGAACCAATTCAGATCGTGAGAAGCCAATCCATGCTGGAATTCCCAGTCCAGGTGAAAAATGCGGAATGCCACCGGAGCCGAGAACGACAATCCCAAAAGCTGGGAATCGAAAATTCACCAGACTGGGGATACCATCCTGAGCGAGAATTCCATTCCCAAACTGGGATGTGTCAATCCCAGAGGCTGACAATGCCCAATCCACACTGAATAGCGCAAACAGAGGAGAAAGCCAATCCCAATGTGGGAGCCCATCCAGCCGAATGCCTCGTGGCTGAGATCCAATCCACCATCTGGAATGCCACACTCGAACCTTCCAGGTCTCGGTCTCGTGGCCCAGCTTTCACCTGGTTTGACGATGTAGTGTGGGCCCCCCGTCCTACGCCAGATCCGTGAGCGTCAGTCGCTTCCTTCTTCGCTCTTCTTGCCGCCGTGCCAGAGCGACCATGAGACACAGACAGAGCTGGGATGAGCAGGATGGAAGAGGGATGGTGGGAATGCAACAGGGAATGTGCCAGGAAAGAAGGAAGGAAATGAAGATGGGAAGCGGCAGAAAAAAGAGGAAGGACAGGAATGATAGAGGGATGGGCAGAATGAGAAGGAATGGGCAGGATGAGAGAGGGAAGGCAGAATAATGAGATGGAATAGAGGAATGAACGACAGGCAATGAGAGAGGAGAAAGGGATCAAAATGAGAATGGATCAGAAAGGGCAATGGTGGGATGGGCAACACGAAGTAGGAATGGGCAGCGAGAGAGAGGACATAGGCAGGAATGAGAGGAATAATGAATCGAGAAATGGTATCAGGGGGAAGGAACGAAGGAATAATGAGACAGAAGGGACAATAGGAGGAATTGGAGAAGAGAGCAGGAATGAGTGAGGAAGAGAGGGAAGGGCAGTGAAGAAGAGAGGAGGAATTAGGCAGGAATGGGAGGAATGAGGAAGGAGAGAGAGAATGGGAATGGAGGGCAGGAATGGAATGCAGGAGGGGAGAATGGCAGGAAGAGAAAGGAATGCAGAAGAAGGGCAGTTAATGGAGAGAAGAGGAGAGAGAGAGAGGGAAGGCGAAAGCGAGAGGGAATGCAGAAGCAAGAGAATGAAAGGAGAAGGATGGCAGGAATAAGAGATGGCAGGAGGAGAGAGGGAATGGGCAGAAACGAGAGAGAAATCGGAATGAGGGGAAGCACGAATGGACGAGAGAGGAATGCAGAATGAGTAGAGGAATGGCAGGAAGAAGAAGGGAATATGCGGAATAGAGAGAGGAATGGCAGAATAGGAGGAATGGCAGATGAGAGAGGAATGGGCAGAGAAGAGAGGGAATGGGAGGAAGAGAGGATGGGCGCAAATAGAAGAGGGAATGGCAGAATGAGAGAGGGAATGGGCAGGAATGAGAGAGGGAATGGCAGGAAGAGAGAGGAAGGCAGGAATGAGATAGGAAATGCAGATAGAGAGAATGGAGGAAGAGGGGGATGGGCAGGAATGAGAAGGAGACATGGGCAGTGGAGAGCACGAGGGAACTGGCGACATGAAAGTCGGACACGAACACGGGAGATGGAGGTGACTGCAGAGGGCATTAGTGGGTACATGGGACAATGGATTGTGACCGATGATGCATGGGATGGGACACTGAGACTGAATGGAACATGAGGCACGAAATGGCCTGGATTGGGACTGTGATGCAGGGAGCACCAGGATGGGACACGGATGGACACAAGGAGCTGTTGAGGAGGGGACATGGAGGCCAGAGGGATATGAGAGCACTCGGACAATAGACACAGCAAAGGACGAGGTGTGTGCAAGGACACTGAATGGCACGGGAATCCAAGAGGGGACTGGAGTCCAAGCAGATGAAGCGAGCCTTGGGATGAAACAAGGAAGGACTGGACACGAAGCGTGGACAGCGGCACACTGGGATGGAATGGAGAGCTGAAAAAACAGGAGCCTAGCAGGATGGGACAGGACCCAGGGGAAGAGGTCATGAGAACGACGGAGCACAGAGAGCAGCACAGTCGAAGAGTCCTGTCCAGAATGGGACATCAAGGCGTGGGATGGGGCACAAGGTGACACATGGACATCTGGGATGGACAGGCATACTGGAAGAAATGACATGGCAACAGGAGACTGAACAGCAGATCAAGGACAACCGAATGGACAGCATCCGAGGGACCACAGAGAGCCACGTAGGCCGAGACACGGTGAAAGCCACGAGGAACAGGGCGGAAGCAGGGACCGCAGGAAAAAGAAGGGATGACCGCTAGGTGGAGGGGACCAAGGAGGGCAACGGATTCTGAAAGTGACACGGATTGGAAGGCACAGGGACCGGAGGAGCAGAGGCATGCACAGGACAGGACACTGGAATGGATAGAGGGGACGACTGGGAGCAAACTGACAGGAAGAGGACACCAGTGGGATACGATCCGGACACAGGCACTGGAGGAGACAGAGACCACTAGGACAGGACCACTGTGGGTGTGAGTTCTATCCAGAGAAAGTACGGCCGAGACAGATACCAGGAGATTACAGGTGGTGACCTCCTAGGAACACTAGTGGATAGAGTTCCCTGAATGGCATCCCCTTTATTCTTTACGACATCCCTCAGCACACTCAGACCCTGTCCCTGACCAGGGAATCTAGAGTTCATCTTAATGAGCTGCGCCTCATCCGACTCCACACGCTGATCTGGACTCTGTCTGGCAAAACCACAGCCTTTCCAGGAAAAAAACCCATGCGGCGTGTAGCCATGATGTTCTTGGGAACTCACCACGGGATGGCAGATCCCCCCTCGTGTCCGGTCGTGTTTGGGGGGGCGGGTCAATTGCAGTCCTGGAGAAGAATACTGGGTTAAAGGATATGACTAGGAAAAGCTTAAAAAAACATTATCTTCTCTTTTTTCTGAGGAGAATCATGGATTGATGGGGTGGGACTCCGTAGGTAACTCTACCAGTAGAGTGGAAATATTAATTAATAATGAACAGCTTAATGAAGGAAAAAAGGCATGGAGTGTGATCTGCTGCCACATCGACGATGCGCTGGAAATGTGTAATTCCATGGAAATCCTGTATAGAGAGAACCAACACCAATCTTTTTCTGTGTAGGTGGTGGTGTGTAAACCCGGATGGACTGCAGCTTCCCGCAACCCCATCCAGCACCCACCACAAAGGGAAGCCAGAGCCGTCGGGACCCATAGGATGGGGAATGGGAGCCTCAAGACCTCAAGCTTCCTTGGATGGGTTCCCACAGAACAGCACTCCAACAGAAACCAGCCTGGGACAATCCTGGGAAGTTGGGAAAACCTGATGCCCGAGAAAAGCATTGACAGGATCGATCCAGGGTGGAAACACCTGACCGTTGGGGAGGCGGCACTTCATCGCCACTCCGCGAGACGACCCGTAGGGGCTCCCCTTTCCGTTCCAAGGAATGCTGTACGGGATCGGGAATGAATGGGGGTGTTTTTTTGGGTTGACGGAGGGTGCCGGACGGCCCAGGAGGAGCGGTGGGATGCACAGTCCTGCCCCGCCTCCCCTTACAACGACGTCACAAGGTGTCAGGCATCCCGCGGGCGGGGAAGGGTCCCGGTGCAACGCCTCCTGTGTTGGGAACGACCCCCATCCCCCTCCGTTCACCCCGTGACCGGCCCCCCCGCCCCCCTCCCGTCGGCGCACGGTGCGCCGCGCCCCCTCCCCCCCCGCCCGCGCGCCACGCGCAGAGCCGCGCCCGCGCAGCGCACGTCATCACCGCAGCGCGCGACAATGTACAATCACCAAGCCGGGGCGCCGCCCTCCGCCAATGAAAAGGGGGGTGCGGGGGGGCTCCGGCGCGCGACGCAATCAGGAGGCTTTAGGGGACAACGAAGGGATACGGCGACCTTCACGCACGTGCGAAAGGAGGTACGATTAGGCGCGTAAACCCTGCAGGGGGAGGGGAAGTGCGCGGCCGCAGGACGGCGAGGAAGGAGGCGGGGGGGGGGGCCGGTTTCCCCGCCGCCCTCCCCGGTTTCCCGCACCCGCCCCCCTCAGCCCCGATCCTCCGAGCGGCAGGGCCCCGGACCAGCCCGGAAAGCCATTGGGGCCGCATCAGTGCCCTACGAACGCCCCCGCAACCGGCGGGGCCGGCCCGCGGCGCAGCGCTCACCTGGGGCCCATTGGACGAACGAGCAGAGAAAGGGCAAGGACCCGGATGCCGGCGTCACGTGACCGACGAGCCCCTGCGCCTGTCGGGGCGGCCAATGCGGGGGCGGTCTGGGCGGCGGGCGGGGCGGGGTTTTCGTGTGGGCGCCGCCCGCCGAGAGCGGGGGGAAGGGAGGGACCGCGACCCCCGGACACAGGAGACCCCCGGAAACCGGGACCTCGGGGTAACCGGACCCCGAGACCGCGACGGGAACCGGACTGCAACGGACCTCCACGGAACTCGAGACCCCCGACTGCGACGGAACCGCTGACCCTCGGACCATGAATGGGAACCCCCCGGACTGCCAACGGATGACCCCCGGGAACTCGAACCCCGGAACCGCAACGAAACCCCGGGACCGCGAACGGGAACTACCCCCGGAACGAACCCCCGGACCGCAAGGAAGCCCGGGAGCCACGTAGACCCCCGGGACCCAACGGGAACAGTCCCCGGAACGGGACCCCCCAGACAACTGCACCCCTGGTCCGTTGCAAGGCAGCCACCGTATCCCGACAGCCCGGATGCTTCGAAATATCGGGCACGCGACATCTGCCGGCGGGGACATCCCGACACCAGGACACCAACAACCGAGCCCCGGACCGCACGACATTGTACCCGGCGGATGACGCGCCCTGGGATTTCCCATTGGGACCCCTCAACACCAGGAGCCCGACACGATCCCGAACAACTGACACGCGCCGAACTCTCGACGCTCCGGGCCAGAACACCTTCGCGTACCCCCCGAGACCCATTGTGCAGCTGATGCCCCACTGGGCAAGTAACCCGGGAATCGACGCAGGAAACGGCGACCGCGAAGGGCATCGCACCACCCCAGGCTATCTGCAACCGGGACCTCCAGGACAACCGACCTCAGAGGAATCCGGACACCGGGACCCCGGCACCGGCACCGGCCGCTCCGCGGCCCCGGGCACCGCGGACCGGGACACCCGCGACCCCCGGGCCAACCGCACCGCGGGACCTCCCGAACCCGGCACGCACCGGACTCCCGCCCGCTCTCCTGGGATCAGCTCAGGACAACACGTGCGCCCCAACCGCCATACCTGGCTGACCCGGATTGGGGGAACAGGGCGCTTTGGGGTCCTCACCGTCCACTGCATGCCGTCCATTGTCCACACTCTCCTGCCCCCCACACCTGGTTCCTGGTCCCATCCCCGGGTTCCCCTGCCCGTTCCCCCCCAAAGCGACACACAGCAAATCGCACTCAACATCGATGGAGAATAAAACACTTATTTGCGATCCGGAGGGGCCGGGGTGCCCCCCAGAGTTTCGGGTCCCCATACCCCTCATACGTCGCGACTTCAACCTCCCTGGTGGCTCGGCCACCACGCCGGTGCTCCTGTCCCTGCCGTGGTGGCCGTGGTTCTCCTTGTCAGGGCATCCCTGGCTGATGGGAGGGGAGTCAGGGGTGTGGCACCCCGGGGCTGCCCACTAGGGGAAGACATTGGAACCGGGGGATGGCGGTTTGTCCAAGCACCTGGAGTTGCTCCTCTAATTTCACAACGCCGAAGGATGGGAAAGGAACACCTTGGAATTGTCCCCTCTGGATGTCAACTCACCGTCCCTGGCTCGTTCCAAATACTGTGACTGGTACCCGTAACACCTGGACACCTGGGCTCACCCCCTGTGATGTACCACGATGTCCGCCATCCCAACATCCTGGGATCTAAGTCCCGGGATCATCTCCTGGAATGTGCACCACTGTCCCTGGCGTTCCCCCAAAACCTTGAACTGCGGGACCCTTGCACACTTCCCTCATCACGGGACTCAGCCTTGGCACTAGCTGTCCCTCCCACTCGGGGGACAGCGCTGAGCATGCCGATTCCCGGATTATCCCTTCCCAGGCGCACCCTCCTCTTCCCATTCCCTTCTCTCTAAGCCAACCCCACCACAATCCCCGTTCTGAATCCCCTCCCCTGAACAGCTCCCCACTTGGGGGATTACAACTGTGCCTGAACTGACCTCCAAATTCCCCTCACCTGAACCCCTACCTGAACCCCCGATTTGAACCTCATCTTATACCCCCATATCTGACCACTCCCAAATCCCTCATCGAACCCTTCTGAACATCCCTGATTTGAACCCTCATTCTGAACCCCATACTTGACCACACCCCAAATTCCCCCCACCTCGATCCCCTTACGCTGAAAATCCCCCACATCTCCCTTTGTACCTAATCCCCCACCTCAATTAGAAGCTTCCTGGTACCTGACTTCTTCCCCTCCCCACCGACACCCCATATCAGAACCACACCCCAAAACCCTCACGAATCCCTGAACATCCCACCCCACACTCCCCTGTACCTGAACTCCCCCGATTGAGCCTCATGAACCCCCTCATATTTGAGCCGCACCCCAAATTCCCCCACCGTAACCCCCTGTAACCCTGAACATTCCCCACATCTCCCTTTGACCGAACTCCCCGGATTGGAATCTTCATCGGAAACCCATATCTAGCCACCACCCCTAAAACCTCTCCACCGAACCCCCTTACCTGCATCCCACCCCAATTCCTTCTGATCCCCATTTGATCCCGTACCTGAACTCCCCTCCACCCACTTGAATCCCAACCCTTACTCCCTTCATTACACCCATACTACCACCTCTGGCTCCTTACCCGAGCTACACCCCCAAACTCACCCGAACTTCCAACCCGAAGCCAATCCTTTTCCCACCCAACCTCCATCCTCGATCCCTCCGCAGTCCTCCCCACCTGAACGTCGCCCCTCCAACACTCGTATTCACGACTCGTCACTCAGGGGGTCTTCGACCGAGCAAGCCCCGTTGCGCTCGTTTGCTGCTGCAGCGCCCGCGCCGACTCCGCCCCGGCGGTCAGACGCATCGCCACAGCGCTCCCGACCCTGGGCCGCGACCCGCCGCGGCGCAGCGCCGCCTTCCAGACCGCGTTCTGGGATTCAGGGTTGGGGGTTTGGGAGATCAGCACCCGAAAATGGTATGGGGTCACCCTCGGCTCGGCGCAGCGCTGCACCAGACCCGCTTTGGGGATAGGGTTAGGGGTTTGGGGGTAGGACCCGCAAATGGGGTTTGGCAGTCAGCACCAAAATGGGGAGGTGTACCTGGCCACGTTCGCCTTCCAGACCCGCGTCTGGGGGATAGGGGGGTTGGGGATCAGCACCGCTAAAATGCGGGGTGGAGGATTGCAACCCGAAAATGTGGAGGGTCACCATCGGGCTCAGGCCAGTGCTCGTCCAGACCCGCTCGGGCGGCATAGGGTGGGGGATCCGGACTTACCGCAAAGGGGGTTGGGGAGTCAGCACCCCGAAAATGGGGCGTTCGGGGAGATTCACACCTGAAAATGGGGGTTGGAGTCACGAAATTAGGGCACTCGCCAGCGCGCCATGCTCAGCACCCGCGTTCTGGGGATTAGGGACAGGGAGACCAGCACTCCAAAGAATTGGGGGATTCCCAGAGGGTATGTTCCTACCAGAGTGGGCACGACCAACCAGTACCCACTCCCAGAGACCGCGTTCGGGGATTAGGAGGGATAAGGGGGTTTGGGGGATCAGACACCAATCGAAAGTGGGTTGAGATTGCACCCCGAAAATTTGGTAGGTCACATCGGCTCAGCCAGTGCCCTCCAACCGTGTTCGGTGGGAATCGAGGGATTAAGGGTCTGGGGATCAGCACCCCGAAAATGGGTTAGTGGGCCGGCAACACCTGCAAACCTTTCTAGAGGAACTGGGGGATTTTAGGGGTCTTGGGCATTTGAGCCTACTCAGCCCGACCGAATGGCAGCCTCTAAATCTCGTTCTGGAGTCGGGGGGGAATAGGAGATTTGGGGGACTCAGTACCCGAAAATGGAGGTTGGAGGATTGCACCACAAAAATGGGGAGTCCCCACAGCCGGCCCTCCAGACCCCGCTGGGGAGTAGGGGGTTTGGGGTTGTGGGGGTCACACCTCTAAAACTGGGGGTTAGGATTTGCACACCAAAAATATGGGGAGGTCACTCGGCTAGCCATGCTCGCCTCAACTGTGTCTTGGTGATTAGGGTTGTGGACCTTATCCCATTCCTACTCTCCAGACCGTGCTTCTGGGGGGATTGGGGGGTTGGGGTACAGCACAACCCGTAAAAGGGGGGGTTTGGAGGATTTCACCCCAAAAATGGGGAAGTCATCGTGCCACGCCACATTCCAGCCTGAGTCTTTGGGTTGGAATGTTAGTGGTGGGGGGGCCAGACCCCCAAAAAGGTGTTCGTGAGGCTTGGAGTTAGGTCTAGAAGGGTTCGAATCTTTGAGGGCTCTGGAGCTGTGATAAGGTAGTGTAGGTTTTTTGTGGCTGTTGGGGCTGTGGACTGAGGGGTTTTTTGGGGCGATTTTGGGGGTTTTTGGCACACCTGGGTTGCGCAGAGGCCCCAGTCTTCGAGTTCCGAGGGTCCGCAGTGAGCGGCGCCAGAGCCCCACAGTCCTCGGGCGGTCCGGCCTCGTGGCATCGCGTCACCTCCAGCTGTGTCACGTGACTGCGAGGAAAAGGAGAGGTCTGGGGGGCTGCGGAACGCCCTGGGTCCTGGCGGCGCATCGCTGGAAACGGCACCATGGAACACATCCCATCCCATCCATCCCATCCCACTCCCCAACCATCCCGATCCACCAATCCCACCATCCCATCCTCCCACATGATCCCACCATCCCATCCACCATCCATCCTGCCCATCCCATCGGAACCATTCCATTCACCACCCCACAAACGTCAAGCCGCGATAGCGCATCCCTCCGAGCCAGTATGATCCCATCCCTGTCCACTCACTCCTCCACCCATGGATCCCTCACTCTAGTCAACCCATCCCATCCCATCGCCGGATCCATCCCAATCCCATCCATATCCATCCATGCCATCCCATCCATCCATGACTCCAACCCATCGATCCATCCCAGGTCCATCCCATGATCCACCCATCCCATCTCACTCCATCCCATCCCATCCCATCCCACGATGCCCATGATCACCCATCCCATCTCATCCCACCATCCATCCTCCGCTCCCCAAAGTCTTGGAGGGATGTGGGGGTGAGACATCCAAGAGAACCAAACCAGGCATGAGGCCACGGGGGGTCCCCCAGGACGACCCAAATTTGGACTCTTGAAAGTCCCAAGTTGGGTGTCTCGATGGACAGAGGCCACCCAAAAAGGTCCCCAAATGGGTCAGGGCCTCCGGAGCAGTTACCCCGGCGAGCCCCCTGAAAACATCCCTGTCTGAATCCCAGGACCCATGGGTGCAGACCTCTCCTCCGACCGTTTGTTGCGGGCTCCTTTGGGGACGCCCGCCAGACGAGGGCTTACCCTTGTTTGGCGGACCCCCAGTCAGCTCCTCAGGAAGAAACCGATGCAAATCCAAGGATGGGCATCAGGGCGAACACTAGAGTGCCAGAGGCATGTGCTCTACTTCTCTAGTTTCAGTTGGATCAACATGCGTGGGTCGGGATCGCTTAGTGACGTTACTCTTAGACGGGCCATTGTGCTGCACCCTTTGGGGCAGGTTTGGCGGGATTTGGTTTATTTTCGGGTTCCCCCACTTTCTGGGCGGGTCCCCTCGCTTTCCAGGTCCATCTCCAGGTTTTTCTGGGCAGGCGTCGTACTGACGCCCGACACACACGTACGATTCTCCTGCGGAAGCGCGGCGCATCCCAGCTCCGTACTGAAGCCGTCCAGCGCCGACTGTGCGCTCCACCATGCGCTCCGCGAACCTGCACTTGCCGGGCGCGAACAGAAAAAGTGGGTGGAGTGAGGAGAGCGACCCACACACCACTGCTGTGTCGTAGCACTATTAAACACGAGTTATCGCAGAGCACTTTGCGACTACAGCCAGCGTACCGCATATCCGCGGACAGGTGAGTGTCGCCTAGGCGTACAGAGTGTCTGATAAACAGGTAACGCAGTCCACGTATGATGTGTACCACAACAGTAGGCCACGCGCTTAGTGCGTTAGGCGCTCGACTGTTGGTGTCGTCAGCCTTCGCGCAGCGCCGACACATCTTGAGAATAGACTCGCTGATCAGAGGTGCTATACGGTACGATAGATTGGCAGATGTGAATATCAGACGTCATTCCGTCCCCACCGGAATCACGCATGGCCAATCTCGGTCCTTCGGACCTGGAAAAAGCCACGAGGACGCGGGGTTGGGGTGGGGAGCAGGGAGGGGCAGAGCCAGCCCCGGGCCCTTCATCGCTTTGGCTTGTCCTCGGTCGTCTTCTGTCCAAACTGATCCCTGTCCCCACGTCATCGTCACCCCGTTTCCACGCCCAGTCAAACCCCTTTTCGCTCATCCTGCTCCATCCCCCCATCCCTCAATTCCATTTCCGATCCCCATCACAGAACTCTCTCCATCCCTGTTCCTATCATCCTCATCCTCATTCGTTCATCCGCTAAGTTCCATCCCCGCACATCCTTCTCTAGACCGTCCCTTGTCCCATCATTCCCTCATGCCTCATACTTCTACCCCATCTCGCATCCCAGCCACACTTTCCCGCGCCATTCGCCATATCCTCATTTTCATTCCCCATTTCTCCCCATCACATCCCTTTCCGCATCCGTCCCCATTCCATCCCCATTACATCCTTTCCCCATCAGCCCTTCCCGCCATTCCTGTCCCATCCCCATCATATTGCATTCTCACCACCCTACGTTTCCATCCTCATTCTCATCCACCTCACCCCCATTTCCATCTCCAGCCCCACCCAACCATCACCCCATATTCTCTCCATCCTGTTATCCCAGCGTCCTCATCGCCATCCTTTATCCTTCCCATCCTCATTCCCATCCTTCTCCTTGTTCTCATCCCCATTTTCATCCCCCGTTCCTGCCCCCATTCCTTCGCATTCTCTTCTCAATCCAGTCCCTGCCCATCGCTGACGCACCCCATTTCCCCCTCCAGCTGCCCATGCCTTCTTTTCCCTGCCCCATGACAGTTTTCCATCCCCATTCCTGCTCCTGTTTCCATCCTTGACCTTGTCCTCATCCTGATTCCATCCTCCTAGAGCCATCCCTTCTCGTCCAGCAACCATCCCAATTCCGCACACCCATTTCCACCCTTGTTCTGTGCACCTCCTGTTCCCATTCTCCCCACCCATTTCTCTGTCCCGCCACCCCATTTCCATGCCTGTACCGCTCTCTTCCCCCCCTCCATATTCACATCACCGCAATCGTCCATCCTCGGCCATCATCCCATCCATCCCAATCCCATCCCATCCCATCCCATCCATCCGCAATCCATTCTCATCCATCGCAATATGAGACCAACCTCATGATAGACTCCTATGTTCCATTCCTACTCATTCTTGTCCCATCCCATCTCCCTCACTATCCTTATCCCATTCCACTTCCATTCCACTTCTCATTTCCCCATCTGATCTTTTGTCTCATCCCATCTCGTCTCATTCACCCCATCCTCCCTCATCCCACCCATTCCTATTCATCTCCATTCCCACCCCATCCCCCATCTCCTCTTCCCCACCATATTCCCACCCCCCTTTTTCATACCCATTCCCACTCTGTCCTCATTCCCATGTCATCGTTTCCATGTTCCCACCCCAGTATTCCCTTTATTCCCCAATTATCACCAGTGTTCCATATTCCCATATTATTTCCATTATTCCATTATTATTACCCCATTATTGCCATAAACCCATTATTCCATTATTATTCCCCATTATCCTTAATTCCCATTATTCCCAGTATCCATTATAATCCCTTATTCCCAGTATCCATTTACTCCCATTATTCCATTAATTCCAGTATTCCCTATTATATTGCCCTTTATTCCCATTATTATTCCCTTTATTCCCATTATTCCCATTATTCCCAGTATTCCCAGTGTCCTGCCCTCACTTGACCCGGAAGTCGTCGGCCGCCAGCCGCGCGTTGTCGATCTGCAGCACCGCCCGCGCGTTCTCCACCGTGGCCTCCAGGATCTGGGGTGGGGACACGAGGACACGCGTGGGCACAGGGGACACAGGGGACATGGGGACAGATGGACACATGGGTGTGGGGACACGGACACGAGTGGACCAGGGGACATGGGACTCGTGGAGAGAGACGGTGTGGGACACGGACATGAGTGGACACAGGGGACACAGGGGACATGGGGACTCGTAGGGACAGCTGGACACATGCGTGTGGGGACACGGACACGAGTGGGACACAGGGACACAGGGACAGTGGGACTTTGGTTAGGGACAGATGGACACACGGGTGTGGGGACACAGACACGAGTGGACACAGAGACATGGGGATTTATAGAGCGGGGGACATGGGGAGACAAGGATATGGGGGACACAAGGATATGGGGTGACATGTGGACATGGGGACACTTGGACATGTGGAGGGACACACAGAGGACATGAGGGGACATGGGTGGACACACAGACGTGGGGACACGGACACGAGTGGACACAGGGACATGGGGATTTATGGAGCGGGGGACATGGGGAGGCAAGGATATGGGGGACACAAGGAAATGGGGGACATGTGGACACGGGGACACTTGCACGTGTGGAGGGACACACAGAGGACATGAGGGGACATGGGTGGACACACACAGACATGGAGACACACGGACATGGAGGGACAGGTGGACATGGGAACACTTGGACAAGGGACATGTGGAGTGACACGGACACACGGACACGGAGGGACACAACAGACATTGGAGACCACGGAATGAAAGGCTCAGTCTCTATGGGGTGCCCACATCCGTTGCAATGGGGCATGTGTGTGTCTGTGGGTTAATCCTTCAAGGATTCCCAAGAATCCTTGATTCCCCAGCCCTGGATCAGCCACTCCCGCTGCTCCAGTGGGATTTCCAAGCCTCCCATGTGGGTTTTCCCCCACATGGAATCAAGTGGAGGTTAAACTGGGAGGGGCAGGGCAGCTGGCTCACTGCCAGATGGGAGAAAAGCAGAATTGGGAACTCATGGGTCACTTAAAGGTGTTGAAAACCACAGGGAAATCAGTCCCAAATTGGGGAAAGCTGAGTTTATTCCCATTTAAACCAATCCTGCTCTTCACTCTCCAGCAGCACCCCCAACATTGACATACCTCATTCCTGTTCCCTTTTCCTTGGCATTTTCCATCCTTTAAATATAATTCCATGGATGCATCATGGATTCACCTTTGGTCCAAGCTGGATCTTGGCTTTCCAAGAGGTTTCCCAGGAAAATCCAAGGGATACCCTGGAGACCCCAGGAACCCCTGGGATGTAATTTAGGAATATCAGTGGCTCCTGACGCTTCCTAGGGCTCTGAGCAGAAATGAGCCAGGAACTCCCACACTTCAGGAGCTGAAATCCAGGGAAAGGAGGTTGTGGGAAGGTGACAGGGCCACCCCGTGTCCATGTGGGACTCATGCTGGACACATCCAGGGCTGGTTTTCCACTGGGATGAGCTCTGAGACGGCTCCCACTTCCCTGAGCCCGGGTCAGATCAGGCTTCCCGTCATTCCCAGTTCAGCTGCTGGAGCTGGAATTCTGATCCCAGTCCTTCAATCCAAAGATGTTGGGAAGCTCTGCTGTGTGTGGGGTGGGACCCCCCTCTTCCCTCCCCATCCATGAGGACCCCTCTCAGTCCCTGGATATCCATGAGTGGCTCCATCCCAGATCTCGCCACCCTTCCTCTTTCCCCTTGGGAAGCCAAGATCCCAATGGGAGCTTCCCTTCCCTCCCTGCCTTCCCAGATCAGCGCCGTGCGGCTCCCACGGGAACCCACCAATCCCGAGAGGTTGAAAGGTTTCGGATATGCGGAATTCGAGGATATCGATTCCCTCTTCCAGGCCCTGAGCCTCAGCGAAGAGGTGAGTCCAGTCCCAGCTTCAGGGGCACATCCCTGCGCCTGAAGGGGCTCCAAGGACCTGGAGAAGGATTTGGACACGGGCCAGGAGTGATGGGAGTGAGGCAAATGGCTTCTGGCTGGAAGAGGGGAGGGTGAGGTGGGATATGGGAAGGTGTTCCCAGCCCAGCACTCACTTCCCGCTGTTGCTTCCAGTCTTTAGGAAACAGAAGGATACGAGTGGATGTGGCGGATCAAGCTCAGGATAAAGGTGAGTGTCCGGCTGTGGACACGGATTGGGCAGGGAAGGGATTCAAGGGAGAGTGGCCAAGGACTGGCCCTGACCCTGCCCCTGCCCCTGCCCTTTTTCCTTTTTATCCCTTTTCTCTTTTTATCCCTTTTCCCTCTCCTCTTTTCCCTTTCCTTCTTCTTTCCCTTTTCTTTCTTTGTCTCTTTCCCTCTCCTTTTCTCTTCTATCTCTTTCCCTCTCCCTCTCTTTTCTCTTTTTTTTTCCTTCCTCTCCCTTACTCTCCATTTTGATTTCTTTCTTTCAATTTTCTTTTCCTTTGCTCTTCTTTTCCCTGTGTCATTTCTTTCTCCTTTCCTTTTTCTGCTTTTCTCTTTCCCTCTCTGTGTCCTTCCTTTCATTTTCCTTTCCCTCTCCCTGTCCCTGGCTCCCGGCAGACCGGGACGATCGCTGCTTCGGCAGAGACCGGGATCGCTTCCGAGACTCGGAGCGGTTTGAGAGCGACTGGCGCGCGCGTCCGGCCGCTTCCGACGCCTTCGACGACTTCCCCCCGCGCCGGAGCGACGATGGATTCGGGGACAGTGAGTCAAGGGAGTGGGCCCCGCATTCCAGGATCCCATTGTCCTGAGATCAGGGGCACCTGGTGCTGCTCTGGCTGGGATCAGGAGCCACCAGAGCTCATTCCCACCCTGAGCGCCGTCATTCCCACCTGGAGTTAATTTATTTCCAGAATTCATTCCTACCCTCATCTTATTCATTCCCCACTTGAAACTCGTTGCCCAGAGCTCATTTCTACCCGGAGCTCATTTGTTCCCACAACCATTCATCCTCAAAAGTCTCCAATCCAAAACCCTTCAATCCCAAAACCCTTCATTCCCAAAACCCTTCATTCCCCAAAACCCTTCATTCCCAAAACCCTTCAATCCCAAAACACTTCATCCCCAAAACCCTTCAGTCCCAAAACCCTTCAGTCCCAAAACCCTTCATTCCCAAAACCCTTTGTTCCCAAAATCCTTCATTCCCTAAACTTCTCATTCTCAAAACCCATCATTCCCAAAACCCTTCAATCCCAAAACCCTTCAATCCCAAAACCCTTCACCCAAAACCCTGTCAATTTCCAAAACCTGCAACCAAAAACACCTTCAAGCCAAAAACCGCAAGCCCAAACCTGCAAGTCGCAAAACCTTCATTCCAAACTTCCGAGCCACCGAGCGCAGTTCCAATTCAGATGGAATAAAGAGGGCCTCCCCCGCTGCCACCTTGAGCAGCACAGGATGCCCCTGCTTGGTGGAATCGCTGTCATCCCAGAAAACCCCATGCCCCTGCAGATTATTCGGATTCGCTTGAGGATACCGTATTCGGGACGCGGCCGCGCGGACATGGACCGTTGGCATGGCAGCCGGGATCCCTGTTACAGGACCGCAGCAGGGATTTACACCGAGGGGTGGAATTGCCCAAGGATGGCAGAGGCAGAGATAAGCGGAGCGAGACCTCAAATTCCCAACCGTTGTCACGGACTCGGCTTCGATTCCCAAATGAGCCATCCTGGCCCAGCTACACCCGAATTTAGGGCATGCCGAGAGCCTGTTGGAAGCGAGACCCGCCGACGATGACTACAGCGCGAACGAGGATCGTTGAGACCGGCGGATTACCGGAGGGATGCGTTGATCCGATTGATACGCCGTGAGTGATCCGTTCGCGAGGAACCAGAAGGGGCTGTTGCCCTCCGATAAGGTTGAGTAAAATGGAAGCCACCCGGGAAAAGGAAAGGGCAGAGGACCCCGATGGAAAAGGGGAGGGGGGAAGAGCGCTGGGAAAGGGAGCAATTAGGGGAGGCACTTGGCAAATGGTGGTGATGGCAATTGGAATGATTTCATGAAAGGTGGAGTTGGGTTGGAAGAAGTTCCGGAGAAAGGGATGGGAAGAAGGAATGCCGCCGAAAGGGGAAGACAGGAATGTTCCCTTGAAAGTGGGGAGGATGGAATATCCGGAAAGTGGGAAGACAGGAATGTCCGGGAAAGGTTGGGTTGGGATTGGAAGATCCGTGGATAGAAAGTGGAAAGGACAGGGAAGGTCCCTGTGGGAGAGTTTGGGTGTGGATTGGGAATGATCCCGTTGAAGAAGGGAAGACAGGAAGTGGCCCGGGAGAGGTGGGGTAAGAAGAGCCCTGGGAAGGACAGGAATTTGATCCCGTGGAAAGGGGGAGGATGATATGACCCCGTGGAAGACAGGAAGAAGCCCTTGGAAAGGTGGAGGCTTTGGAAATCCCGTTGGAAGGTAGGGTGGGAGTATTGGAATTGATCCCGGCAAAGGACAAGGAAGGCCCTTGGAAGGGGATTTAGGAATGTGAGCCTTGGATAACGGGGTGGGATTAGGAATTCAATCCCGGCAAAGTTTGAAGACAGGAAATTATCGGCTTGGCGAAGTGGATGGGATTTGAATGATCCATGAAAGGTGGGAAGGACAGGGAATGGTCCCTTGGGAAGAGGTGCTGGAGGGATAGAATGATCCCGTGGAAGGTGGGAAGGAAAAAACAGGGAATGTGTCCCTTGAGGGAAAGGTGGATGGATAAATGGGCCGTGGGAAAGTGGCGAAGGACAGGGAATGGTCCCTTGGGAAAGGTGGGATGGGATGAGAATGGTCCCTTGGGAAAGGTGGGGTGGGATAGGAATGATCCTTGGCAAAGGACAGGGAATGATCCGTTGGGAAAGGGGGTGGATGGAAGATCCCGGGAAGGACAGGATGATCCCTGAAAAGGAGGGGGTGGAATGATCTGCAAAGGACAGAATGGATGCCCTTGGGAAAGGTGGGATGGGCTTGGAATGATCCCTGTGGGAAGGACGGGGAATGGTCCCTTGAGAAAGGTGGGGTGGGAAGGGGAACCATGGAGCAGTGTGAGAGAATGTTTCCTCAGGAAAGGTGTGCTGATCCTGGGAAGTTGGATGGACAGGGATTATCCAGGTGGGATCCATACCCACCGTGATCTCCCGGCTCCTTCCCAGGTCCCACCCAGAGGCCGAAGCTCCAACTGAAGCCCCGGAGCGCTCCCAAGGAAGAGGAAACCCGCAGCTTCCTGCGCCAAATCCAGCGGCCTGCTTCATTCGGCGGGCGCCAAGCCCGTGGATACGGCGGCTCGGGAGCGGGAAGTGGAGGAGCGGCTCCAGAAGGAGCAGGAAAACGCCAGCGCACGCAGGAACGACAAGAGGATCGACAGACGCCCCGGAAAGGGGGAGGCCTCGGAAGGAAGGGAGGATGGGTGACTTTTGGGAAAGGGCAAAGGGTGGCGAAATGGCTCGGGAAGGGAGGATGGGGAGGAATGAATCGCTTTGGTAATCATTAGTTATGATTGTTACCTGACCTGGACGCAGGATATTATTTAATTTATCCTTGGGGTAATTCCAGGAGAAGTACTGTGGTGAATGGTGGATGGGAGGAATTGAGCTGGGATTGGGGGAGGAGGAATGATCCTTTGGGAATGGTGGGATGGGTGAGGAATGATCCTTTGGTAATGGTGGGATGGGTGAGGAATGATCCTTTGGTAATGGTGGGATGGGTAAAGAATGATCCCGTCTGAAAGGTGGGAGGGATAGGGAATGATCTTTTGGGAAAGGGAGTAAGGGCTGGAGTGATCCCACATCAAAGGTCAGGATGGGCAGGGAATGATCCCCATGGAGAGGTGGGAACGATCCTTCAGGAAATTCAGGGCTGATCCCCACGGAGATGGGAGGGCCAGGGAATGGTCCCCATGGAAAAATGGGATGGGTGGGAGTGATCCCACAGGACAGGTGGGACGCAGTGGTAATGTTCCCTTGGGAGTGGTGGGATGGGGAGGGAAAGGTGGAATTGGAAGGGAATGATCCCTTAGGAAAGTTACAGGGTGGGGCAGCCCTTTTCCAGCCCCCTGATCCTATTTCCACCCTATCCAGGCATCCGAGCTGGCGGAGCGAGGAGAACCAGGAGCGATCCCGGACGGGCAGCGAATCCTCCCAGAGCGGCCCCGCGGGACCCCCGGGAACGTCCGCGGGCTCCGGCCCCACCGGCCGGAGTGAGTCGGGATCCGGGGCGGCCGGAGCACCCCAACCCGGGCTGTCCGGCAGCTTCCACACGGATCCGTGTCCCACAGCCACGCGGAGGAGGGAGAGCGAGAAATCCCTGGAAAATGAGCCCCTAGGAAAGGAGGAGGAGCCGCCCTCGCCGCCCCCCAAATCCCGAGAGGAGAAGCCGAAGGTGATGCCGGCGCCGCCTCCCAAGGAGAACGCCTGGATGAAGCGGAGCAGCCAGAACCCCCCTGGCAATTCCCAGAGCTCCGACTCAGAGCAGCCCTCCCCGACCAGGTGGGTGTCCCAGGAATGCCAGGAAGGAGTGCCCTGGGGGGACTTTTCCAGCCCAGAGTATTTCCCTGGTAGAACTTCCTGGTGGGCTCTTCTGATATTCCCTGGTGTGATCCTGTAGTGCATCCCAATGTTTCTGCCTCCCACCCAAACTTTGTGAGGCCCATCCCAAAATTCCTGCATGCCAGGGATGTATCTGTGGCCCATCCCAGTGTTCCTGTGCCCCATCCCAGTGTTCCTGTGCCCCATCCCAGTGTTCTTGTGCCCCATCCTAGCGTTCTTGTGCCCCATCCCAGTGTTCCTGTGCCCCATCCCAGTATTCTGCAGCACATCCCAATGTTCCTGTGCCCATCCCAATGTTCCTGTGCCCCATCCCAGTGTTCCTGTGCCCATCCCAATGTTCCTGTGCCCCATCCCAGTGTTCCTGTGCCCCATCCCAGTGTTCCTGTGCCCCATCCCAATGTTCCTGTGCCCCATCCCAGTATTCTGCAGCACATCCCAGTGTTCCTGTGCCCCATCCCAGTATTCTGCAGCACATCCCAGTGTTCCTGTGCCCCATCCCAATGTTCCTGTGCCCCATCCCAGTGTTCTTGTGCCCCATCCCAGTGTTCCTGTGCCCCATCCTGGTATTCCTGCAGCACATCCCAGTGTAACTGTGCCCCATCCCAGTGTTCCTGTAGCCCATTCCATGGAGTCACTGGCACATCCCACCACTCCTGCAGCCCTTGGAGGTTCCTCTGCCCCATCCCGACCTTCCTGTGCCCCCTCCCACCATTGCCAGGGATATTCCAGTGCCCCATCCCGATATTCCCAGGAATTCCCTGTGCTCCTTCCCACCATTCCCGGGAGTGGGGCCATTCCTGCACCCCCCTGATGCCCCTCTCTCTCTTCTCTCTCCCCCAGTGGGGGCCCCCTGGCCCTCCCCCCTGGGAGAATGATGAGGGGCCCCCCCAGCGACCCCCAGAGTGGGAGAGTGAGAAAACTGGGGCGAGGGGGGAGTTGTCTTGAGGTTTCCCAGGGAGGATTTTTGGGGACCTTGCAACTTTATAGGGGGGGCTCGGGGAAGGTTGGGGAGTTTGCAGGGGGTTGGGAGGTATCGGGGGGCTGGGGGGGGGGAATTGGGGGGAAGGGGGGGGGGGGGGGAAAACATTCCCCCCCTTTTTTTTTTTTTTCCCCCCCCCCTTTTTTTTCCTTTCCCTTTTTTTTT